>OX328278.1:31048262-31648262 GCA_946814005.1 Chamaenerion angustifolium
TTGAGCGGCTCCCTTGATCATGGATTAATTTTCAAGTCTTCCTCGTCTCTTGATCTAACAGGTTTTACGGATTCAGATTGGGGAGCAGATACGGATGACAGGAGATCAACAAGTGGTCATTGTTTGTTTCTTGGAGGTAATCCTATTGTTTGGTGTTCAAAGAAACAAACGGTGGTGTCACGGTCCACGGCTGAGGCTGAGTTTAGAAGCTTGGCTAATGCTATTTGCGATATAATTTGGGTGAGATCTTTACTTGTTGAACTTGGTCTAAGTTTGTCATCAGTTCCTGTGTTGTGGTGTGACAATACAAGCACAATTTCTATATCGGCTAACCCGGTTCAGCATGCGAAGATGAAACATGTTGAATTGGATTTGTTTTTTGTGCGTGAGAAGGTTTCTCAGGGTCTTGTGCAGGTAAATCATGTTCCAGGTGATGATCAAATAGCAGATGTTCTTACAAAGCCACTGACTGAGAAGTCGTTTGTTCCTTTTCGTCGCAAGCTAGGAGTGTGTTCTCTGTCAGAGGCGTTGTCAGAAGGATCAAATGGACACGTTCACTTGTCGTTTCTGAACTCATTACATCACCTACCTGCGAGTGAGGCTGGTTTGCAAGTATCTTCTGAACTTTCTCAATTGTTCTCATTTTCTGATAGTTTTCATTCTATTGTCTTTAATGATGCATCTGCTGGTTTATCTGATGATGAGGATGATGGTCGGTCTGAGCTTGATGTTTGATTGTTGCTGAGTCAGTCTCATACAGAGTCTCATAGCAATACATCTGCATAAGTTTTAGAGTGCATGAACATGTTGGAAAATATTTTAACTCCCGTATCTGTCATTACACATATATTTCTTTCGTATTTGTGGATAGTTGTGCTTAGAGGATACATTGTTTCTGGATTCGCTTGACATTCTGTGCCAATGGGTTGAAATCAAAACTCAGGCATTCAATATCAAAAGCCAAACAAAAGATGTTGGGCACAAACCCAGCCAATCACAGATTACAACAGATCGAAGTAGGTGAATGGGGATGTAATCTGTGATTCAGGTATGCAGCTATATAAGTGATGATCTTGTGAGTGTATCAAAAGCCAAACAAAAGAAGTTGGGCACAAACCCAGCCAATCACCTAGAAGTAAAAGAAATGGTGATTCGGGCAGCACCATGAATGGTGTATACAATCACAACAGATTTTGAATCAAAAGCCAAACAAAAGAAATTGGGCACAAACCCAGTCAGTTTTGATGAGAAAAACAGATTGGCACAGTCTGATCTATCAATCCGAAGGGTGTATGTACAAGCAGAATTTTCCACTGAATATGGAAAGAAATGTGAGTGATTGAGATGATATGGTTGAAGTTAAATGTTGTCTGATAGATTCTGTAATCTAATCCGTATGAGTTGTATGCTATGTTGGTGTTCTGTGTGTTCTGATTTGGTGACAGGATGTTTTCAAGCTTAGAACTGGACATCTCTTCATCAAGATATGACACGGATGGGTCATCAAAGAGAAGATTGAAAACGAGAAAAGAAAATGAAGAACTTTGGTGAATGTTAGAGGATATGATTAAGTTTAGAGTTTAAAGGAGTGTTGTAGTTTAGGGGCTGATTTGCAATTGTTGAAAAGATGAACCACTGTTCCTACTATATATACTCTGTTGTACCGGTAATTCGAAATTTAACGAAGAACAATTTTCCCTCCATTTCAGCTTTCAATTCTCTTTTGATTTCTCTTAATTAGCTTGGTCTAAGGATCACTTCATGATTCATAAGATATTGAAAATTTACGTAATCGGTCGAAAATTAAAGATGTACCATCACGGAAAAAATGTTATTATGGATCCGAAATAAGAAATGGTCTTAACATCACTAAGGTCATGTATGTCGATTATGAATGTGGATAAACCTGATTTTGATGAAAACGGAGTTCCGATTCGTAAGATATTGAAAATCTACCAAATCGGTCGAAAATTAAAGAGGTACCATCACATAAATTATGTGATTACGGATGCGAAATAAGAAATGGTGTTAACATCACTGCGATCATATATGTTGAGTATGAATACGAGTAAAGCTTTGTTTGGTGAAAATGGAGCTCCGATTCATAAGATATTGAAAATTTACGAAATCGGTCGAAAATTAAAGAGGAACCATCACAGAAAAAATGTTATTATGGATCCGAAATAAGAAATAGTGTTAACATCAGTGCGATCATATATGTCTAGTATGAATGTGAGTAAAGCTTAGTTTGGTAAAAATGGAGCTCTGATTCGTAAGATATTGAAAATTTACGGAATCGGTCGAAAATTAAAGATGTACCATCACGGAAACAATGTTATTATGGACCGGAAATAAGACATGGTGTTAACATCACTGCGATAATATATGTCAAGTATGAATGTGATTAAACCTATTTTTGATGAAAACGGAGTTCCAATTCGTAATATATTGAAAATCTACCAAATCGGTTGAAAATTAAAGAGGTCCATCACGGAAAAAATGTGATTCTGGGTCCGAAATGAGATATGGTCTTAACATCACTGCGATCATATATGTTGAGTATGAATGTGAGTAAAGCATAGTTTGGTGAAAATAGAGATTTGATTCATAAGATATTGAAAATTTACGAAATCGGTCGAAAATTAAAGAGGTACACCATCACGGAAAAAATGTGATTATGGAACCGAAATAAGAAATGGTGTTTACATCACTACGACCATATATGCCGAGTATGAAAGCCAGTAAAGCTTAGTTTGGTGAAAATGGAGCTCAGATTCAAAAGATATATCTACCAAATCTATCGAAAATTAAAGGGGTACCATCACAGGAAATATGTGATTATGGATCAGAAATAAGAAATGGTGATAACATCATTGCGATCATATATGTCGAGTATGAAAGCCAGTAAAGCTTAGTTTGATGTAAACGGAGTTCCAATTCATAAAATATTGAAAATTTACGAAATCGGTCGAAAATTAAAGAGGTACCATCACAGAAAAAATGTGATTATGGAACCGAAATAAGAAATAGTTTTAACATCAATATGATCATAAATATAGAGTGTGAATGTGGATAAACCTGATTTTGATGAAAACTGAGTATCGATTCGTTAGATATGGAAAATCTACCAAATCGATCGAAAATTAAAGGGGTACAATCACAGAAAATATGTGATTATGGATCCGAAATAAGAAATGGTGATAACATAACTGCGATCATATATGTCGATTATGAATGTGAGTAAAGTTTAGTTTGGGGAAAATGGAGCACTGATTCATAAGATATTGAAAATCTACGAAATCGGTCGAAAATTAAAAGGGTACCATCACAGAAAATATGTGATTATGGATCCGAAATAAGAAATGGTGTTTACATCACTGCGATCATATATGTCGAGTATGAAAGCCAGTAAATCTATGTTTGATGAAAACGGAGTTCCTGATTCATAAGATATTTAAAATCTAGGAAATCGGTCGAAAATTAAAGAGGTACCATCACGGAAAAAATGTGATTATGGAACCGAAATAAGAAATGGTGTTTACATCACTGCGATCATATATGTCGAGTATGAAAGCCAGTAAATCTAAGTTTGATGAAAATGGAGTTCCTGATTCATAAGATATTAAAAATTTACGAAATCGATCGAAAATTAAAGAGGTACCATCACGGAAAAAATGTGATTATGGAACCGAAATAAGAAATGGTTTTAACAACAATATGATCATATTTATCGAGTGTGAACGTGCATAAACTTGATTTTGATGAAAACAGAGTATCGATTCGTAATATATGGTAAATCTACTAAATCGATCGAAAATTAAAGGGGTACCATCACAGAAAAAATGTGATTATGGATCCGAAATAAGAAATGGTGTTTACATCACTGCGATCATATATGTCGAGTATGAAAGCCAGTAAATCTATGTTTGATGAAAACGGAGTTCCTGATTCATAAGATATTTAAAATCTACGCTATCGGTCGAAAATTAAAGGGGTACGTACCATCACAGAAAATTTGTGATTATGGATCCGAAATAAGAAATGGTGTTTACATCACTGTGACCATATATGTCGAGTATGAAAGCCAGTAAAGCTTAGTTTGGTGAAAATGGAGCTCTGATTCATAAGATATTGAAAATCTACGAAATCGGTCGAAAATTAAAGGGGTACCCACGGAAAATATGTGATTATGGATCCGAAATAAGAAATGGTGTTTACATCACTGCGATCATATATGTCGAGTATGAAAGCCAGTAAAGCTAAGTTTGATGAAAACGGAGTTCCTTATTCATAAGATATTGAAAATCTACGAAATCGGTCGAAAATTAAAGAGGTACCATCACGGAAAAAATGTGATTATGGAACCGAAATAAGAAATGGTTTTAACAACAATATGATCATATATATCGAGTGTGAACGTGGATAAACCTGATTTTGATGAAATCAGAGTATCGATTCGTAAGATATGGTAAATCTACCAAATCGATCGAAAATTAAAGGGGTACCATCACAGAAAATATGTGATTATGGATCCGAAATAAGAAATGGTGTTTACATCACTGCGACCATATATGTCGAGTATGAAAGCCAGTAAAGCTTAGTTTGGTGAAAATGGAGCTCTGATTCATAAGATATTGAAAATCTACGAAATCGGTCGAAAATTAAAGGGGTACCCACGGAAAATATGTGATTATGGATCCGAAATAAGAAATGGTGTTTACATCACTGCGATCATATATGTCGAGTATGAAAGCCAGTAAAGCTAAGTTTGATGAAAACGGAGTTCCTTATTCATAAGATATTGAAAATCTACGAAATCGGTCGAAAATTAAAGAGGTACCATCACGGAAAAAATGTGATTATGGAACCGAAATAAGAAATGGTTTTAACAACAATATGATCATATATATCGAGTGTGAACGTGGATAAACCTGATTTTGATGAAATCAGAGTATCGATTCGTAAGATATGGTAAATCTACCAAATCGATCGAAAATTAAAGGGATACCATCACAGAAAATATGTGATTATGGATCCGAAATAAGAAATGGTGTTTACATCACTGCGACCATATATGTCGAGTATGAAAGCCAGTAAAGCTTAGTTTGGTTAAAATGGAGCTCTGATTCATAAGATATTGAAAATCTACGAAATCGGTCGAAAATTAAAGGGGTACCATCACGGAAAATATGTGATTATGGATCCGAAATAAGAAATGGTGTTTACATCACTGCGATCATATATGTCGAGTATGAAAGCCAGTAAAGCTAAGTTTGATGAAAACGGAGTTCCTGATTCATAAGATATTGAAAATCTACGAAATCGGTCGAAAATTAAAGGGGTACCATCACAGAAAATATGTGATTATGAAACCGAAATAAGAAATGGTTTTAACAACAATATGATCATATATATCGAGTGGGAACGTGGATAAACCTGATTTTGATGAAATCAGAGTATCTATTCGTAAGATATGGTAAATCTACCAAATCGATCGAAAATTAAAGGGGTGCCATCACAGAAAATATGTGATTATGGATCCGAAATAAGAAATGGTGTTTACATCAATGCGACCATATATGTCGAGTATGAAAGCCAGTAAAGCTTAGTTTGGTTAAAATGGAGCTCTGATTCATAAGATATTGAAAATCTACGAAATCGGTCGAAAATTAAAGGGGTACCATCACAGAAAATATGTGATTATGGATCTGAAATAAGAAATGGTGATAACATCACTGCGATCATATATGTCGATTATGAATGTGAGTAAAGTTTAGTGTGGTGAAAATGGAGCTCTGATTCATAAGATATTGAAAATCTACGAAATCGGTCGAAAATTAAAGGGGTACCATCAAAGAAAATATGTGATTATGGATCCGAAATAAGAAATGGTGTTTACATCACTGCGACCATATATGTCGAGTATGAAAGCCAGTAAATCTATGTTTGATGAAAACGGAGTTCCTGATTCATAAGATATTTAAAATCTACGATATCGGTCGAAAATTAAAGGGGTACGTACCATCACGGAAAATATGTGATTATGGATCCGAAATAAGAAATGGTGTTTACATCACTGCGATCATATATGTCGAGTATGAAAGCCAGTAAAGCTAAGTTTGATGAAAACGGAGTTCCTGATTCATAAGATATTGAAAATCTACGAAATCGGTCGAAAATTAAAGGGGTACCATCACAGAAAATATGTGATTATGGAACCGAAATAAGAAATGGTTTTAACAACAATATGATCATATATATCGAGTGTGAACGTGGATAAACCTGATTTTGATGAAATCAGAGTATCGATTCGTAAGATATGGTAAATCTACCAAATCGATCGAAAATTAAAGGGGTACCATCACAGAAAATATGTGATTATGGATCCGAAATAAGAAATGGTGTTTACATCACTGCGACCATATATGTCGAGTATGAAAGGTAGTAAAGCTTAGTTTGGTGAAAATGGAGCTCTGATTCATAAGATATTGAAAATCTACGAAATCGGTCGAAAATTAAAGGGGTACCATCACAGAAAATATGTGATTATGGATGCGAAATAAGAAATGGTGTTTACATCACTGCGACCATATATGTCGAGTATGAAAGCCAGTAAAGCTTAGTTTGGTGAAAACGGAACTCAGATTCATAAGATATTGAAAATCTACGAAATCGGTCGAAAATTAAAGGGGTACCATCACGGAAAATATGTGATTATGGATCCGAAATAAGAAATGGTGTTTACATCACTGCGATCATATATGTCGAGTATGAAAGCCAGTAAAGCTAAGTTTGATGAAAACGGAGTTCCTGATTCATAAGATATTGAAAATCTACGAAATCGGTCGAAAATTAAAGAGGTACCATCACGGAAAAAATGTGATTATGGAACCGAAATAAGAAATGGTTTTAACAACAATATGATCATATATATCGAGTGTGAACGTGGATAAACCTGATTTTGATGAAATCAGAGTATCGATTCGTAAGATATGGCAAATCTACCAAATCGATCGAAAATTAAAGGGGTACCATCACAGAAAATATGTGATTATGGATCCGAAATAAGAAATGGTGTTTACATCACTGCGACCATATATGTCGAGTATGAAAGGCAGTAAAGCTTAGTTTGGTGAAAATGGAGCTCTGATTCATAAGATATTGAAAATCTACGAAATCGGTCGAAAATTAAAGGGGTACCATCACAGAAAATATGTGATTATGGATCTGAAATAAGAAATGGTGTTTACATCACTGCGACCATATATGTCGAGTATGAAATCCAGTAAAGCTTAGTTTGGTGAAAACGGAACTCAGATTCATAAGATATTGAAAATCTACGAAATCGGTCGAAAATTAAAGGGGTACCATCACGGAAAATATGTGATTATGGATCCGAAATAAGAAATGGTGTTTACATCACTGCGATCATATATGTCGAGTATGAAAGCCAGTAAAGCTAAGTTTGATGAAAACGGAGTTCAGATTCATAAGATATTGAAAATCTACGAAATCGGTCGAAAATTAAAGAGGTACCATCACGGAAAAAATGTGATTATGGAACCGAATTAACAACAATATGATCATATATATCGAGTGTGAACGTGGATAAACCTGATTTTGATGAAAACAGAGTATCGATTCGTAACATATGGCAAATCTACTAAATCGATCGAAAAGTATAGGGGTACCATCACGGAAAAAATGTGATTATGGATCCGAAATAAGAAATGGTGTTTACATCACTGCGACCATATATGTCGAGTATGAAAGGTAGTAAAGCTTAGTTTGGTGAAAATGGAGCTCTGATTCATAAGATATTGAAAATCTACGAAATCGGTCGAAAATTAAAGGGGTACCATCACAGAAAATATGTGATTATGGATCCGAAATAAGAAATGGTGTTTACATCACTGCGACCATATATGTCGAGTATGAAAGCCAGTAAAGCTTAGTTTGGTGAAAACGGAACTCAGATTCGTAAGATATTGAAAATCTACCAAATCAGTCGAAAATTAAAGAGGTACCATCACAGAAATTATGTGATTATGGATTTGAAATAGGAAATGGTGTTTACATCACTGCGATCATATATGTCGAGTATGAAAGCCAGTAAAGCTAAGTTTGATGAAAACGGAGTTCCTGATTCATAAGATATTGAAAATCTACGAAATCGGTCGAAAATTAAAGAGGTACCATCACGGAAAAAATGTGATTATGGAACCGAAATAAGAAATGGTTTTAACAACAATATGATCATATATATCGAGTGTGAACGTGGATAAACCTGATTTTGATGAAATCAGAGTATCGATTCGTAAGATATGGCAAATCTACCAAATCGATCGAAAATTAAAGGGGTACCATCACAGAAAATATGTGATTATGGATCCGAAATAAGAAATGGTGTTTACATCAATGCGACCATATATGTCGAGTATGAAAGGCAGTAAAGCTTAGTTTGGTGAAAATGGAGCTCTGATTCATAAGATATTGAAAATCTACGAAATCGGTCGAAAATTAAAGGGGTACCATCACAGAAAATATGTGATTATGGATCTGAAATAAGAAATGGTGTTTACATCACTGCGACCATATATGTCGAGTATGAAATCCAGTAAAGCTTAGTTTGGTGAAAACGGAAATCAGATTCATAAGATATTGAAAATCTACGAAATCGGTCGAAAATTAAAGGGGTACCATCACGGAAAATATGTGATTATGGATCCGAAATAAGAAATGGTGTTTACATCACTGCGATCATATATGTCGAGTATGAAAGCCAGTAAAGCTAAGTTTGATGAAAACGGAGTTCAGATTCATAAGATATTGAAAATCTACGAAATCGGTCGAAAATTAAAGAGGTACCATCACGGAAAAAATGTGATTATGGAACCGAATTAACAACAATATGATCATATATATCGAGTGTGAACGTGGATAAACCTGATTTTGATGAAAACAGAGTATCGATTCGTAACATATGGCAAATCTACTAAATCGATCGAAAAGTATAGGGGTACCATTACGGAAAAAATGTGATTATGGATCCGAAATAAGAAATGGTGTTTACATCACTGCGACCATATATGTCGAGTATGAAAGCCAGTAAAGTTTAGTTTGGTGAAAATGGAGCTCTGATTCATATGATATTGAAAATCTACGAAATCGGTCGAAAATTAAAGGGGTATCCTCACGGAAAATATGTGATTATGGATCCGAAATAAGAAATGGTGTTTACATCACTGCGATCATATATGTCGAGTATGAAAACTAGTAAAGCTTAGTTTGGTGAAAATGGAGCTCCGATTCATAAGATGTTGAAAAATTACGAAATCGGTCAAAATTTAAAGAGGTACCATCACGGAAAAAATGTTATTATGGGTCCGAAATAAGAAATGGTCTTAACATCACTAAGTTCATGTATGTCGATTATGAATGTGGATAAACCTAATTTTGATGACAACGGAGTTCCGATTCGTAAGATATTGAAAATCTACCAAATCGGTCGAAAATTAAAGAGGTACCATCACAGAAATTATGTGATTATGGATTTGAAATAGGATATGGTGTTAACATCACTGCGATCATATATGTCGAGTATGAAGGCGAGTAAAGCTTAGTTAGGTGAAAATGGAGCTCCGATTCCCAAGATATTGAAAATTTACGTAATCAGTCGAAAATTAAAGAGGAACCATCACGGAAAAAATGTTATTATGGATCCGAAATAAGAAATGGTGTTAACATCAGTGCGATCATATATGTCTAGTATGAATGTGAGTAAAGCTTAGTTTGGTGAAAATGGAGCTCTAATTCATAAGATATTGAAAATTTACGGAATCGGTCGAAAATTAAAGAGGAACCATCACGGAAAAAATGTTATTATGTATCCGAAATAAGAAATGGTGTTAACATCAATGCGATCATATATGTCTAGTATGAATGTGAGTAAAGCTTAGTTTGGTGAAAATGGAGCTCTTATTCATAAGATATTGAAAATTTACGGAATCGGTCGAAAATTAAAGAGGTACCATCATGGAAACAATGTTATTATGGACCGGAAATAAGAAATGGTGTTAACATCACTGCGATAATATATGTCGAGTATAAATGTGATTAAACCTATTATTGATGAAAACGGAGTTCCTATTCGTAAGATATTGAAAATCTACCAAATCGGTCGAAAATTAAAGAGGTCCATCACGGAAAAAATGTGATTCTGGGTCCGAAATGAGATATGGTGTTAACATCACTGCGATCATATATGTCGAGTATGAATGTGAGTTAAGCATAGTTTTATGAAAATAAAGATCTGATTCATAAGATATTGAAAATTTACGAAATCGGTTGAAAATTAAAGAGGTACCATCACGGAAAAATTGGGATTATGGATGTTAGGATGTATGATCTAGTGTATTCTAGGTAGTTCTAATGTTTCCTAGATATCACTATATATAGTGATAGACTTCTCTTGTAATCTTTAAGTTTGAAGCAATCTAAGATGAGGTTTTCTCTCTACATTGCTTTGAGCTCATCTTTCTCTCCACATCTCTAAATTCCTAATATGGTATCAGAGCTGGTTCGGTTTGGGAAGAAATGAAGATTCGGTTTCAAAAGTCAGTTGCAAAATCCGTTGCAAAGCAGTCCAAAATCTGAAAGTCTACAGCGCCTACAGCTTCCACGCGCATGTTTCTTTTCTTCAAATTGCATTTCAGAGTTGGACGAATCAAGCAGAGTTCATCCTCGACAAATTCAGATTAGCATCAACAATCGATTCCACGAAGAATCAGATTCGATTTCATCATACGCAGGAGATCCATACCGAAATTCTACTGAAGAACCGTGTGATAATCTTCAACGACCTGTCCAGCTGTTTATCGTCTTGTTGCATTCAATCAGCCATAGCAGTAATCTTCAATTCCATCATCAGAAATCTTCAATTCCATCAAGAAGAAACCGATTCTGTTCGATCGGTTCTCAAGCAATAATTGGATCGAAGATGTGGTGAGATGTATTATTCTTCAATTGGTTGACTGATGCTGCTGTTCTGTTTCTTGCGATGCTGATGTTCTGTTGCTGAGATACTACAATTCACTTAGTGATTATGCTGCTGTGATTTTACTGAAATACTTCGGTTCATTTCGTTGTTCTCGTGCGCTCAATTATATTCGTCCTGATGCTGATTTCATGCTGCAATGCTGATTCTGATCCTGAGATGCTCTGCAATTCTGCTGCTACTGCATTCTGTGTGATTCTTATCAATTTTGTTGTATTGATTCTGTGAGATGCCGTGAGACGCGTGAGATGCTCTGCTGCTGCTTTACTGAGATAATGCATTCTACTGAGATAATGCATTCTACTGTGAGATGCATTCTGGTGAGATAATGCTGTTTTACTGAGATACAGAGTTGAGCCGATTCTTATTAAATGTTGATGCTGTGCGATTCTTATCAAATGTTGATACAGAGCTGTGCGATTCTACTGAGATACAGAGCTGTGCGATTCTTATCAAATGCGATGATACTGGTGCTACTGAGCCGATACATTGTTATGGCTGTGATTCTAGACCTGTGCTTCGTGTTGTTTTGAGATTTAGGAGTTGATTCATGCCTCAAGGTTTTGATGAGATTATTCGACCTTTGCAAGCAAGTTTGAGTTCCGAGCATACGGTTTCTTCTGTTTTTTTTAAGCCTAAAATGGTATGATCACGATGGATGACCAAGAAGGCACCACAGACATGACCACGGCGACATTGCTTTTGTTTCCTCTGTTGTTCGTCTGTCTCGGCAACCTACGTGCTTGTGTTCGGATTGAAGAATCGATGTCAAACTAAGCAGACATGGACATGATTTGAGTTGTTACTTGAATAATTCTGCAGCAGTTTAGTGATTTGAGTTGCACTATGCATGGACGTGAGGACTGTGAGACATGAGGCTCAAGATCTCGCAAAACCGAGCAATCGAGGAGTCTCAAAGTTCGTAGATCCAAAACCGGCTTCACAGCAACTAGATCATTCTTGAACAGACCTGTGTTCGTTCAGTTAAGATGTCAAACCAAGCAGACCTGTGCTTGTTCTTGTGCAAACATAATGCAGCTCCAGTGCACCAGTCGTGTCTCAGTCGTGCTTCAGTCGTCCAGTGCACCAGTCGTGCTTCATTCGTGCCTCAGCCAGGTAGTGCAGCATCAGTGTTTCATCAGTGCAGCAGTAGTGCTCAACCAGTGCTCCAGCAGTACAACCATGGAGATTCAGCAGAATTTTTAAGTTTTTGTTTTTTAAAAGCTTTACAAGGTTAACTAGTAAGGGGAATGTTAGGATGTATAATCTAGTGTATTCTAGGTAGTTCTAATGTTTCCTAGATATCACTATATATAGTGATATAGTTCTCTTGTAATCTTTAAGTTTGAAGCAATCTAAGATGAAGTTTTCTCTCTACATTGCTTTGAGCTCATCTTTCTCTCCACATTTCTAAATTCCTAACAATGGAACCGAAATAAGAAATGGTTTTAACATCAATATGATCATAAATATCGAGTGTGAATGTGGATAACCCTGATTTTGATGAAAACTGAGTATCGATTCGTTAGATATGGAAAATCTACCAAATCGATCAAAGATTAAAGGGGTACCATCACAGAAAATATGTGATTATGGATCCGAAATAAGAAATGGTGATAACATCACTGTGATCATATATGTCGATTATGAATGTGAGTAAAGTTTAGTGTGGTGAAAATAGAGCTCTGATTCATAAGATATTGAAAATCTACGAAATCGGTCGAAAATTAAAGGGGTACCATCACAGAAAATATGTGATTATGGATCCGAAATAAGAAATGGTGTTTACATCACTGCGACCATATATGTCGAGTATGAAAGCCAGTAAAGCTTAGTTTGGTGAAAACGGAACTCAGATTCATAAGATATTGAAAATCTACGAAATCGGTCGAAAATTAAAGGGGTACCATCACGAAAAATATGTGATTATGGATCCGAAATAAGAAATGGTGTTTACATCACTGCGATCATATATGTCGAGTATGAATGTGAGTAAAGCATAGTTTTATGAAAATAAAGATCTGATTCATAAGATATTGAAAATTTACGAAATCGGTCGAAAATTAAAGGGGTACCATCACGGAAAAAATGTGATTATGGAACCGAAATAAGAAATGGTTTTAACAACAATATGATCATATATATCGAGTGTGAACGTGGATAAACCTGATTTTGATGAAATCAGAGTATCGATTCGTAAGATATGGCAAATCTATTAAATCGATCGAAAAGTAAAGGGTCATCACGGAAAAATGTGATTATGGATCCGAAATAAGAAATGGTGTTTACATCACTGCGACCATATATGTCGAGTATGAAAGCCAGTAAAGATTAGTTTGGTGAAAATGGAGCTCCGATTCATAAGATATTGAAAATCTACGAAATCGGTCGAAAATTAAAGAGGTACCATCACGGAAAATATGTGTTTATGGATCCGAAATAAGAAATGGTGTTTACATCACTGCGATCATATATGTCGAGTATGAAAGCCAGTAAAGCTTAGTTTGGTGAAAATGGAGCTCTGATTCATAAGATATTGAAAAATTACGAAATCGGTTGAATTTAAAGAGGTACCATCACGGAAAATCTTAGGAGTTTAGAGATAATGAGGTGTAAATGAAGAGCTTAAAGCAACCAATAGAGAGAATATCATCTTGTATTGCTTTAAACTTGAGAAATACACTAGGGGTAGACATCTATATATAGATGAAGCTAGGGATATGAGAGCAAATGTCCTAAACATGTGGACTTGTATGCAATTGTCCTAAACATTTGGACAATATGAACACTTATCTAAACTATAATCCCTAACATTCCCCTATGAAGATCCACTTCCTATTGTAAAACAAGAGTCTAAACAAAAAAAACAGAATATGAAGATCATCAACATCTCATCTATCATCTTCAACCTCAAACATTCATCTTCAACTACCAATCTTCAACTATCTTGTGATCTTGTTGCCATCCTCAACTTGTGAACTTGATTTTGCTGCATTTGCATGAGTGATGTGAGCTGATCCAACTGATTTTAATAAGCACAGGTCTGCTCTATTACTTGAGAACCGAGCTGCACTAGAAGTGCACTGCAGAAGCACTAGGAAAACACTCTATAGGCACTGCAGATGTACTGAATTTACCGGTTGCTTGAGTGATGTTACTAATCAGATTCAGCTTGGCCAAGCATGAAACAAGCAAAGGAAATGCTGAATCGAATGAAGCATCTGTATACCATCTTAGGAGTTTAGAGATAATTAGGTGTAAATGAAGAGCTTAAAGCAACCAATAGAGAGAATATCATCTTGTATTGCTTTAAACTTGAGAAATAAACTAGGGGTAGACATCTATATATAGATGAAGCTAGGGATATGAGAGCAAATGTCCTAAACATGTGGACTTGTATGCAATTGTCCTAAACATTTGGACAATATGAACACTTATCTAAACTATAATCCCTAACAGAAAAAACGTTATTATGGGTCCGAAATAAGAAATGGTCTTAACATCACTAAGGTCATGTATGTCGATTATGAATGTGAATAAAACTTATTTTGGTGAAAACGGAGTTCCGATTCGAAAGATATTTAAAATCTACCAAATCGGTCGAAAATTAAAGAGGTACCATCACAGAAATTATGTGATTATGGATTTGAAATAAGAAATGGTGTTAACATCGCTGCGATCATATATGTCGAGTATGAATGCGAGTAAAGCTTAGTTTGGTGAAAATGGGGCTCCGATTCATAAGATATTGAAAATTTACGAAATCGGTCGAAAATTAAAGAGAGACCATCACAGAAAAAAATGTTATTATGGATCCGAAATAAGAAATGGTGTTAACATCAGTGCGATCATATATGTCTAGTATGAATGTGATTAAAGCTTAGTTTTCTGAAAATGGAGCTCAGATTCATAAGATATTGAAAATTTACGGAATCAGTCGAAAATTAAAGAGGTACCATCATGGAAACAATGTTATTATGGACCGGAAATAAGAAATGGTGTTAACATCACTGCGATAATATATGTCGAGTGTGAATGTGATTAAACCTATTTTTGATGAAAACGGAGTTCCGATTCGTAAGATATTGAAAATCTACCAAATCTGTCGAAAATAAAAGAGGTCCATCACGGAAAAAATGTGATTCTGGGTCCGAAATGAGATATGGTGTTAACATCACTGCGATCATATATGTCGAGTATGAATGTGAGTAAAGCATAGTTTGGTGAAAATAAACATTTGATTCATAAGATATTGAAAATTTACGAAATCGGTCCAAAATTAAAGAGGTACCATCACGGAAAAATTGTGATTATGGAACCGAAATAAGAAATGGTTTTAACATCAATATGATCATAAATATCGAGTGTGAATGTGGATAACCCTGATTTTGATGAAAATTGAGTATCGATTCGTTAGATATGGAAAATCTACCAAATCGATCAAAAATTAAAGGGGTACCATCACAGAAAATATGTGATTATGGATCCGAAATAAGAAATGGTGATAACATCACTGCGATCATATATGTCGATTATGAATGTGAGTAAAGTTTAGCGTGGTGAAAATGGAGCTCTGATTCATTAGATATTGAAAATCTACGAAATCGGTCGAAAATTAAAGGGGTACCATCACAGAAAATATGTGATTATGGATCCGAAATAAGAAATGGTGTTTACATCACTGCGACCATATATGTCGAGTATGAAAGCCAGTAAAGCTTAGTTTGGTGAAAACGGAGCTCAAATTCATAAGATATTGAAAATCTACGAAATTGGTCGAAAATTAAAGGGGTACCATCACGGAAAATATGTGATTATGGATCCGAAATAAGAAATGGTGTTTACATCACTGCGATCATATATGTCGAGTATGAAAGCCAGTAAAGCTTAGTTTGGTGAAAATGGAGCTCTGATTCATAAGATATTGAAAATTTACGAAATCGGTCGAAAATTAAAGGGGTACCATCACAGAAAATATGTGATTATGGATCCGAAATAAGAAATGGTGTTTACATCACTGCGACCATATATGTCGAGTATGAAAGCCATTAAAATCGAGTTTGGTGAAAACGGAGCTCAGATTCATAAGATATTGAAAATCTACGAAATCGGTCGAAAATTAAAGGGGTACCATCACGGAAAATATGTGATTATGGATCCGAAATAAGAAATAGTGTTTACATCACTGCGATCATATATGTCGAGTATGAAAGCCAGTAAAGCTAAGTTTGATGAAAACGGAGTTCCGATTCATAAGATATTGAAAATATACGAAATCGGTCGAAAATTAAAGAGGTACCATCACGGAAAAAATGTGATTATGGAACCGAAATAAGAAATGGTTTTAACAACAATATGATCATATATATCGAGTGTGAACGTGGATAAACCTGATTTCGATGAAAACAGAGAATCGATTCGTAAGATATGGCAAATCTACTAAATCGATCGAAAAGTAAAGGGGTACCATCACGGAAAAAATGTGATTATGGATCAGAAATAAGAAATGGTGTTTACATCACTGCGACCATATATGTCGAGTATGAAAGCCAGTAAAGCTTAGTTTGGTGAAAATGGAGCTCTGATTCATAAGATATTGAAAATCTACGAAATCGGTTGAAAATAAAAGAGGTACCATCACGGAAAATATGTGATTATGGATCCGAAATAAGAAATGGTGTTTACATCACTGCGACCATATATGGCGAGTATGAAAGCCAGTAAAGCTTAGTTTGGTGAAAATGGAGCTCTGATTCATAAGATATTGAAAATCTACGAAATCGGTCGAAAATTAAAGAGGCACCATCACGGAAAATATGTGATTATGGATCCGAAATAAGAAATGGAGTTTACATCACTGCGATCATATATGTCGAGTATGAAAGCCAGTAAAGCTTAGTTTGGTGAAAATGGAGCTCCGATTCATAAGATATTGAAAAATTACGAAATCGGTTGAATTTAAAGAGGTACCATCACGGAAAAAACGTTATTATGGGTCCGAAATAAGAAATGGTCTTAACATCACTAAGGTCATGTATGTCGATTATGAATGTGAATAAAACTTATTTTGATGAAAACGGAGTTCCGATTCGTAAGATATTTAAAATCTACCAAATCGGTCGAAAATTAAAGAGGTACCATCACAGAAATTATGTGATTATGGATTTGAAATAAGAAATGGTGTTAACATCGCTGCGATCATATATGTCGAGTATGAATGCGAGTAAAGCTTAGTTTGGTGAAAATGGAGCTCCGATTCATAATATATTGAAAATTTACGAAATCGGTCGAAAATTAAAGAGGTACCATCATGGAAACAATGTTATTATGGACCAGAAATAAGAAATGGTGTTAACATCACTGCGTTAATATATGTCGAGTGTGAATGTGATTAAACCTATTTTTGATGAAAACGGAGTTCCGATTCGTAAGATATTGAAAATCTACCAAATCTGTCGAAAATAAAAGTGGTCCATCACGGAAAAAATGTGATTCTGGGTCCGAAATGAGATATGGTGTTAACATCACTGCGATCATATATGTCGAGTATGAATGTGAGTAAAGCATAGTTTGGTGAAAATAAACATCTGATTCATAAGATATTGAAAATTTACGAAAACGGTCGAAAATTAAGGAGGTATCATCACGGAAAAATTGTGATTATGGAACCGAAATAAGAAATGGTTTTAACATCAATATGATCATAAATATCGAGTGTGAATGTGGATAACCCTGATTTTGATGAAAATTGAGTATCGATTCGTTAGGTATGGAAAATCTACCAAATCGATCAAAAATTAAAGGGGTACCATCACAGAAAATATGTGATTATGGATCCGAAATAAGAAATGGTGATAACATCACTGCGATTATATACGACGATTATGAATGTGAGTAAAGTTTAGCGTGGTGAAAATGGAGCTCTGATTCATTAGATATTGAAAATCTACGAAATCGGTCGAAAATTAAAGGGGTACCATCACAGAAAATATGTGATTATGGATCCGAAATAAGAAATGGTGTTTACATCACTGCGACCATATATGTCGAGTATGAAAGCCAGTAAAGCTTAGTTTGGTGAAAACAGAGCTCAGATTCATAAGATATTGAAAATCTACGAAATCGGTCGAAAATTAAAGGGGTACCATCACGGAAAATATGTGATTATGGATCCGAAATAAGAAATGGTGTTTACATCACTGCGATCATATATGTCGAGTATGAAAGCCAGTAAAGCTTAGTTTGGTGAAAATGGAGATCTGATTCATAAGATATTAAAAATCTACGAAATCGGTCAAAAATTAAAGGGGTACCACATCACGGAAAATATGTGATTATGGATCCGAAATAAGAAATGGTCTTAATATCACTAAGGTCATGTATGTCGATTATGAATGTGGATAAACCTGATTTTGATGAAAACGGAGTTCCGATTCGTAAGATATTTAAAATCAACCAAATCGGTCGAAAATTAAAGAGGTACCATCACAGAAATTATGTGATTATGGATTTGAAATAAGAAATGGTGTTAACATCACTGCGATCATATATGTCGAGAATGAAGGCAAGTAAAGCTTAGTTTGGTGAAAATGGAGCTCTGATTCATAAGATATTGAAAATTTACGAAATCAGTCGAAAATTAAAGAGGAACCATCACAGAAAAAATGTTATTATGGATCCGAAATAAGAAATGGTGTTAACATCAGTACGATCATATATGTCTAGTATGAATGTGAGTAAAGCTTAGTTTGGTGAAAATGGAGCTCCGATTCATAAGATATTGAAAATTTACGGAATTGGTCGAAAATTAAAGAGGTACCATCACGGAAACAATGTTATTATGGACCGGAAATAAGAAATGGTGTTAACATCACTGCGATAATATATGTCGAGTGTGAATGTGATTAAACCTATTATTGATGAAAACGGAGTTCCGATTCGTAAGATATTGAAAATCTACCAAATCGGTCGAAAATTAAAGAGGTCCATCACGGAAAAAATGTGATTCTGGGTCCGAAATGAGATATGGTGTTAACATCACTGCGATCATATATGTCGAGTATGAATGTGAGTAAAGCATAATTTTATGAAAATAAAGATCTGATTCATAAGATATTAAAAATGTACGAAATCGGTCGAAAATTAAAGAGGTACCATCACAGAAAAATTGTGATTATAGAACCGAAATAAGAAATGGTTTTAACATCAATATGATCATAAATATCGAGTGTGAATGTGGATAAACCTGATTTTGATGAAAACTGAGTATCGATTCGTTAGATATGGAAAATCTACCAAATCGATCAAAAATTAATGGGGTACCATCACAGAAAATATGTGATTATGGATCCGAAATAAGAAATGGTCATAACATCACTGCGATCATATATGTGGATTATGAATGTGAGTAAAGTTTAGTGTGGTGAAAATGGAGCTCTGATTCATAAGATATTGAAAATCTACGAAATCGGTCGAAAATTAAAGGGGTACCATCACAGAAAATATGTGATTATGGATCCGAAATAAGAAATGGTGTTTACATCACTGCGATCATATATGTCGAGTATGAAAGCCAGTAAAGCTTAGTTTGGTGAAAATGGAGCTTTGATTCATAAGATATTGAAAATCTACGCAATCGGTCGAAAATTAAAGGGGTACCATCACAGAAAATATGTGATTATGGATCCGAAATAAGAAATGGTGTTTACATCACTGCGACCATATATGTCGAGTATGAAAGCCATTAAAGCTTAGTTTGGTGAAAATGGAGCTCAGATTCATAAGATATTGAAAATCTACGAAATCGGTCGAAAATTAAAGGGGTACCATCACGGAAAATATCTGATTATGGATCCGAAATAAGAAATGGTGTTTACATCACTGCGATCATATATGTCAAGTATGAAAGCCAGTAAAGCTAAGTTTGATGAAAACGGAGTTCCGATTCATAAGATATTGAAAATCTACGAAATCGGTCGAAAATTAAAGAGGTACCATCACGGAAAAAAATGTGATTATGGAACCGAATTAACAACAATATGATCATATATATCGAGTGTGAACGTGGATAAACCTGATTTTGATGAAAACAGAGTATCGATTCGTAACATATGGCAAATCTACTAAATCGATCGAAAAGTAAAGGGGTACCATCACGGAAAAAATGTGATTATGGATCCGAAATAAGAAATGGTGTTTACATCACTGCGACCATATATGTCGAGTATGAAAGCCAGTAAAGATTAGTTTGGTGAAAATGGAGCTCTGATTCATAAGATATTGAAAATCTACAAAATCGGTCGAAAATTAAAGGGGTATCATCACGGAAAATATGTGATTATGGATCCGAAATAAGAAATGGTGTTTACATCACTGCGATCATATATGTCGAGTATGAAAACTAGTAAAGCTTAGTTTGGTGAAAATGGAGCTCCGATTCATAAGATGTTGAAAAATTACGAAATCGGTTGAATTTAAAGAGGTACCATCACGGAAAAAATGTTATTATGGGTCCGAAATAAGAAATGGTCTTAACATCACTAAGTTCGTGTATGTCGATTATGAATGTGGATAAACCTAATTTTGATGACAACGGAGTTCCGATTCGTAAGATATTGAAAATCTACCAAATCGGTCAAAATTAAATAAGTACCATCACAGAAATTATGTGATTATGGATCCGAAATAAGAAATGGTGTTTACATCACTACGATCATATATGTCGAGTATGAATGTGAGTAAAGCTTAGTTTGGTGAAAATCGAGCAAGGATTCATAAGATATTGAAAATCTACGAAATTAGTCGGAAATTAAAGAGGTACCATCACAGAAAAAATGTGATTCTGGAACCGAAATAAGATATGTTCTTAACATCACTACCAGCAAATATGTCGAGTATGAATGTGAGTAAAGCTTTGTTTGGTGAAAATGGAGCTATGATTCATAACATATTGAAAATCTACGAAATCGGTCAAAAATTAAAGAGGTACCATCACAGAAACAATGTTATTATGGACTGGAAATAAGAAATGGTGTTACCATCACTGCGATAATATATGTCGAGTATGAATGTGATTAAACCTATTTTTGACATCACTAAGGTCATGTATGTCGAGTATGAATGTGGATGAACATGATTTTGATGAAAACAGAGTTTTGATTCGTAAGATATTGAAAATCTACGAAATCGGTCGAAAATTAAAGAGGTACCATCACGGAAAAAATGTGATTATGGAACCGAAAAAAGAAATGGTTTTAACAACAGTATGATCATATATATCGAGTGTGAATGTGGATAAACCTGATTTTGATGAAAATAGAGTATCGATTCGTAAGATATGGCAAATCTACCAAATCGATCGAAAATTAAAAGGGTACCATCACAAAAAATATGTGATTATGGATCCGATATAAGAAATGGTGATAACATCACTGCGATCATATATGTCGATTATGAATGTGAGTAAATTTTAGTTTGGTGAAAATGGAGCTCTGATTCATAAGATGTTGAAAATCTACGAAATCGGTCGAAAATTAAAGAGGTACCATCACAGAAAAAATGTGATTCTGGATCCAAAATAAGATAAGGTATTAACATCAAATTAACCATATATATCGAGTGTGAATGTGGATAATTCTACCAAATCCGTCGAAAATTTACCAAATCGGTCAAAAATCAAAGAGGTACCATCACAGAAAATATGTGATTATGGTTCCGAAATAAGAAATGGTTTTAACATCAATATGATCATATATATCGAGTGTGAATGTGGATAAATCTAATTTTTATGAAAACGGAGTTCCGATTCGTAGGATATTGAAAATCTACCAAATCGGTCGAAAATTAAAGAGGTACTATCACGAAATTTTTTTATCATGGATCCGAAATAAGAAATTGTGTTAACATCACTGCGATCATATATGTAGAGTATGAATGTGAATAAAGCTTAGTTTGGTGAAAATGGAGCAACGATTCATATGATATTGAAAATTTACGAAATCGGTCGAAAATTAAAGAGGTACCATAACGGAAACAATGTGATTCTGGATCCAAAATAAGATACGGTCTTAACATCACTACAATAAAATATGTCGAGTATGAATGTGAGTAAATCTTAGTTTGGTGAAAATGGAGCTCCGATTCAACAGATATTGAATAATTACGAAATCGGTCGAAAATTAAAGAGGTACCATCCCGGAAAATATGTTATTATGGATCCGAAATAAGAAATGGTGTTAACATCACTGCGATCATATATGTAGAGTATGAATGTGAGTAAAGCTTAGTTTGGTGAAAATGGAACTCTGATTCATAAGATATTGAAAAATTACGAAATCAGTCGAAAAATAAAGAGGTGCCATCACGGAAAAAATGTTATTATGGGTCCGAAATAAGAAATGGTCTTAACATCCCTAAGGTCATGTATGTCGATTATGAATGTGGATAAACCTGATTTTGATGAAAACGTAGTTCCGATTCAAAAGATATTGAAAATCTACGAAACGGTCGAAAATTAAAGAGGTACCATCACGGAAAAAATGTGATTATGGAATCGAAATAAGAAATGGTTTTAACATCAATATGATCATATATATCGAGTGTGAATGTGGATAAACATGATTTTGATGATAACGGAGTTCCGATTCGTAAGATATTAAAAATCTACCAAATCGTTCGAAAATTAAAGAGGTACCATCACAGAAATTATGTGATTATGGATCCGAAATAAGAAATGGTGTTAACATCAATAAGGTCATGTATGTAGATTATGAATGTGGATAAACCTTATTTTGATGAAAACGAAGTTCTGATACGTAAGATGTTGAAAATCTACGAAATTAGTCGGAAATTAAGATGTACCAACACGGAAAAAATGTGATTCTGGATCCGAAAAAAGATATGGTATTAACATCACTACGATCATATATGTCGAGTATGAATGTGAGTAAAGCTTATCTTGGTGAAAATGGAGCTAGGATTAATAAGATATTGAAAATCTACAAAATCCGTCGAAAATTAAAGAGTACCATCACGGTAAAATGTGACTATGGATCCGAAATAACATATGGTCTAAACATCACTGCGATCATATATGTCGAATATGAATGCGAGTAAAGCTTAGTTTGGTGAAAATGGAGCTCTGATTTATAAGATTTAAAAAATTTACGAAATCAGTCGAAAATTAAAGAGGTACCATCACGGAAAAAATGTTATTATGGGTCCGAAATAAGAAATGGTATTAACATAACTAAGGTCATGTATGTCGATTATGAATGTGGATAAACTTGATTTTGATGAAAACAGAGTTCTGATTCATAAGATATTGAAAATCTACGAAATGGTCGAAAATTAAAGAGGTACCATCACAGAAAGAATGTGATTATGGAACTGAAATAAGAAATGGTTTTAACATCAATATGATCATATATATTGAGTGTGAATGTGGATAAACCTTATTTTGATGAAAACGGAGTTCCTAATTCGTAAGATATTGAAAATCTACGAAATCGGTCGAAAATTAAAGAGGTACCATCACGTATAAAAAGTTATTATGGATCCAAAATAAGAAATGGTGCTAACATCAATATGATAGTATATATCGAGTGTGAATATGGATAAACCTGATATTAGCATAAATTACTCAAGTAGAAGAATGAGGATCGTGTTCTAATATTGCTCTTGTCCAAGGACTTACTAGCTATTATTATTTAGGGAGTCTGTTGCAATTTGTTAAATGTTGTTTTCTATTTAATCGACTCATGCGGCTACTGTTCAGACTAAGCTGATTTGGTAAAGCAATGGAATGAATTTCAGTATTTACTCATGCGGCTATATGTCCTTGTATGACAGCTTGCTCCATCTGGCAAAAGCTGCACCAGGTTTTTTCCTCTTCCTCCACTACTAGAATAATGAGTCTTTATGATCGGCTTAAGGTTCGTAAACTTATTCATCAACCAATGTGTGAGTATCTTACTGAAATTCAGTCCACTTGTGACAGCCTTGCAAGCTGTGGTCACCCCATTGAGGAGATTCAACGGATTTCTATTATTCTCAATGGGGTTAAGGGTCAGTTTGATAATGTTGCTGTTGTTATTCATGCTAGTCGCAACCCGTATGATATTGCTTATGTTTGTTCGGTTTTACTTGATGCTGAAACCCGTCAAAGGGACCTGCTTTTTGACATCTCTCCCTCGGCTAATGTTATGACTAATCAATCTGTTTATGATGCTTTCACTGATAACACTATTAAGCTCAGCCAGAATCCTTCCCTTTCGGCTGCATTACCTCAATCGGGTGGGGTACCAGATACTCGACAGTATCAGTCTACCAATCCTCAGCCTCAGTTTACCCCTCAGTATACTGGTCGTGGTCGAGGAAGGGGTAGAGGAAATCCAGCAAACAAGCCACAATGTCAGCTGTGTGGCAAGATCGGCCATCTTGTGCACCGATGCTATCAAAGGTTCAACATCAACTACTCGGGTGTTACAGCTCCATCTGGAGGTCCTATGACAGCAAATGTGTCCAACTGGTCTGACCCTGGTGATGTTGCTGCTCATATGCTGATCTCACATGTTGCACCTCCCTATCCCACAACTCTATCCCACATGGCTCCCCTGGCCTCCCTAACACCCTATCCACAAATGCTGATCCATGGGTTCTCTGTTCCAAACCCTTCCCACCCGTCCCTGCAATATGCCTCTCCAGTCCCCCCCTCCACCCTTACCCCAGTACCTAACTTATCCACCTGCCCCAGGTTCCCCCACACTATCAGTCCCTCACATTTCGCCTTATCTTGTTCAACAATCAGCCACCTTTGGAATGGTGCCTTCTGGATCTTCTGCCTCAGTACCCTCAACCCCACAAGCTCACTTAGCACATATGGCTCATCCTACTCTATCCTCGGCTGCCTGGTATCCTGATTCTGGGGCCACCAATCACCTAACCAACACGGCTCCGAATGCTGACTCCATCCCCTACTCTGGCCCAGGTCAAGTTATTGTGGGTAATGGTACTTCTCTTCATATTTCAAATATTAGAAATTATGTTATTCCTACTTCTACTAGAACACTTATGCTGAATAACTTATTGCATGCCCCTCATGTGACAAAAAATCTTGTTTCTGTTTCTCAGTTCTCCAAAGATAATAATGTTTACTTCGAATTTCACCCGACATATTGTGTGGTTTGTGATTCTCTGTCTCATCATGTTCTACTGCATGGAGTAGAAAGTGCTGGATTATATTGCCTTGATCTCTCCAAACTTGACACCAGGGTCTAGTGTTAGTTCTAGGTTAAGTCAGTCTAATAATTATTTGTGTGTGTCTGATGGTATTTGTTTATCTGCTCGTACTTTGTTACCTTCTAATATCTGGCATATGAGGCTTGGGCATCCCCCCTTTCAGTTATTGTCTCGAATTCTCAATATTAATAAAATTTCTGTTTTGAAATCAAATGATCCTTGTGTTGCGTGTGCTATAGGGAAAAGTAAGAAGCTTCATTTTCAATCTTTCACTTCTAAATATGATTGCCCACTTGAACTTGTTGAAGTTGATCTCTGGGGTCCTGCACCATACATATCAAATGACAATGTTTATTATATGAGTATTGTGGATGTTTACAGTAGATATACTTGTAGAGGTGGCAATTCGGGTCAACCCGACCCGACCCGCCGTACTGCACGGGTCAACCCGAACCCGACCCGTCGCGCTGTGCGGGTCACCTTTTACAATCCGGACCCGACCTGGCAGGTCGGCGGGTTGACCCGTCTGACCCGCCTGACCTGCCTATTCCAAAACAACTAAACAAGGAAGGAATGCAATGATGGTAGGCTTCTCAATCAAATCAAGCACATCTTGACTGTAAAATGGAAATCGTTCATCTGTTAACAAAGGAAAATCATAACTAATGATACTGAAGATAAGGGGCGTCATCTGATTGTTGATAAGGGGTGGGCTCATTATTATCAAGAATTTTCTGGCGCTTTTGGGTGTTGGCTTGTATTAGAAATTCTGCTCCGCCCTGACAAGAGAAGGAGAAACATTGGAAAAATGTACATTGTAGGAAATAAAACTTTGTAACGATCAAATTTCAAGTAACTTCATGGCTTCTACTGCAGCAAGATTAAAATGGCATCAAGATCGAGAAAATTTTCAAGAAGTTCTCATATACTGTAAAGGTAATGATAGACACAATGTTAAGCAGGGCACTAATTTGTAATCTTCAAACTCCATTCCACCAACGTGAACAACTCAGAATCTCAGATGCAAGATCATCACATAGGAATATCTCTGACAGTCGAACAATATCTTCAGAATATGAACTACCCTTAAAGTTGCTGAAAGGCATGTCAACCCTCGTATCAAAAATTTCCAACAATTAGAAACACAAAATAGCCAAGCAAGATGGTAATTGACAGAACCAGATGGATTAAGATCAACTTGAATTACGAGCAATTCAGCATTTCAAAACTAGCTAATAAAATACGGCTGGAGGCTGATGTGGTCAGCTGGGCGAAGACTGCGAGCTGGAGCGGTTGGCAATAAGAGAGCCCGACGAAGTCGAACAATACATGTGCGAAGTCGACCAGCCGAAGACCAGACCGGCGTGCTTGAGTGGAAGACGCAGGACGGCTCGAGAACTAAAAGAGAAGAGAATGGCGATACAGAGTACAAACTTGAGACTACGGACCAGACGACAACGACACTCATCGTATTTATGTTTAGGTTATTACTTATTATTTTTTTAACACGGGTCGGGTTCGGGTCAGACGGGTCAACTCGAACCCGACCTGTGTTTTGCGACGGGTCAGGCGGGTCAACCCGAAAATGACCCGCCGCTCCGTTTTTATGACCCGAACCCGACCCGAACCTGGGTCGATTCCGGGTCGGGTTGAAAATTGACACCTCTATATACTTGGATCTATTTTCTGAAAAATAAGAGTGAGGCAACCAAACAGTTCATTGATTTTCACCGTGCTGCAAAAAAGCAACTCGGTTTCATCCTTAAAGTTGTTCAAACAGATGGAGGTGGTGAGTTTAAACCACTCTCCGTCTATTTGAAGCAGCTTGGGATTAGTCACCGAATTACTTGTCCGCACACGTCTGAACAAAACGGGATTATGGAACGAAAACACAGGCATATTGTCGAACTTGGTCTTACACTTATGGCACAAGCCTCCTTGCCATTTCACTATTGGAGTGATGCCTTCTTTACAGCTGTGTTTCTTGTTAATAGACTCCCCTCGACTGCTTTGAATAATATTTCACCTCATCAAATGTTATTTAAAAAACAACCTTATTACTTATTTCTTAGGGTATTTGGTTGTCTCTGTTTTCCTCACATTCGGCCATATAATTCTCATAAGTTTGATTTTCGGTCTACTCCATGTGTATTCATTGGCTACTGCTCCACTCATCATGGATATAGGTGTTTAGATGCTTCGGGTAGAATTTATATCTCTAGGCATGTTTTGTTCCATGAATCGGTTTTTCCTTTTGCTGATCATGCTGGTCCTTTTATGAAATCTGCTGCAGTCAAGAACATTGATACTTCGTTTCCTTTCTTTATGCCTTTTGATGCCTATTTACTAGTCAATGTAGGTTCAGCTGACTCACAAAATCCAGATACGCAGCAACTATCAGGTTCTGTCCCTAACCCCTCATCGATTTCGTCTCAACTGCATGACCCTTGTCCATCATCCTCACCCTCAGATCAGGTGGCTGCTCCCTGTGTTGTTCTGCATGCTACGGAGCTGACGGTCAATCCTGAATCTTCTATGCACCCATTCTGGTTTGTCAGCTCCCCCTTCAGACTCATCGGTCAAGTATGTCCCTTCTAGTTCTAATGCCTCAGATTTACCTTGTATGCTGATTCCTTCGTCTTTGCCTAATGTTGTATCTTCTGAGACAGCTTCAGCTCCCACTCCGAGCTACTCACAACTTCCCTCATCTGATCTTACCTTTCCGACTTCTTCCATTCGGTATGTCCCTGGGAATTCTACTGATTCCACTCTAGTTCCCCTACCCAGTTCCACCAGCTCTCGTCCTTCCTCCCATCCTATGCAAACTCGTTCCAAGTCTAAATCTCAACACTTACTGCTTTCATACCTACCTGACCCTGCACAGTTTTCACTTGTTGAGCCTTCAAACATTCATGAAGCCATGGAACAGGCTTGCTGGGCTACAGCTGTTAGGGCTGAACTTGATGCCTTAACACACAATAACACCTGGACCCTAGTACCTCTACCTAGTGGTAGGATACCTATTAGTTGCAAATGGTTATTCAAACTTAAAAAGAAACCTGATGGGTCAGTTGATCGCTGTAAATCACGGCTTGGTGCTCGGGGTTTTTCCCAAAAATCGGGCTTTGACTTCCAAGACACATTCAGCCCGGTTGTGAAACCCCAAACCATCCGCATCATACTAACCATTGCCTTGTCTCATCATTGGGTTCTTAGACAGATTGATGTCAACAACGCCTTTCTTCATGGTGACCTTCTTGAAGAGGTTTACATGACGCAACCTCCCGATTTTTAGCAAACTGACAACAATGGTGCTGCCCTTGTGTGTCGGTTGAATAAGGCCTTTTACGGGCTCAAACAAGCACCCAGAGCTTGGTTTGAACATTTAAAATTTTTTCTTCTCAATACTATATCTTTTTCTGTTTCAGTCTCTGATAATTGTCTATTTGTTAAGTTTACTAATGTTGGTTATGTGCTATTACTGGTGTATGTTGATGACATCGTCATCACAGGTAGCTCTTCGTCTATCATTGATGAAGTGATCGGCCAAATCAACAAGGAGTTTCAGCTCAAAGATCTTGGCACCCTTAATCATTTCTTGGGCATGGAGGTCAGCAGAGGTGACAACTACCTTCTCCAGAGATCTCCTCGACAAAACAGGTTTGTCTAAGGCTGACTCTCTTCCCACGCCCATGACATGTAAGTGTTTGTCTAAGTCCGGTCTGTCTGCACCCTCAGAGCCATTTTCCGATGGTCTTCTCTATAGAAGCACCATTGGGGCTTTGCAGCACATCTGCACCACTCGTCCTGACATTCATTTTTCAGTTAATAGGCTTAGTCAGTTTATGCAATCCCCTCAGCTGTCCCACTGGAAAGCTGTGACTCGCATTCTTCGTTATCTTAAAGGAACACTTGACCATGGTCTTATGTTTCAGCTTAATTCCTCTTCAATATCTAACAATGCCACCTTAGTATCATATTCGGATGCAGATTGGGGTGGTGACGCCACGGATCGCATATCCATTTCTGGTCACTACCTACTGCTTAATGGAAATTCAGTTGTCTGGAGTTCCAAGAAGCAGTCGGTGGTTGCCAGGTCTTTTGCGGAAGCTGAATTTCGTGCCCTGGCAAATGCAACTTGTGAAGTTCTCTGGGTTACCTCTTTGCTTGCTGAACTTCATATTCATCTCTCTGACACTCCGATTATATGGACTGACAACAATAGTGTTGTTGCGATGTCAGAAAATCCAGTGCAGCATACCAAGATGAAACATGTAGAAATAGATATCTTCTTCGTAAGAGAGAAAGTGATGGCTGGACAGATTGAGGTCAATTTTGTTACAGCCGCTGAGCAACTTGCTGATATTTTAACCAAGCCCCTCACCGAAAAACTATTTGTTCCATTTCGCAAGAAGCTTGGAGTCACAAGTCTTAGTGAACTTGCTCAAGAAGAGGCTTACTTGAACTTGCTGGATTCTGACTCTCCTGAAGAAGTGCACGCCTAAACAGATAAGCATTCTTCCTTGAGTCCTGCTTATTACTCCCTTGGTTGTTCAATAATATATTTTTTCTGCTAGGAAGCAGCAGTGTCTCTCCTGAGGATCGTTCATTCAATCAGAATGCCACTAAGATTGATCGCCTCTGCTGAGTTTTCCCGGTTCTGGTGTGTTCAAACCAGGTTCTGTTTCTATTTTGCAGCATGTGTTCTATTCCCATCTATCAAATCCTTGATCATCTTTTGACCTGTGTCTTTTATTATTGTTTTTTAATATTGGTGGCTTATGGTCAAAAACAGATTTGTGCTTTGTCATACTCTTGAGACCTTCAAGATGAAGGCGCAAACCTTCCAACCACTTCAGTTGGCATAGGGAGTGGTTTAGTCCGAAAATAGAGTTGTTGATCTTTAAATAACGCATTTGCGACAAGTTATTTATATGACTTCATGATCACTCTCTTGAGGATATCAAGATGAAGGCACAACCCTTCCAATCACTCTGGTAAGATAGAGGCTTCAAACCTCTCTGTCAACTATCATGTTTTTCTTTATCAGATACATTGGTCGGGATGATCTCGTGTTATTTGATTCTTGGTTGAATATTGCCCATGCTGTTAAATGATGTACCTGTGTTAGTTCTCACTCAGCTCCTCTATTTTGTTTCATGTTGTAGTTGGATGTCTGATTGAATGAAGTCCTCTTGCAGTAACTTGGCTGTTTCTGCAGATCACATCTTCATAAGGGAATATTAACATAAATGACTCAAGTAGAAGAATGAGGATAGTGTTCTAATATTGCTCTTGTCCAAGGACTTACTAGCTATTATTATTTAGGGAGTCTGTTGCAATTTGTTAAATGTTGTTTTCTATTTAATCAACTCATACTGCTACTGTTCAGACTAAGCTGATTTGGTAAAGCAATTGAATGAATTTCAATATTTACTCTTCTGTGGTTTAGTTTTCATTTCTGTTCTCTCGTCACTCTCTAGATTAGGTCGACTTTCCTTACACCTGATTTTGATGAAAACGGAGTTCCGATTCGTAAGATATTGAAAATCTACCAAATCGGTCGAAAATTAAAGAGGTGCCATCACAGAAAATATGTTATTATGGATCTGAAATAAGAAATGGTGTTAACATCACTACGATCATATATGTCGAGTATGAATGCGAGTAAAGCTTAGTTTGGTGAAAATGGAGCTATGATTCATAAGATATGGAAAATATTTGAAATCGGTCGAAAATTAAAGAGGTATCATCACGGAAACAATGTTATTATGGAACCGAAATATGAAATGGTGTTAACATCACTGCGATAATATATGTCGAGTATGAATGTGATTAAACCTTATTTTGATGAAAACGGAGTTCCGATTCGTAAGATATTGAAAATCTACGAAATTAGTCGAAAAATAAAAAGGTTCTATCACGAAAAAAATGTGATTCTGGATCCGAAATAAGATATGGTGTTAGCATCACTACGATCAAATATGTCGAGTATGAATGTGAGTAAAGCTTAGTTTGGTGACAATGGAGCTATGATTCATAAAATATTGAAAATCTACCAAATCGGTCGAAAATTAAAGAGGTACCATCATAGAAAATATGTGATTATGGATCCGAAATAAGAAATGGGGTTTACATCACTGCGATCTTATATGTCGAGTATGAATGTAAGTAAAGCTTAGTTTGGTGAAAATGGAACTCCAATTCATAAGATATTGAAAAATTACGAAACCAGTCGAAAATTAAAGAGGTGCCATCACGGAAAAAATGTTATTATGGGTCCGAAATAAAAAAAATGGTCTTAACATCACTAAGGTCATGTATGTCGATTATGAATTTGGATAAACCTGATTTTGATGAAAACGGAGTTCCGATTCATAAAATATTGAAAATCTACGAAACGGTTGAAAATTAAACAGGTACCATCACGGAAAAAATGTGATTATGGAACTGAAATAAGAAATGGTTTTAACATCAATATGATCATATATATAGAGTGTGAATGTGGATAAACCTTATTTTGATGAAAACGGAGTTCCGATTCGTAAGATATTGAAAATGTACGAAATCGGTCGAAAATTAAAGAGGTACCATCACGGAAAAATGTGATTATGGAACCGAAATAAGAAATGGTTTTAACATCAATTTGATCATATATATCGAGTGTGAATGTGGATAAACCTTATTTTGATGAAAACGGAGTTCCGATTCGTAAGATATTGAAAATCTACCAAATCGGTCGAAAATTAAAGAGGTGTCATCACAGAAAATATGTTATTATGGATCCGAAATAAGAAATGGTGTTAACATCACTGCGATCATATATGTCGATTATGAATGCGAGTAAAGCTTAGTTTGGTGAAAATGGAGCTATGATTCATAAGAAATGGAAAATATTTGAAATCGGTCGAAAATTAAAGAGGTATCATCACGGAAACAATGTTATTATGGAACCGAAATATGAAATGGTGTTAACATCACTGCGATAATATATGTCGAGTATGAATGTGATTAAACCTTATTTTGATGAAAACGGAGTTCCGATTCGTAAGATATTGAAAATCTACAAAATTAGTCGAAAATTAAAGAGGTTCTATCACGAAAAAAATGTGATTCTGGATCCGAAATAAGATATGGTGTTAACATCACTACGATCAAATATGTCGAGTATGAATGTGAGTAAAGCTTAGTTTGGTGACAATGGAGCTATGATTCATAAGATATTGAAAATCTACCAAATCGGTCGAAAATTAAAGAGGTATCATCATAGAAAATATGTGATTATGGATCCTAAATAAGAAATGGGGGTTTACATCACTGCGATCATATATGTCGAGTATGAATGTGAGTAAAGATTAGTTTGGTGAAAATGGAGCTCCGATTTATAAGATATTGAAAATTTAAGAAATCGGTCGAAAATGAAAGAGGTACCATCACGGAAAAAATGTTATTTTGGATCCGAAATAAGAAATGGTGCTAACATCAATATGATCATATATATCGAGTGTGAATGTGGATAAACCTGATTTTGATGAAAACGGAGTTATGATTCGTAAGATATTGAAAATCTACCAAATCGGTCGAAAATTAAAGAAGTACCATCACAGAAAATATGTTATTATGGAACCGAACTAAGAAATGGTGTTAACATTACTGCGATCATATATGTCGAGTATGGATGTGAGTAAAGCTTAGTTTGGTGAAAATGGAACTCTGATTCATAAGATATTGAAAAATTACGAAATCAGTCAAAAATTAAAGAGGTGTCATCACGGAAAAAATGTTATTATGGGTCCGAAATAAGAAATGGTCTTAACATCCCTAAGGTCATGTATGTCGATTATGAATGTGGATAAACCTGATTTTGATGAAAACGTAGTTCCGATTCATAAGATATTGAAAATCTACGAAACGGTCGAAAATTAAAGATGTACCATCACGGAAAAAATGTGATTATGGATCCGAAATAAGAAATGGTGTTAACATCAGTGTGATCATATATGTCGAGTATGAATGTGACTAAAGCTTAGTTTGGTGAAAATGGAGGTCTGATTCATAAGATATTGAAGATTTACGAAATCGATCGAAAATTAGAGAGGTACCATCACGGAAACAATGGTATTATGGAACCGAAATAAGAAATGGTGTTAACGTCACTGCGATAATATATGTCGAGTATGAATGTGATTAAACCTATTTTTGATGAAAACGGAGTTCCGATTCGTAAGATATTGAAAATCTACGAAATTATAACTTAAAGTGGTACTATCACGTAAAAAATGTGATTCTGGATCCGAAATAAGATATGGTCTTAACATCACATTACTATGATTATATATGCCGAGTATGAATGTGAATAAATTGATTTCTACAAAAATGGTGTTCCTATTAAGAAAATAATTAGAAATCAGTCAAAAATTAAAGAGATACCATCACAGAAAAAATGTTATTCGTAATTTGAAATAAAAAAACGGTTTTAACGTTAGTACAATCATATATGTCGAGTTTGAATGTGAATAAAACTATTTTTGATGAAAATGAAGTTCTGAGTTAAGAGATCAAACATTTACGAAGTTTGTCGAAGGAATACCATCATACAAAAATGAGATTTTGGATTCCATACTTAATGATTTTAACATAACTACGTAGATATACCTTTAACAAAAAATGAAGTCTTGAAGTTAAACAATTTATTATCTATATTGCTAAATGATAGCTAACATTATGGCATATATATAACAAAAAATCTCAGGATAAATTTCAAATTTTATACATTGCTCCAAATTATAACTATCAAAGTTCAAAACCATGTATGAAGAACCGCAGTGGGTGTGGGAACCAAGGCCAACCAAGTTCATTTTCAAAAGTTTGGATTTTGGCAAAGAAACAAACATACTACTAACGGTGAAATTATTGCTTGAAATTTATCTTATATTACAAAACAATCTACGCCAACCAATGAACTTTTTAGATATGAAAATCTTTGATGGTGAAGTCCATTGCTGTCCTCCGCAAGGCGGGTCCTTTCCAGTTGGGTTGGTTCGACATTTCGTTTTACTTTCAAGAACAGACAAAAGTCGGACCTTTCCAGTGTTCTTTCTTCATCTGCCACAGGAAAAAAGCAGAGACTATGGAACATTCCCAAGATAGAGGAACATGATATGAGATGGAAGTGAAACTTGGCTGCAATAATCACAACTTAGGTGTCTGTTCTTCATTGATTGTTCCAGACCCATTTCGTCCTCGAAGGTTCCAAATCGAGTTTTTAAGATTTACCCATTTGTAAAAAAACGTTCTTTTCAAGAATTCTTACCTTTCCTTATTAGGTACTGTCCTGAATCTTGGTTGAGAAAGCAGGAGTCCGTGAACAAGGACACAGAGAATCTTGCTGGGGTACATTCAAGCCATTAAAGCTCCATCCTTTCCTTTCTCTACGGTTTCTGCTTTGATTGCAAGTAAGATTACAAGTGGAAGGCATTGTTGTTCTTACCTTTGCTATTCTTTTTCTGGTTACTTGAAAGAGATGGAGCTTTCACGTGAAAGAGATGATAAAGTGCAGAGACTTCAACAAAGAGGATGTCACAGTTCACGTGGTCAAAAAGTAAAGAAACTACTCTTGCAATGGATTTACTTTCATTTGTCTTTAGATTTTAAGTAGACTTTTGATTTATATGCTCCAACATATTGAATTTGGCAGGGGTGAAACGTTATCTTCGGTATCCAAGCAGTATGAAGTTTCTGTGAATTCAATTGCAACAACTAACACAAATATAGTTGACCTTGATCTGGGTTATGAAGGGCAGCATATAAAGATTCCTTCTTTCCAGGGGAACACCATAAAGGTAATCATTAAAAGTAAAAGTAACCTTCAATTCTTAATGTTTTCAAAAGGGTATACGTAGGACCGTCAATTGTGCAGTGAAAACTCATAACCATGGTTATAACTGTTACTGTTTAATATGGTTAACCATACTATTATGGTACGGTATGGTTATGGTGATGAATTTTCTACCCATAATGGTTATGGTATTTGAGTTATACTCATGGTTATAATAATTATTTATTATTAATAAACTAATATATATTAAATAATGAAAGTTACTCGACATACATATAATAAATAACCATGATGTTAGTTTTATATATTTTTACTGTGACAATATAGATTTATGTATTTTTTAAAATAACATTTTCGGTCTTTTATTATATTACATGTGTGAAATAAATATGGGTATACGGGTAAAACCATGGTTAATAACCACGGTTATTTTAATGGTTATGGTATTGAAAATTGTACCCGTAATGATTATGGTATGATTATGATATTTGTAATACCCGTATCATGCCCTAACCATCGTCAGCCCTAGGTATCAGTAGTCATTGAATTACTGGTATTGTCTAGATACAGCTGCTGCTGGAGTTGTCTCCTACTTCTGATTAATTTTGCTTGTGAAGTAGTTTGAGCTTCAAACAATCCAGAAACTGCATAATTTCATCAGTTTCGTTCTTTCCCTTTATACTGGCATTTCATGTTTCCTTCCATCACTTCAGACAGATGCAATTAGTCTTCCCAGCCTTGTTGGCTCACCACAAAGAACACATAATGAGATCTCAAAGCAAAACAATTACACTATGCTCGTCCATCCTAAGTTACCGTATGTAAGTTCTATATCAAAATACACGTTTAATCATTTACTTTTTCTCATCTTGTTTAAATATATGCTAAGTGACATGCTCATTTTGTGGACTTTCAGCATCAGGCTAAAACTACTGGTTATTTTCTTCTAGTTTTGGTCCCTCTTATAGCATTCTGCATCAGATGCATAAATGGTGCAAGAATTACTGTCAGTAAACCGAAACACACTCGTGTCTCCAGATGGAAATCTGCACTTTCCGACATCAGAGAACCTGATAATTCGGATCCTCCTGAATCGGACCCTAATGCTGATGTAAATGTTTGACTTAGCAGCAGTATCGAAAGGATCCTTCTCTTGTTCTAAATTGTGGCATTTTTCTGCAGATTTGTTCATATGAAGAACAAGATGAACTTTCAGTTGAAGACACTTCAACTGGACACTGGAAAGTCGAAAAGGATTATGAGAAATTCTTACTGGAATGTGGAATCACTACTTCTGGGCATTGGCGAGGAGGCGATGCGGAATGAATCATTCTATGTTACTATTAGTTCGAGAATGACACTGGAAAATGTACAATTTTACAGCCCTCTGCAACATCATACAAATAGTTTAACTAATTGAATTTGTAATTACAATATATGACTATGGCTTTACTAAATGAATGTACAGTCCAACCACTAACTCTGTGTAAGGCCATCTCCACCTCCACAGTTGGAGACCATCCAACCCAGAGAATTCTAAAGAGTAACAAGTACCAATCTTAGAAGGAACAAATACAAAGCTAATTTTATTTGAATATAACTGAGTTGAGGCATCTCAATATCAAACCACATTAGTTCTTGCAAACCGAAACATGAACAATCTAGGACAATCACAGGCTTCCTTTTAATTCTCGTGTTCACCTCACACGACGAGCTTTCTCTTCCTGGCCCAATCCCATTGATTTCTGTGCATTTGAAATCCCTTCAGGGTCTGTTGGATGACAGATGATTAATAAAATGAGCTCATGAAGTGAAATGAAGCTAAAGTTTCTTTTCTGTGCTCTTAAAAAAAATTAACATGTACTGTAATGATCAATTAAAAAAAAACATACCAAAGAACTGGGTAAAGATGCGGGTGAAGAAGGTCAGATTCCGTGAGACATTGTATTGCATGGCAGGTGGGAGTGGTTTCACGATGGTATCAATGCTAAATACCCGTTGAAGAAACTGCAAGTCAAGTGCACATTATATGTTAGAGCAAATATCTTCAAATCTCAATTTAGTAAGCGTAATGCATCTCCTTTTAACATAAACATTCAGGAAATCTCTACATACTTGCAGTATTATAAGGTCAGACAATGATTAAACAAATCAATAAAACTCTACAAGGACACAGATATGAGAATCGTGGAGAAAAAAACTATGAAACAGTGTAGGTGTAACATCACAGGCATCATCAAATTTTGAAATAAAAGACAATCAATAAAACTGAACCACAAGTACTAGAACTGACGGCAGAGAAGAATCAGAGCAGAAACTAAGGTAGCATCAATGGCAGCTAAAGATAGTTAGATCTTCCTATCCCAATTCTACCCATCCACAATCTCATAATAAGAGTTCTGCAAACTATTCCTAGCTCGACTAAATAACTGTAGTGCATCGAACAGCTCAAGGTGGCAATAGCATCAGTCAAAAACATATATCAGCTGCTAAATCTGCCCTTCCATTCATACAGCTTCGCTTCCCATATCTATATATTCTGGGTTAGCTCAAAACTCGAATGGGTAACACAATGTCAACAGCATCTTCAAGGTAATTACTTCCATATCTTCAAATATTTCTCTCCCAGATTCCAAAAATGTTATAAAGCTTCCTCATTTCTTCAGCAACAATGGATAATTGCATAAACGAGCACCACCTACTGAACTAGCCCTTTGGGAGGCCAAAATTAACGAATTGATACGAAAATGTGTGCATTTTCAGCCAAACTTCAACCCATCAATGTCAGGCATCATTCAACCAAACTTACGAAATTGTTCCACACTTCCACTGACAAGAATATCCCGAAACCTAATGGCCGAAAACTGAACCGATAAGGAAAAATTCAAGAAAGCAAGAGGCCCGAATTTGCCTCGGCATCGAAAGGTTAAGAGATGTGCAGACCTTGTAGTTGCGCTGGAAGCTGTAACGAAGCTCAGGGTCGAGAACAGACTCGTCCTCAACGTCGTCGGTTGGCTTCTTGGTCTTCTTGCGAGGGACGTGCATTGTGGCAGTCTCTCCAGGCTGTTTGGTGACTTTGAGCTTAGCGTCTTTGAACTTCTCCGATTGGTCGTCTTCGCCCCTCCATGGGGCTGACGACAGAAGCTCCTTCTTCCCCTTCGCCATCTTCACTTCCCTCCTATGACCTTGAGTTGTCTTGTAGTTATCTCCCTATCGCCATCGACCATCATTATCTATCCTCTCTTGGGCCTACAGCTCTGTAAAGAGAGGATTAGTTATTGATGGGCCAATAATTGGGCTTTAGCTAATATGTATATACAACAATTTATTACAATCAATTTTGAATTTAAAAAAATAAACAATAATTACCATAAATAATTAATCAAATGACACATATATTTTTTTGATATTATTATAAAACAAAAAATTTAAATAAAACACTGGTTAATAATTATTATAAAATAAATTATTATTTAAGTAAAATCTAAATGACTAGTTAGTACTTGCATATTATTTGAAATAAATAAATAAAAAGAAAAAAAAAGTGGAAGAGATATTGATTGATTTGGTCTTGATCTGCCTCCAAATATTACCATGATTTGAGTACTTTTTACTGTAATTTTACCACCACTTTATTTTTTGTTTGTGAAAGAAAGGACAAAATCATTTGCATTCATCAAATAAAAGTGATTTTTTTGGTCAAATACAATAAAAGTATATGGAATTATGGAATCAGTAACCTCGAAGATTGGGAAATAAAGAAACATATAACATTAATGATTATTTAAAGAACGTTTTATCTTGAATTAATTTGTTACAATACCATATGTAAGTTAAAAGGTATATTATATCAGAAAATAATATTTGTAATTGTAAATCAGAATATTGTATAAAAGGAATTAACTGGGATTTTCAAAATTTGATGATATAATAGTAAATAAAAGTAAAAATAATATATATATATATATATATATGTTTATGTATTAAAATAATATAATATTATTTAATAATGGAAGTTTTTATGATATGTTTTAAAATTTAAAATTATTAGTTGTCAAATTAAAATAGAAAAATAACAAGCATTTTAGGTATAAAATAATCTATACTTTAACTTAAAACTCAAATTTATTATTTTCTTATTTAATTATCTAATTTAATCAAATAAAATTATATTTATTATTATCAAAACACAAATTATCCTAATATGTTCAAAAGTAAACGGATATTCTTCCTTTTATAGATTCATTTAATATTTTGATGATATATATCCTTAAATGCAACCACATTCTAAAAAGTTATAAAAACTACCTTATATGTATTCCTTCTCTAATTTTGCTTTAAAATAATTACTAAAATAATTTTACAAAAATATTCAAATTAGAATGTGTTTGGAGATATAATATATTAATACGTTTATCTTGTTACACTTACTAGTTACTAAACACATACACGCACAGTAAAATTATCATGCTATGTATTCAACACAATATGACACTCATATTTATGTGTGAGTTCATGTTATATTATGTTATTTATTTGTATTTCAGTTGTATATTCATATACAAAATTTATAAAGTAATAATAATAATAAATTATTTATAGTAATAATTGTAAATTTAAATATTAAATTTTACGAGTTAATAAAAAAAAATTGATTAAATGCACTTTTAAAATTTATTAAACCGATTTAATTAAGAAAAAATACTAACAAAAAATAAATTCTTTTTTTTTCGTACGAGTTGTATTTTGATATTTAAAAAGTACATGTGTTGTCTATTGTCTTAGATTTTGTAAATTCCAAATTCATTATTTCCCTTACCATACGTAATTGCAACCAATATTTCTAACTCACCCACTTCCACGATGACCAATCATTAAAAAGGTCAATGCCTTATTTTCCTTCAAAGCAACTCATACATCTCTTTCTATCACCAGCTCATTACAGATTTGGTAATCTGTCATGTTAGTGTAGGGTAGGGATGTGTGGGAAAATGGGTATGGCATATACTCCCTTACCTAAGAACGTCTAATACATGAGTCATTTTTTAAATTCAAACCTGACTCGCGAGTTTGTGAGTCAACCCGCAGATCAGAATGAACCGTAAGGAATGAAATGGTTGGGTCAGACTGACTTGTTGGACTCCTATAATCTGCGGTTAGTTTGACTCGTTCGACCCGCGCATACTAAAAAAACATAATGGAATGTTATTTTAATATAATATAAAAATGTCACGGGTTGACCCGTGGGCCAAACCTTCAAACTCAAATCTGACATGTGGTATCACGGGTCATCTACGGGTACTAATGAAACAAAAACGTTGACTCAAACACGAGCCGTGACGGATTATTCACGGGTTGGATCGTGTTTTGCCACAACTAATGGTATGGTCTTCTAGATAAATTAATGCACTTTTTTCTAAGAAATATTATTTATGGTTTTTTAATAAAATTTTACATTTTTAATAACACATGCATTGTTATCTTTTTCCATTTGATTGGGAGACAAATACGTTTTAAACTTGTCAAAATTATTCAATTTTTTCCAAACATTTCAATTAATCTCTTAATTTCTTTTTCATTAAAGTTTAATACCAATTGGAATCAAAGTTCTTGAAGGGTTCAAAATTTCAAAAAATATTTGATTATTTTTCCTATTTAAAACTAATTCCATTAATTAATAAAAAAACGAAACAATGATTAAAAAAACTAATATAAATATGCATTTTCTATATTATTTAAATTTTTTTTAAGTGGGAATTTTACTTATACTATTTTAAATATTTACGGCATTTTTATTGATGGAATGGTAAATAAAATAAAAGCAGATGAAATGATAAATATTTATTTTTGTCGGTAAAAGCATTAATTCTAATAGCAATAACAAAAAAATCCATTTTTAAAGATATTAAATCAAGAAAATTCGAAGAAATTATGTAATAAAAATCACGACGCCGATCTCCTATGGACAGAATGGCCTTGCAGAAGTCGATCGATGGCTAGGAATGGTGAAGTGTCTCAACCTTCCTTGTTGCTCCGTCAAGTACCCTTCACAGAGCAAACCCTTGGAGAATTTATCCTCTACAATTCTATCCACATCGTGCACGAACACGTCGGTCTCTCCACTCTCCTTGTTCCTCGCCATAAGCCCCGCCGTGTAAATCGCCGTCATCCTCCCCGGAGCGTTTTCATGGTACCCTGTCGGAGCGTCCACCATGATCAGGTCCCACTTAGTGTCGTATATTTCGTCTGGGAAACCCTTATGAGACAGTTGACACTTGGAGAGCCGGGGGTCTGTGACGACGGTGCAGTCGTCTTCCATGGAGATCTTGAGGAGCTCCTCGGCTTGGTGGACCTTCGTGTCGTAAGAAACGTGGTGGGCGTCGAGGTTGGGTAGCTTGTCTGTGATCAGCTCGATCCACGTCCTGTATTCATGGTGGATAGGCAAGGCAAATCGATGAGTAGTCATTCCTCGAAATTAAGGTAAGAGAAGAAGAAGAAGAAGAATTACTTGTCTTCTTCAAGGAAGACGGTGCGGCCACCGTAGTTGAGAGCGGACCACATGAGGCTGTCGTGTCCGAGGCCGAATACGAGGAAGTTGCAGGGGGACTTCTTCTGGAGGATCCGTAGGGAGACGGAGATCTCACTGAACGTCTGCTGTGGAGTAACGTTGGTGGTGGCGTAGTGGACGATAGCGTTGGCCAGAGACGGCGGCGCCTTCGTGCATGTTGGTGGGACCCGAAGTGTCGGGCACGAAGAGTTTGCGACGCGGTCGGTCGTCAGTAGGTGGACTTGGTCGGAAGTGGGAGCGATTCTTGTTCTGACGATCAGGAGAAGGAAGAAGAGGAAGAAGAAACTGAGGAGGATGGTCTTGGCGTTGATGATGGACTGGAGTCTGGTGTTGGAACCCATTTTAGAGAGAGAAAGCTTGTTGTTCTTTTGAGGTTGAAGACGGTCGGATCTGTTCCAAGGAAGCCAAGTCGTCTTGTCGGAATAGTTGCAGAGAAAGGAAGAGAGCTCTCCTTTCTGTTTCTCGAACAAATCTACTGATATATGTAATATGTATATATGACATAGTTTTGGTAAGACTGAATTATTATTTTAATTTTTAAATGAGACGTGTAGTAATAATGGAAAAATTTCATTTAAAAAAACATAAAAAACATTTGGGTTAAATACCAAGCAGCTACCTCAATATGTACTTTGGACGTTTTGTAACGAGCTACCCGAACTTTGAATATTTAAAACGGGCTACCTCAACTTTGAATAATGTACAAATAGCTACCTCCGTCCAATTTCTAACGACTTTCCGACGACAGTTGACGGAAAATTGGACAGAGATAGTTATTTGCACATTTTCAAAGTTGAGGTAGCTCATTTTAAATTTTCAAAGTTCGGGTAGCTCATTGCAAAACGTCCAAAGTTCAGGTAACTACTTGGTATTTAAAAAAAAAACAATTTTGAGTCTAAACACACTTTGGAAGTACAATATTGATTTTTCACTAAAAATAGTTAGAAATAGATTTCGTTTTCTATAAATATGTTATCTTATGGAAGATCAAATCTTATAATTTTTCTATTATTATAAAAATTTAATACGCACAACATTTATACACATATAATTATTATTTATTAGTAATATTTAAATAATGATATATAAAGTACAGTTGATGATTGTAAAAAATAATTGAAATAAAACGATCGTAATGATTTGTATGTAAATGAAATTAAATCACATAGATAGTATAAATATTCAATAATAGTATAATATAAATACGGAATCAATTGGTTAGTAGCGATTCTAATCTCTCCATTATTACATAACATTTTTCATTTTTTAATGCTCATTTCTTTTTGTCTCTTTCTATGAAATTTATTTAATGGATCGTGTAATGTAATGGATGAGTTGAGAGGGTGGACTTCATAATATTATTATATTTATACCATATATACCAAATTCATATTATGATAGCAGTATAGTGGGATTTATAGTAATATAATAAGTAGTAACGCTCATCCCTTTTTGATACAATTTATTAAGATGAATTTGGTTATAATATAACAATATTCAATAAAGAACCATATATATTATAATCCCCCCCCCCCCCCCCCCCAACAACAACAACAACAACAACAACAACAACAAAAAATATACTATATTTCAAAGTTAAATACCAAAATATCAAGTATATTAAAGCATTAACTTAATTAACCTTTTTACCATTTATTAATTTGTTACTTTTATTTTTACCTAACTGCTAACATTTTTTTATATGTTTATATTTAATAATTTTATTTTTGTTTATTATTACACTCTAGCAACTCACATTTGCTATTAAAGACATAAAAAATGCATTTTTACTAAATTGTAAGGATTAACAAAAATGAGATACTAAACATCAAATTTAGGTACTAATTTATCAAAATGTGAAAGTTTAGATGTCTGAAAAACTTTTATCCTGTTTGCTTTTGATAGTAGTAAAAATCTGCATGTATGTCTCTTCTGGTGAAAAATGAAGAACAGAAAAAATAAAATTTTGTGACAGCTGTGGGATTTGAACCCACGCCCTTTCGGACCAGAGCCTAAATCTGGCGCCTTAGACCACTCGGCCAAACTGTCTTGATGATGATACAAGTAACTATGAACTGACCAACAAAATCTGGATTTAGCATTCATGTTTGGCTTTTCAATTTACTTGAAGGTAATATAAGCAGAACAAGAAATTTAAATTCAAATGCAGTAGGAACAGCTTAGCTTCAAAAATTGGAAGTAGTGGATTAAGAAACAGATCATCATATATCAAATTTGGCAGTGGCCTTTCTAAACTCAGTTAACAAAAAATGGGTACCTCGGGCCTTCTCAAGAACTGATTATTAGGGAATCAAGAAACTGCAGAAAATTACATAGTCGCAGTAACAAAACCAGCGTATAAATGTCTCACCTCAACAGAAAGGTCAAGCTTTGTGATGGCTTCGCGAAATCTTCTGCAGAAGGGACAAGCCTCTATGGGAAAACAAGATCACACAATACTAAAGTAAGAATCCATATATAAAAAAGATGAATTCTTGTTCCATATAGAGGTAGCATTCGGAGAAACAGGTTCAACCATAAGAGAATAAGTCAGGTAAGAACTGGGAAAATTCAACAAAAAACATAGAAACAGATAATCATGATCAAGTTTTGTTCTCTAGATGACTTTTCCCTAATCATACTTACAAGAACAGGCTGAAAATCCTCGAAGATGGCTAAGATATGTCAAAAGATTTTGGTGGAGTAGCAAAGAAAGGAACCCGATTTGCTCCCAAATAAAGCAAAATGAAGTGATAGAATCATAGAAGTCCACTTCAGTTTAGAGTTTCCAACTGTCTTTGATGGTTATTTATAATTTCCACAACATGATCTCTATCGTGATTTACCCAGCAATCAGAATCAACAACCCATGGATAACAAAAACTTTGCATTCTGAATTGAGCTTGATCCGGAAGGAGAATTGCAAATGAGAGAAGCAGAGAAGAGTTGCTGTTGCTGAATGTGCTGTGAAAGTTGAAGCCACGGCTCTTCAAATTCGTCTTCACAAATCACAACTGAACCTTGCGCCTGATTTTTTATTGGGATTGTTTTTTACTGGGTTAATTATCAAAGAAACAAATTGAACTTTATCTAAAAACCAAACAGCAAAGCAAATTATTTTTGTTAACAAACAACAAACCAAACTTTTGGATTTGGACAATTTACAAACGTAACTCAAATTTTCATTATTTTTCAGTGTTTTAGGGAGTTATTAAGTCGTAATACCATTTCATTAGAATGTATTACAATTTCATTAGAATACTTCAACTAATGTTAACTTATTAACTCTCTCGAACATTGAAAAATATGTTCAAACATTGAAAAATATGTTCAAACATAATGAAAATTTGAGGCGTTTGTTGATTGCTCAATTCAAAAAGTTTGGTTTGTTGTTTGTCAACAAAAAAAAGTTTGGTTTGCTATTTTTTTTTTCAAAATTCGGTTTGATTTTTTATTATTAACCCTTTTTTATTAGCTTAAATTTTAAAACGGCTATCTCCAAATTTCGGCGTAGCAGTTTTGCACCTAATCTTTGAATTTGATGTCTTCTAGACACTGTACTTTTGACAATGTTGCAATTCTAACCGCTTACAAACCCGAGTTTTTATGTGAAAGTACGTTATCGATTCAAATTTACCCTTTTATGCAGGTCAACATAATACAATGAAGAATGAACCAACTCCTACTGACCACTCATAGCAGAAAAACAGAAGGTGTAATATGTTTAGCAGTAAGTTTATGCTCCGAGAAAGGGGAAAATTCATGAGAACAAATGACTTAACAAAATGTTCGGTTTCCCCACTGTACTTCTGGAAGAAACGTGGAGATGGCGTGGTAGATAATGTATGTACGTTGAATCTTACAAAACCTCTAATCTGCTAACTTGTTCAAGCGGTGAATCGTGCTTCTGGCGATTCTGTTAATGGGATCAATCTTGAGCACGGTCCTCAAATCATCAGCTCCGAGCCTGTACTTCTCCATACTTTCGTAAAGCAATGCCCTCTGGCAAAGCACGGCCACATTTGATTCATCATGTTCTAGCACCTGTACATCAGTGAAAGAGATGTTCAAAATTCAATTTTGTCCTTCAACGTAATATACAAAACAGAATTTTCTATTCCGACCATCATGTAAAGGTAAATTGACGAGAATATTGTTCATTATAAGAAGCTAGTTGAGTTATTAAATATCCATTGGCTTTAACCATGGCGGATGACAGAGCATCGTGGTTCATGTTGCTTATACAGATATTTATACCAAGTCAAACATTGTAATTACCAATTTTGCTAACATAGCCAGTCTTTACAAAACAAACCCTTTATGCTAGGGCTGATCATGGGCGGGCTGGACCGGTCCTGAAGGCAAGATCGATACCGAAATTTCGGTCTTGCCTTCTGGAGACCCGCCCGAGTCGGTCTTTCTTGACTCGGACCGGTCTCGGTCCTGGACCGAATTTGCACAAAAAAAAAACTATGAGCTCACGGTAAAAGGCGAAAGAATAGTTCGTTATGAGCTAACCGCATGGTTGCGTGGTTTATAAATTTATCGATGCAGCTTTTATAGAGAAAGAAAACCTCCCAAATTCACATTCATTCGGTGTGGTATTATGAAAATCTCAAATCCACATTCCTTCAGTCCGGGTCGATCCTAAACGGGCTTTCAGGAAAAAAGCCCAAGACCGAGACTGACCTTGAAGAGAAAAAAAATCGCCCGCACGGTTTCGGTCCTAATCGGGCTGGTCTTATCAGGAATTCGGTCCAACTGTATCCCCTACTTTGTGCTAAACACCATAAATATGAAGTTTTAGAAACACGACAAAGAAAATCTCTCATCAAAACACAAAAGGGCATATCACTATCAAATCATTTGTTCAATAAGCTGATTGCTAAACGCAGGAACAAATGGGAAGCATACCTTTGTACAATCTGCCACAGCTTTTTTATACTCTCCAACCTCCTTGTAGCATGAAGCCCTACATGACAGAACCTCCGTGGCAGCAGCATTATCACCAGCTTTTGCAATGAGAACTTCAGCCCAAGATAGCCATTTAATGGCGTCTGCGTATTGACCCTGCTTGTAATTTTCCATGCCTTTGCTCTTTGCATTAGAAACTGATACGCCAGGAGGAGGTGGCGGAAGCCCATCGAGATCGCTCATCACACCCCAATCATCCATACCCTGCTGTCCTCCAAAAGCATCAGAGACAGTGGCTCCACCACCAGTTGGGTTTGAGGATGCAGGGAACAGCGAATCAAACTGATCCAATCCAATGCTCTGAGATGGCTGATCGAAACTCATGCCAGGCATTCCAAAATCATCCATTTTGGCATCAAAGCTTGAAAATTCACCGTTATTTGCAGCAACCCCACTTGAAGGGAAAGTTGTTGTCGAACTTGGCTTTGTTGCATTCTGAAAATTCCCAAATGGATCATCAGTACTAGCCTTAACGCCTCCCTTACTCGGAAGGTTTGCACCTTGTGGTTTTGATCCTAAAACAACCAAGTTACTGAATGGATCCTTGTTTGAATTGATCCCAACTCCACCACCAGCCATGGTTTTCATTGTTTGACCCCCAAGATTTACATTCTTAGCACCATTCAAATTAAATGCAGGAGCAGGAACAGAGCTATTGGTCTTATATCCACTAGTAAAGCTGCCAATGCTATCATCAGCTCCCCAGCTCCCACTAGTTTTAGCTGAATTCGTCTGTTTTGGCAGCGAATCAGCCAAATTCTCCATTGAATACACACTCTTTGCAGATACAGGGGCAGAATGCTTCAGAGGAACACTGCTATTGCTTTTGCCCTGTCCTAACGCAGAGCTCACCAAATCCCCGAACAAGTTCGGATTCTTCTCAGCTATTCCAATTCCAGAACTTGTCCCTGACGACAGTGATGATCCCCAGTTCTTGCCAAAGATATCACCTACCATCGAGGTAGGCCCGTTCAAAGCGCCTGGCTTCGCAGCCTGGGTAGGAGCTGGTTGGTGAGTCCAGGCTGGCTTATTCGTCTGCCATGAACGCGTTTGCTGCGACGTCGACGAGAACAAGGTCTCCGTTGACGAAGATGTGTACGGGTACGGAGCCTGCTTGTTCTTCTGATCATTCAAAGACCTAGGCTTATTGGATTCAATCCCCAGATCGAAGTCAAAGTTGTTGAGAGAAGCACCGCCTCTCTGCGAGCTACCGAGCTTTCCTAAGTTCGAGCTCGGATTCATCTTACGGTTCCGATAAATCGCCTAGAATCGCGAATTAGCAACAGTCCCCGATGGGATCTGATCGAATCTCCTAAGAGAAGGACCAACAAGAGAACAGGCCGAAGATGCAAAACGTACCCGATCAACGGACGGAGGTTATCCGTGCGGAGGCGATGGTTGCCGGGATCCCGGAGGCGATCGAATTGACGGAGAAGATGATCGAAACTCCAAAGTGATGATATATATATATATATATCATATTCGTATTTAGGAAATTTAAATAAATAACTAAATACAATTTTCATCTCTGTCGATGCTCGACAAGTCCGTTACTGCTTTCTTTTCATCACTCTCTCTCCCATCTCTCTTCTTCTTCCATTCTTTATTTCTTTTCCACCTTTCCTCTTCGGTCTTCACCATCCAACCCAAAAAATGGATTTTTGGTCCTTGAATGTGAAAAACGCGGCCGGGACGACCCCATACCTAATCCGTAACTACTGTCACGAGATTCCCAAATCTGCGATGAGGGTGTTCGAGATCAGTATCTCTAATAATCACCGTGCCCTGACCCATTCCAGTTATCGACCCCTTGTTGTTCGAGCTCTGGGGAAGAAGAACGGCTTTAATTCGTCCTCCTCTGGTACGTTGACTGTGTTTAATTGATTTTCAATTTCTGCCTTGCAATGATCCAGTTGACTTCCCAAATTTTCTAGTGATTGCTCTTTGCATGTGATTGAGATTGATACTGCGACCCAGTACCAGATGAAAGCACTGAATTCGGAAATGAAAGACAGCATTGAGTGGACAACACTTATTTTCGTTATGTGATTCAGAATCTTCACTAAATTCGTTTCATTAACTGTAGTGAGTTGAAGATCTTAGTTGTTATCTCTGTTATTTGAAGACCTTCTCATTTTATTGTGATGAACTGTGTTGTTTTCCTTTTCCCCCTGGTTATGATGGATGTTCAGTGCTCGATCTAGTTGGATCAAAAACATGCTCTCAGCAGTTTTATCATAAAAGAGTGTGGTAAATAAAACAAAGGGTTAATAACCAAATACCGAACTTTTAGGAAAAACCAAACAGCAAACTGAATTTTTTTTGTTAACAAACAACAAACCAAACTTTAGAAATTTAGCAAACAACACACTTACCTCAAATTTTCATTATGTTTGAACGAATTTTTCAATTTTTTGGTGAGTTATTAAGTCGTAATAATTTTTCCTTAAAATACTTCAACTAATGTTGACTTAATAACTCCCTCAAACATTGAAAAATTCATTCAAACATAATGAAAATTTGAGGTAGGTTTGTTGATTGATCAATTCCAAAAGTTTGGTTTGTTGTTTGTCAACAAAAAAAAGTTCGGTTTCCTGTTTGGTTTTTCCTCAAAGTTCGGTTTGTTTTTTGGTTATTTACCCTAAAACAAAAACATACATGAATACATCATCACAGTGCAGACATTTTCCGGTTGAGAGCCTTTTCGTTATTTTCATACAGGAAATGGGGACCGATCTACCCCAGAAGGTGATGGACTGAAAGGAAAAAATTCATCTGATGGCAACAAATCTAATGATAACGCCTCTCAAAAGTCTCATCGTGGTACACCCGATTGGCGAGAGTTTAGAGCATCTCTATTTGCACGGGAACAGGTGATATAACTTTCTCATACAGGTTAAAAACTGATGTTATTTCAGCAACTTAATACTGTTTACCTTTTCCAGAAGGATCTGCTCCTTCTTAAACTAGCATGTGCCATTCTTCGAAGTTTTAAAGAAGCAAACAATTTTTCTTTTCTTTTTTGCAAGTTCTGCAGAATCCTGAATTGGAATTTTTAAGTTTTAAAGTATTGTAGAGAGAAAAGCTTAACCTAGTTGATGAAGGTGCACATACTGTTTGTACTTTGTAGTTGGCTACTCTCCTTTGCTTGAAGCGTCGAGTTGAAAAAGTGATCAATGCCTGAAAGAAAACAGTGATAATATCACCAAACTTCGACTTTTGACAACTGAAATTTTAAACTTTTCCTTCAAGTTCCTTGTGTTGTTTTCGAGTTGGTTGGCTATATAGCGTGAACTGAACCTTAACTCCATCAAATTCTCCATTTTTCCAAGTTCTTCAACTTCTGTATGCTTCATTGTATTTAGTCATTGGGGGGATACTAACTCATACAAGATCTGGTTTTCGATTCCCTTGTTCTAATAACTTGAGTTCTCTCTTGTGACTATTACTTTATAAACAGGCCGAGAAGGTGGAAATCGATCCCCCCAATCAAGACAGGTCCCACCGCGATTCCAGCCCTCTCGGTGCCAAGTGGGCCCACCCAATCCCGGTCCCGGAGACAGGTTGTGTCCTCGTAGCCACAGAAAAGCTCGATGGTGTCCCAAACTTTGAGAGGAGCGTAGTTCTCCTCCTCAGATCCGGGACCTGCCACTCTCGTGAAGGTCCCTTCGGGGTTGTCATCAACCACCCTCACCATAAGAAGATCAAGCACATGAAACCAACCAACCTCGACCTCGCAACAACCTTCGCAGAATGTTCTGTCCATCTGGGGGGTCCGCTCGAGGCCAGCATGTTCTTGCTTAGAACTGAGAACCAACCGAAGCAACCTGGTTTCGAAGAAGTGATCCAAGGTCTCTACTTCGGGGCGAGGAACAGCTTGGACGAGGCGAGTGAATTAGTGAAGAAGGAGGTTTTGAAGCCGAAGGATTTTAGATTCTTCATGGGGTATGCAGGGTGGCAATTCGATCAGTTGAAAGAGGAAATCAACTCTGATTATTGGTACGTTGCTGCCTGCAGCTCTAATCTAATCTGTGGAGATTTAATCGGATCAAAATTGGGGCTTTGGGAGGAGATTTTGCAGCTAATGGGTGGCCAGTACTCGCAAATAAGCAGGAAACCGAAGCAGGACATGTAAATAGCTGCTGCTGCTATAGAAATCAGAAAAATCGAAGAACAAAGTCCTGAACTTGGTAATGAACTAATCTGGTGTTAATGCACCATATATTGTCAATCTAAATGTACAGAAGAGGGTCTGTCGATAGTGTAGTCTTCTACTTTTTTTGTCCTTTTTTTAGGCTTCATGGTCTACCTTGTGGTCCTCGGTTGTTGCAACATATACTATATGGGCTACTTACCAAAAAACAAACCCAACTTTGACTGAAAATCAAAAAACAAACTCAACTTTGACTGAAAATCAAAAAACAAACTCAACTTTTACTGAAAATTAAAAAACAAACTAAACTTTGTTTTGGAACAAAAGACAAATTGAAGTTCAGTAATTGAGCAATTAGGAAACCCAGTTCAAATATCCGTTAATTATGGACGGAAATTTGAATAGTAAACGGAATTATGAAGTAAATTACTGTTATACCCTTTCAACTTCCTTCTAACTAATCATCCCTCTCTTCCATCGAAGATTTGAAGCGACCACCTCCATCCTAGAAGCCAAATCCCGTCGGGGAAACCGAATCTCGCATGAGCTGTGAAGGGTATAATGGTAATCTACTTCATAATTTCGTTTACTATTCAAAATTTCGTCCATAATTAACGGATATTTGAACTGGGTTTCATGATTGCTCAATTACTGAACTTGTCTTTTGCTCCAAAACAAAGTTTAGTTTGTTTTTTGGTTTTCGGTCAAAGTTGAGTTTGTTTTTGGGTAATTAACCCTATACTATATATATCATACAGTTTTCTTTTTTAAAATACACAAATTTCAATTTGTATCACTTAACTGAATATATTGCAGTAAAAAGCAAAAGATTAAATTTTTGTCTAAGCAAATAACCCTCTTTTCATTATATTATTCACACAGAATGATGAATACACAATGTACAGAGCAACAACTCACAGTCAATTCCCCTCCCTCCCTTTAACTTGTGCAACAAACAACTGATAGATCTGTCTCCTAGAAAACTTTTACCACATCATCTTCACAAACTAAACTAAACCCTTACAGGGTTTACTTGGCAATGCAAATCTGTACAGTTTGCAAGTTAAGAGCAGCTCTATCCTGGAAGAAAGAACGAATTCCCTTTTGCTAATGAATTTTGACAGTACGTGTTCTATCGACATGAGCTTTTCGAACAGCCTGTTGGATCTTGATCTCGTGTTCTCTCAACATGTCATCTATGTTGCCTCCTGGAGGCACCAGAGGCCCCGAACAATGCATCCTGTTCTTCTTCTGCACATGTCCCTGCAGATGCAGTATTTGAACTTACAAGGTGTGAAAGACTGTTCTATAATGGATACAAGTGGGTGGCAATCGTGTCGTGTCTAATCGTGTCGTGACATTAATCGTGTCGTGTCTAAACATGTCTCGTGTCTAAATGGATAAATTTTAAACGCGTCTAAACATATCTCGTGTCTAAACGTATAGAGTTGTTTAGACACAGGATTTATAGAAATTACTTTATTCAGAAAATGGTTAATTACAAAAAAGTAATACTCAAATTTTGGTTATTTTATTGAATATTGAACCTTAAATTATAAATAATAATAAATTAAAAATTTCTAAGTAGACTAAAATGTGAGTATTTTTTTAATAATTAATTCTAATTAGAACTCATGAGTATGGTTAATGGGTCAGTTACTTTATTAGTATAAATTTAAGTCTAACTCAATTCATAGAAGTAACCGTGTACACGATTAGACACACTTAGTACACGACACAATTAGACACGATTAATTCATTGTGTCTAAACGTGTGTTTGCCGTGTATTTGCATGTTAGATGTGTTTAGACACGATTACTAATCACGTCTAAACGTATAAGAGTTATTTAGACACACTTAGAAATCGCGTTGTGTCAGAAATTGACATCCCTATGTCTCTATTCGTGTCACATGAATACACGACACGATTAGACACGAATAGTTAATCGTGTTTAATCATGTTTATACAGATATCTGCAGATCTGAGGTGTTTAGACACGGTTATTAATCGTGTCTAAACGTATAAGAGTTGTTTAGACACGGGATCCATTAAGGTCAAACTCATATACGCTTTAAAGCAGATCGTGTCATGTCGTGTCAGAAATTGTCACCCCAACATGAGTGAAGAGAGTAGATAGTGGCTTACCAGTGACTCCTTATAGGAGGGTCCCTCGTCCTTACCAGTCGGACCACGGTTGGACAAATCTATCGATCCGGGTTTTGAAGAATTTTGGGTCTTAGACTGTGAGGTGTGCTTTGTGGCACACTTACTGAACCATGAAGAGTCACCGGCTAAGCTCGGGTGCACCATTGAGCTCGAGTGAGCGAAACCCTTCTTGTTTCCCCTCGCATTTCCATCCTCCTGATGATGGAATTTATGACCAATGTACTTTGACGTAGGCTGCCCCTGCCAAGTTTTGGACACTACCATAAATTAGCTAGAACAAGACCAAGACCGCATAAACAAGACATGTTTTTTGGTAGCAGAATCGTGTGTGATACCCGTAAAGACATGTCGCCACGAGAACGAAATTCTGGGGAAGGAGCCGCTTTAGAATCTCTTGATCCTCTCCTGACAGATTCAGGTCCTCGTCCACGAACTGTCTCTGCTTTTCTTCTGCAAAAAACTTACAATGAAAACCAGAAAAAGATTCAAAACCAAGAAAATAATGGCGAAGGTTGAAGAATCATGTACTTTCTTGATTCCTCTTCCCGGAGCTTGGCGTCGATCTCTTTGCTCGGAGGGTATTTTGGCAAACTTGATGGTTTGCAGGGAAGGGGTTTACAGGTGAAGAACTGGAAAATTAACCCAAAACAACGTTTTTTACTTACACCCATATAAGCAATCTTTGAAAAAGAATTATGAAATATCTGTCTTGACCTCGCTTTTGAGTGCAGAAGCAGCCGATCCTCGTTCCTTGGGCTCCAAGGAAAGGAGTTTCTCGATCAAGCTCAAAGCCGAAGATGGAAAGTTCTTGAATTTCTCAGAAATACGCCGTTTATACTGGAATTGAGGTTTGAAGCTAGTTGCGCGAGAGAGCTTCGCTTTCTTCCAGAAATCTTCGGGTGGTGATCCACAGAGCTTCAAAATCTTGTGCAGTTGTTCCACCTATAGATATACCGTAATATAATATCGAATCAATCAATTTTGTTATAAAGCATGAGTTCAAAAGATGAGACTTGCAAGAGAACGCAACCTCTGTTCTTGCAGGCAAAATGGGCTCCCCAGCGAAAAGCTCAGCAAGAATGCAGCCCGCACTCCACAGATCAACCCCAACCCCGTATTTTGTCGCCCCAAGCAGAAGCTCCGGAGCTCTATACCACAAAGTCACGACCCGACTCGTCAGAGGCTGCTGCTGATCGGGCTGGAAAAAATTTGCCAGACCAAAATCTCCAATTTTTAGAATTCCATTTTCACTGATGAGCAGATTTGAACCCTTGATGTCTCTGTGCAGAATTCCACGACTATGGCAATGCTCTAATCCACGGAACAGTTGCTGCACGTAACATTTCACCTACAACATACATTGCAAATTCGTTATTTAAAGTAGGGCTGATCATGGGCGGGTCAGTCCAATCCTGAAGGCAAGACCGAGACCGAAATTTCGGTCTTACCTCCTGGAGGACCGAGACCGACCTCGGCCTAAAAAAATCGCCCGAGTCGGTCTTTCTTGACTCGAGCCGGTCTCTGTCCTGAACCGAATTTTACCCAAAAAAAAACTGAATTTGTCCAAATACAAACATCATTGGAATCAAAGTAACAAAATTACAAAGTACAAATCAACCAAGTAACAAAAATACAAAGTTCTAAACAAAGTTCATTTTCTCTCATAGTTCCAAACATACATCATTGGTTTTTAGGGTTTGCATAGTAAATTTGGTCTGATTCGGTCCTAATCGAACTTTCGGGGGGAAAAAACCCGAGACCGACCTTGAATAAAAAAAATTGTCCGCTCGCTTTCGGTCCTAGTCGGGCCGGTCTTGTTGGAAATTCGGTCCAACAGTCTTTTTTTATCACCCCTAATTTAAATTAAAGTTTAAGAAACATATAATTGACATTTCTTGGATCTCAAGTAAAAAGAAATATGGTACCTGTGGCTCAGTTAGCTTGATATCAGGTCTTGCTAAGAGACCAGCAAGATCGTGTTCCATATACTCGAAGATGAGGTAAAGATTCCCAGAAATTCTTGAAGTAACTAAACCCTCAAGCTTTATTATATTTGGGTGATCGAGTTTGCGTATAATGTTGATTTCCCGAGCCATGAAACGAACACTTTCCGGATCCATATTTGAGAACCTCACCTTCTTCATTGCAACTGTTTTGCCTGTTTCAAGGTCGGTTCCTTTGTAGACACTGCTGTAAGTTCCTCGCCCAATCTGCATTTTTTTTTTCAAGATTGTGAATCGAATCACGGGTCAAAATACTAACTTCAGATAAAGCTAATTCTGCAGATAAACCAGACTAACCAGATTTAACTTCTTAAAAGATTCAGCCTTGCGAGGAACCAAACCATAGACAGACTCAGCGGCCACAGAAGTCAGCCAAGAAGGCCATCCAGCTGCAGCTAGCTCTGCTTCAGCGCCATTCCGAAGGCTAGAAACCTTACAAGTCGTAGGTTCTTGTCCAATATCTGTCGAGGCCTTCTGTTGGTGCTTCCCGTTTCGAGATTCATCACCCGTATGTAAATCATGAATAGAATTTCTCTGTGATTGTGAAGCCACCTTCTTCAGAGGCCTTGCAGGTCCATTTGTCGATATCCCCTCTCGATTGGATGGAGATGGAGCCACCAATTGAACAGAATGAACGGATTTGTTCTTGTCTTTCGTGCTTCCTTCGACATTATCCTCCACCACGGGCACGGCCTCTCTTGAGCACAAACATCCCATGTTTCAATTTGGATTATATGAACATGTTGGTGTTTCTTCTGCTTTCTTTGAGGGAACCCAGTTTGAGCCCCCTTACAAGCAGATCATCGCGCAGAAACAATCCAAGATCGAAACTTTCCCCTCGAACAATTTATTTCCTTGAATACCAAAGAAACCCAGAACGACAAACAATTCAAACAACCATCCAAAGAATGAAACCCCAACTTTTTTTATTCGGGAATACTCAAGAAAACGTCATCGTGCTGCAGGACTTGGACAGAAACCTCATGCACCGAGCAAAATCCCTTTCTAAATGCAGAATGAGGTTCTACAGTTAGCGGGTAATAACAAGAATTCTGAAAATTACCAAAGAAATTTCGAGTATCAATCTGTCGTGGTTCTTGTTCCTGATAAAGAACAGAATTGTCAAAAAAGAAATGATTTTGGACACTTGAACCGTGTGTTACAGAAGTTAGATAGAGAAAGAAGAGAGGGAGAAGGAGAGGAAGCGATAATGGAGGCTACGAATGCGAAGGACCGTACAAATTTATGAGAGGGGAAGGAGCTGGAGAGATCTCTTCAGTTGCTCTTCTGTCAAAATCTCTTTGCCAACTTTCTTTCTGTTTCTTTCGTGTTGTATGGTGGAAGGGAACAGAGCATAGAGACGGAAAGAAGCGATTTTTCAGCTGTTCGTTGGATTTCCATTTCTGGAAGCCGAAGAGCAACAGTCCAATCATGGAAACTGAAGCGACCACCAAGAATAATCGACGTGCATAGCAGTTTCAAAGGGAGAGTATTTTCACCTGAATGTCACGTGGCATCAATTCAAGTTCCTCATATTATATATATAGAAGATCAAAACGGATCATGTTTCGTGTCAGTGATCCTCTGATCTAAACTTGATCCATGTAATAATATGAGTCAATTTTTTAAACTTAAATTTGACCCGTGGGTTGATGGGTCAATCCGCGAATCAGAATGACCCGTTAGGAATAGTAAGCCTTGGGTTAGACTGACCCGTTCGACCTCCATGACCCGTGAGTCGGTCTAACCCGTTCGATCCACCAGTACATAAAAACCCAGAAACAAGCTGACTCATGAGTCAAGACTAATGACCCATAGGTCAGAATTATATATATTTAATATAATATACAATTCGGGACGGGTCATGAGTTGACTCATGGGTCAAGACTACTGACTCAAACCTGACCCGTGTTTTTACGGATCATCCATGAGTCGTGTCAAAATGACTCGTTGGTCAAAAAGTCTGACTCAAACACGACCTGTGAGCGGGTCACCCATAGGTTGGGTAAATTTTTGACACACCTAATTATATGTCGATGCCTGATTGGGTTTGACAGACCATTAGATTGGGTTTGACAGACCATTAAGATCAGGTAGAGAGATAGGGCTCATGACAGGTTTCTCGGGACAAAAATGAATTGGTGAAAATTTAAAATTCATGATTATTATTGTCATTTTTTATGTGATTAATATTTCTATTAAAATATGGTACTGATTTTTTTTATCCATAATAATTTTGGTTATAGTATTTTATTCATATTTGTGTTTATAACCTAAGCATAGTCATTATATAAATATAATAATTATTTAATATTACTATATAGTAATTATTGTGTAAATATTGAATAATGTTAGTGGTGAATATTTTTATTTGTGATAATTAAGATGATATTGATAGTGTTCCATTAGATTTTACGTGTGGTATTGAGTATGAGTATACGATTAAAACAGTAGGGTTAATACTTTAATAGGTTATGATATTTCATAATTAAAAATGTAATATGATTATACTATTTGTCGTACCTGCCTCACATCTAACTATTCCTTGTTCTGATTAGATGATGTTGGGTGAAAAAAGAAAAAAAAAAGTCCAAGAGTTTAGTTTTTAATGATTTTTTTAAAAACTAAAGTAATACAATTTAGATTGTGTTATTTAAAGGGTGTTCTTGTGTTTTATGTAAAAAAATAAACACCAACCTGTGTGGTACACGACATATTCAAAAACTGTAACATAAAATCATCTTTCTTGGTATGGAAATTGGAATGTATACGTACGCTAGTTAATTAGGATTTACCGCATCATCTCATCATGGTAACTAAGATGAAAAAATCGTCCCAAATGAGGTAGAGAATCGTCACGCACAATCCAAAACAACCGTAATTTAGTATGTCATTTACCAGATTACTATACATGTTACAGAACATCATGCGAAAATGTTACACGACATATTTGTCACAACAGAACCATATACGTAACAACCCTAACCATATAGTCATATCCATGCGGCTATAAATTCCATTCCACTCTCACACTCGAACCAAACAAAGTAGAAACAAAGAAAGATAGAAAGAAAGAAAGATGGGTACTGTAAAACCCTCTTCGCTTATCCTTATTATGCTTGTGTCACTGCTAGTCTCTACCGTCTTTGGCATTGACCACGACACTCAAACCCTAATCGACACGGTGTGCCGACAAACTGAGGATTACGGCTTCTGCAATAAGGTTTTTGCAGGCAACATACATGCAGAACAAACGGACATGCATGGGCTTGCTCAGATAGCACTTTCCCAAGGCACACAGAGTGTGACATCCACTTATATAGAGTCCAGCCGACTATATAAGACCGAAACTGACCCGAAATACAAGCAGTACCTTAAAGCCTGTGGGGATGCGTATGGCGTCATTGAAGTGTTTTATCAAGATGGGTTAGGGCTTTTTGCGGGTAGCCAGTATGAGAAACTGTATGCTGAGATGAGGAAAGCTCCTGCTGCACAAGAGCCCTGCTTTTCTGTAACTGGGCAGCAAGCATTGACTGAGAGAAACCGAGAAGCCAGGATCCTCATTGCCATGGGAATAACCACTGCTTTTGAGCTCACGCATGGTCAGAGTAACGTTGGGGGATATCTTTCACCACATTAATGATTACACTTTGCAGGGAATATTTAGTAATTATTTATGTTTTATTTGTAATAATCTATCAGTTACATTGTATGAATGAAGAAGAAAAAACATTGAGAAAGTGGATTAGTAATTAATAATCTCTGATTATTGAAAGTAAGTACTAGACGAAACCCTAGACAGTGCACTTATATCAATCATTTCAGTGGCCGGGTCTCGTCGCGGTCACAACTGACCGCGGATGGGATTTTCCTGAAATTCGACAATTCGAAAACCAACCTCTGATACCAATGTTGGAATATGAACGAAACATGCAATCGTTTAGGGCACAACATTAAACATAATTAAGTTAGCTCATTGAACGATCGACTTAGCGGAAGCGGATCTACCTGAGGTTGGGATCACGGTCTGCCGGACGGGAGGTCACGCCACGGGTTAACGGGCAGTGACCTAAGTTTCCACAAACTACTTGCCTCAGTCTAAACTGTAAGGCAGCAGGGCATCACTGTTATCGTTAGGTTTTCCAACCATGAGCATCCCTATACATATAGAGGGAATGATTTGGGTCAGTATCCAATACTGTGCTTATCCAATACTGTGCTTATTAGAATGGGCTCCCAATAATGGGCGACTCAATCCCCAAAACCAACATGTAGGAATAAACGGATCCCAGAAATATCATAAATGTTTGTGCTTTCTTTTTAACTCATGAATTCATAATATTATGGACTCGCTCTCTAAACAATCGGAGGACTACCCAATAATAATTTTTGTTGCTTGACTTGACCTTCACATCAACAACAAAACTTTCTACATTCATCAGCAAAAACCCAGAAAGAGCAGGGAAAAAAGGGTGCAAGACTCTGATAAACACATTATATGCATCAGACAGCAGGATCAGGTACTGTATATCACCTCCTTTCCTTAATGTGAATATCTTCCATGCTAGGGTTTTAATCTCTATATATTCTTGATCTTCATCAGCTCTTTAGCTTCCACATTCAGTAACTAATTAGCTAGCTAGGTAGCTTACTGATCATAGTCTTCAACGCTCACAGATCGTCTCCTCCATGACTGTAACTTCCTTCTGCAGATCTTTGCGCTATAAACCGAGCATCCACCGCCATACCCGCATCAGACGCCACTGTCTGAACCGATCTTGGAGATAAGTCCGGCCTCAACCCAGGCGGCAAAAGTGAAGGGAAGTTGAGTTTGACGAGCGAAGATGGCCGCTTCAAGCAAAAGAAGGCGATATCGTGGGCCACCGCTGCACCCTCGGGAGTCGAGAAAGAGCCAAGCCACAGCCGCTCCTGCGTTCCGGGAACCCTAATCTCCGACACCCATTTGCCCCATTTCCGGCGCCGAACTCCGTTGAATTTCTTGTCGAAACTGCCGCTCTCCTCTGAACTGCTCATCGGTGGTGTGTTTATGTACGTATGTAGTTAGTTGATGTATATGTTTATCCTGTAGAATCATGGAGAAAGATCAGGGAAAGGTATCGTATTTATAAGTTGAGAATTAGATTGAAGTCGCATTGCATCAAATATTAAAGAAAAGTATTTTCCTTTTTAGTTTTTACAGTCCAAATTTTCAACGGTCAAAGGTTTTGACTTATGTCAGAAAGGTCTAGTCGTCTAGACTGTCTTGTCTAACAGAGAATTTAACGAGTGGGATTCGTGCCTTTATTATGCTAACATTAACCCTATACTTTTAAATCTTTATGTTTTTAGCCATAATCCTATAGCTTTGTGACAAGTTTGACCCTATATGGAACTTTGAATCTTGATTATGTGGTTGGCAGTGTAAGTTTAGAAAAATGTTTTAATAACTTTCTCGTAATTTCGATAAATCCGAACTTGTGAGTGAATAATTATTCAGTTTACTATGTATGTAACAACTACCTCAACTTTTAAGAGATTTTTTTTAACTTTTAACGGTGTTTACAAGATTTCAAAGCGTGCATTCTGATACTGATAGATACTACTTTTAATTCTGAGACGTGCATTGTAGTCAACCGTTTTATAAATTTAAACTTAAAAGTAAATTTATGATAGACATATAGTCAAGAACAGTGCAATATAGGGGTATATGAATATGATCTCTTAACTTTTGATTTTATATGAATTTAAACCTAAAAAAATATAATTATTTTCAATTTAACTATTTAAAATGTTGCATTTACCCCTCTATTTATTTTTTGGGGTTTAACTGTTTACCTTTACTTTAATTTTTACCCTCCACCAAACTAATTTTTTTGACTTTCATCCCTGCATATAGTGGTTATAATTCATTATAAACTAAGTTTAGTTTTGTTTAGCTTGTTTTTCTACCAAAAAAAACTAAGTTTAGGGTGTTTGATTACATTCTCTGAAACTGGAGGGTTACATTGATCAGTCCTAGCCTACTAGATTCTTTGATAGTGAAGGTCAAAGGTGTAATATTCTTATCTGGAGACATGACAATGACATGAGCAAGAAGGTGGTGGGGGTGGTACTGGTGGCAGGGTGAAAGCAGAATCGCCATAATAATAATAATAATAAATAAATAAATAAATGTTTTTGTACATAGAATTGGAATGAGTCAGAGGCGGCGGAATGTAGTCGGCGATATACACCACTTGGCCGTCAGAATATCGACCGATTCTTTGCGTCGACCACGACTTTATTACATTACGATTAAATAATTGGTGGATTAGGACAAATAATTGGTCGGTGGTACGAAACCCTAATGGTTAAATAACGGGTTAATTATCGAATAGGTAACCGAACTTGACAAAGTTTGGCAAGTAGGTAGGGTTGGCAATCGTGTCGTGTCATAATCGTGTCGTGTCTAAACATGTCTCGTGTCTAAACGGATAAATTTTAAACGTGTCTAAACATGTCTCGTGTCTAAACGTATAAGCCGTTTAATCGTGTCTAAACGTATAGAGTTGTTTAGACACGGGATCCGTTAATGTCAAACTCATATACGCTTTAAAGCAGATATATACATAAATACATATATACACAAATTCAAATATACAAAGTAAGATCTTCATAGTTCAATATTAAAAAGTGAGTATTTTAATATTTTATTATTATTATTATATTTAAATGTGTCTAAACGTGTCACATGTATACACAACACGATTAGACACGAATAGTTAATCGTGTTTAATCGTGTTTATACAGATATTCGTAGATCTGAGTTGTTTAGACACGGGATCCATTAATTTTCTGGCGTTAATTTTCTGACGTTAGTTTTCTGTTGAGTTTTGACGAAAAACTGCATGTGAGGAACAACCATGTACTTGAACTTACACAAATTAGCAAATAGATACCTGAACCGATTCAGAACCGGTTCGGTCGAACCACTTTATTTAAAAACAAAAAAGAATAGAGTTTATATATCAAACACATGCATGACTTAGAGTTTATGGTTAAGTCATGTATGTGTTTAGTATATAAATTCTATTTTTTTTTTCGATTTTGATAACTATGCCACATAAGATAAGACAAGTTTGAACGATATAGCCATGTGATCAAACATAAGTAACTTAATAGGTAATTAACCATTTTTCGATTGGAGTAAATTGCAAAACAACCCATGTACTTTACTTCTTTGGAAAATTGACACTTCTATATTCAAATTCAAAAAATCAACCCTTGCACTATGAAATCTCGAACAACAAACCCTTCTAGTAGACTTTTTTAAATCTTTAAAGAAAAACAACTTATCAGCATTACGTGATCGATTACTCAAAGAATTTTCGAACATACAATTGCAAAGATAAGAAATTGGACGATTTTCAGAACACCAGAGAAAAAGGTTGTCTTGTCTTTCCATTTGTTCTTGCCAAATATAGTGAACACTCATAACTGGAATACAGCCCTTGATTACACAATGGACTGATTATGCATTATCAACTTTGATGAAGAACAGATTCAAGAATCCAGACAATAGCTCAAAACAATATATCATGTCTTTCTGCAGTTCCTAATGGGTTAAATAACTGATAGAAAAGAAACTGTACTCACCTTAACCAACCCGATTCGAAAGGTGATTGGGGTTATTCAGTTGAAAGCATTGGAAGCAGCGTAAAGGAAGTCCAAGAAGCCGGTTCCTTTGAGAAGACCAGTTCCAGTCAAGAGTTCAAAATCCAACAGCAAAAGGAAACCGATAAGCGCAGCCTTTCCGTTGATCAGCTCGTTCCTCTCAGTGAAGCCAAACCCTCCCGCTTCCTCATCTACCACCATTCTCACCTAAACCATCAGAATCATTGGTCAAAATCAAAGCTTAGAAATGACAGAACAACACAGCGATGGAATATGCATTCAAAAAAAAAAGGTGGAGGTGTAAACGAGTTTAGTACTTTAGGCATTCATTGGAACATATAAACTGATTGCAAATTTAGGGGGAAATGGTTTTTTGCCCTATATATTTGCACACCAATCTGGGAATTACCCCATTTGACATTCTTTGTTCGAGATTCCATTAAAATGTTTCAAATATAATACAATAGGCCTCAAAACTTCATCTTTTCTTTATTTTTCAGTATTAACAAAAGAGGTCGGCTCGATTGGGGCTTAAATATATAGGGGTGGCAATCGTGTCGTGTCTAAACATATCTCGTGCCTAAACGGATAAATCTTAAACATGTCTCGTGTCTAAACGTATAAGTCGTTAATCGTGTCTAAACGTATAGAGTTGTTTAGACACAGGATCCGTTAAGTCAAACTCATATACACTTTAAAGCAGATATGTACACAAATTTATATATACAAAGTAAGATCTTCAAAATTCAATATTAAAAAATAAGTGGGTATTTCAATATTTCAACATTGAGGAATTATAAAAATTACCTTATTCGTAAAATGGTTAATTACAAAAAAAGTAGTACTCAAATTTTGGTTATTTTATTAAATATTGAACACGAAATTATAAATAATAATAAATTAAAAAGTTCTAAGTAGACTAAAATTTGAGTATTTTTTTAATAATCAGCTCTAATTAGACACGATTAATTAATCGTGCGATTAATTAATCGTGTCTAAACGTGTAAATTGCAGATCGTTTGCAGATCGTTTAATCGTGTAGTGTCAGAAATTGTCATCCCTTAATCGAGTCCACGGCTGGCGACCTGATTTGGATTGAGACTCAGACCAAGCGGTCTTGATTGAGCCCAAATCACACCTATATTTTTTGTTAAAAATGAAAAATAAATGTTTCAAGAACTACAGTGTTATTTTTGAAACATTTTAGCAGAGTTTAATTACCTCTTCTATATTGACATCGGAGGCAGTAACACCAGGTTGAGCTTTCCCACTGAAAACAATCTCAGCAGATGCATCGGTTGTCATGCCTCCTCTGATGTTGATGTAGATGTTTTCTTCATCGGTTTTCACAGGGTAGACAAAAAGCTTCCTCAAAGAGGGAGTCAGGAATCTCAGTACTGGGTTCTTTGGATACCATTCCTTGATTTCTCCGTTTAGGAGGCTGAATGTGCTCTCGGTTGAGGGACAAACTATACAACCATCCTGCCACAATGTGAAGTAATTAACATTTCTCCCAAGTATTCAAAAGGAATAACATGATAGTTTACTCATTAATCACCAAACCACCCCATAATTTTATCAGAAAATAGGAAAGTATTCATCTTGACTATATGCAACCACCAAACACCCTCATAATTTCAATACGTAAGAATCCTGTTATACCTCTCCATGTACGGAATCACTGTTAGCAGAATAACCATACTAAAGAACAGTTATGCTTGAGCCTCGAGACATACTATAACAGAAAATTGGTCCAGATTGCTAAATCTATCCCTTCCAATAGCAAACAAGTTTCTACAACTTCCTAGCCAACAGATATTACCAAGAACTGCTTTCACCATACCTACATTGTATAGAAGCTTGTCCTAGAGCAACATTGTATGGTCCAATGTTTTTTATAAGTTGCCATAGCTTAGCTCAGGGGTGTGACTGAATAGAGCTTTGCACTATTGATTTGATTAATAATCGAATTTGATTCCATGAATTCCTAGTCCGAGCCTTTACAACCTAATTATACTGATGTTTGTCTCGAGCTGGCAGAGCCTTAACTCATCAATAACTGAAAATGAATCAATTCTCTACAGTATTGCGTTGTTCTGTGTTCTTGCCAAGAGATGAAGATTAACAGAGTTGGAAGATTTACCTGGGTGAGCTTCGCATTGAGCAATCCTTCACTGTAAGCGCCTTCGGCAGGCGATCTGTTCTCAATCGCGAACACAGCGTTCTTGTACCAAAGCAGCAATATTTCCTCACGGTCTTGAAGGATTACGCGCCGCTCCCCCTTGGGAAGCGCCGCCAGGGGCACTACGGGAACCCAGTTCTCGCTCGATGACCGCGAAGACGACGGTTCGTTATCGGTCACTGAAACCTTGCAAACCACCGATCTTTCGACACCTGCTGCAGCTGAGATAGAAGAGAAATTGTTTGTCAGGGAGAGTGCGGGAACGCAATGGTGAATCTGTCGGCGGGAGAGAGCTACTGGTGTCTGATGAAGAGTGAGGAAGTAGCCGGAGCGTCTGCGAAATCCCGCGGAAGCTAATGGCGGAGAAGTGGAAGCCGTAGTGGCCATCAAGGTTTAATATCCAAAGAGTGTCAGAATGGCGGGAGGAGAGAGAGAGAGAGAGAGTATCCGAAGAGAAAGAAAGTACAGTCGAGGCTTCCACGGCCACTAGTTTTCAGAGGATATGAACAGAGAGACGGCGGATGGGTGACAGACGACGATGGGTCATCGACAGTTCTGATGTGGGTTCAGTAGTGGAAGCCTCGACTGTACTTTCTTTGGTTAACCAAGGGACCGAACAAAAGCGTATTTCAATTTTCAGGTACATTCGAGAACCAATTAATAAAACAGTTCCCTCCTAAAATTTCGGATTTTAAAATTTTTACTTAAAGTTTTAATTTTTTCCTAATGTGTAAAAATGATGAAAAATCACACATAAAAGAGCATGTGTTAAAAGAGAATATTTTTTATTATTTCCAAACATTAGAAAATAGTTTAAAATTTAAGGAAAAATTTTAAAATCAGCAGGACAATGTCATATTTTAGCCTTTTAAAAATGAATGAAAATTGCATTTCATTCAAAGGTGCATTTTAGTATTTTTATTGATTAGAGGAAACTAATGCAGGTCTTCAGGAGACTAAAAATCAGGCATATTTCAAGAGGCAAATGGAGATGCAGACATATTGACAAAGGACGCATTTACATTAGAAGACCATTGTCTTATCTTGAAAAACCATACACAGGACAAGATGTTGTCACATCACATACATCTCTATACTTGTAAAAAGACTAACATGGATAATGTTTTGTAATATTGAAACCTTTCTACCAAAAAAAATGCCACATTAATCAGTTTTGTACATATCAAGAAGTTTCATTAAATTTAGGAACAATTGCCTTTTATGTGAAATGATTTCAACTATTGTTTCATTTTTATTGGTTGAAATACCAATTGTGTCAATATGCCCCTTAAGTCTATTTTCAGTCCAAATTCGGACAGAAAGTTACCACATGTACCTGGCATGTGAAGGATAAGTTTCAAAAACAAACAAATTGCTCCCGGACATTTTTTTTTTCAATTTTAACCAAAAAATAAATAGAAAAATGTATGAATTCTTGAACACCAACCCAGAACTGGTCAGACCACCTCGAGCTCCACCAGGTTACCGAAGATCAAGCTCAAACGAGATCATACTGTCAACGACTGAGCAAGTCATGATCGATCATAATCCGTCCACAATAGATAGATGAATCACATGACTTTGGGCCGAGATACTATAGACGATCTGAATTGGAATAGTCAAATCAACTCAAACTTATATTATATGACTTACGTATTTGCAAACTAGTATGTGAAAAATCTGGTCGCTGCTGGATACTGATGAAATCCGAGTGCCGACTTGTTCTAAGTTTTGACCGTGGTCTGGAAAGATGATGATAGTATTCGGAAAAGACCATCTGGGTTATCGGCATGAACCTAGCAACAAAGAAGGGTGTTAATGTTTTTTTTTCTTCATTGAAGAATCGAATTCAGCAGTGATTACTGAGATTTAATTTACCCAATGCCCAGCATCTTCAAGAACATGCATCTCGACTGCACCTCCATCCTCAGGAGCCATCTGCTCGGCAGTACGGATGCGCTGGATATCTTCAAGTGCCCATCTATGGAGGCTTCTTTCTGCTTTCAAGAAGTTCACGTGTAAGCCTCCGGGAACATCATCCACGATTTTCCTTCATTTTGTTGACATAATCATTAGGCAAGTACAAAGAGGGTGAAAGCATTTATGTTTATGATAGCCAACTAAAAATAATTGGTACCATAAGTTTGTTTCTTCATATGATTGGAACATTTCCGCAATTCCATTTAAATCAAACACCCAAGATAAGCTTGTTGATCCAGGAGAGTCTGTTGGTCGGAGATTAGTCACCACCCACTTGAAACACAAAGTAATCATAAGAAAAGATAAGTTCATCAAGGTTTAGAAGGTTGATAACCAATTGCAAGTCATTTTTTATTAGGGTTAATTACCAAAAAACAAACTGAACTTTAAGTAAAAACCAAACAGCAAACTGAACTTTTTTTGTTGACAAACAACAAACCAAATTTTTGGAATTGAGCAAACAACAAACCTAACTCAAACTTTCATCATGTTTGAACATATTTTTCAATGTTTGAGAGAGTTACTAAGTCAACATTAATTAAAGTATTCCAAGGAAAGGGTATCACTACTTAATAACTCTCAAAAACATTGAAAAATACGTTCAAACATAATAAAAATTTGAGGTAGGTTTGTTGTTTGCTCAATTCCAAAAGTTTGGTTTGTTGTTTGTCAACAAAAAAGTTTGGTTTGCTGTTTGGTTTTTCCTTAAAGTTCGGTTTGTTTTTTGATAATTAACCCTTTTGATTAAGTACCTGGGCCACATCCTTAGAAAATCCTTCTCGCATAAGCGCACTCATAATGTCACGCTTCGAGGAGACCTACCGTGCAAAGTTTTCTTTTGTTACTATTTTGCATGTCATCTAATACATGACAAATAACATGTGCATTACACGTGGTCAGTGGAAGTTCAATGAAAACATAATGGCATAAGTCATGACAACTTCACAACACCAAAAGACACTTTGGAGAATCCGTAAAGCGAAAGATGAGTTGATTAAAGTTTATCATCCCTCAAAGACTAAAGTAAAGAACTATTGCCATTTATATAGGGGAAAAGGGAAAGTCACTAATCTTTACAAGTTAAATGCTGTTAATTTTTAGGAAGCACAACATGAAGACCTTTACCTCCATGGGCAGTGTACTGAGAAAGGAAATGAGTTCTGCAGGATGGTCATCCTTGTGTCCACCAGGACGAACTTTTCCAGGAGTAGAATCTAAGACCCAAACCTACAAAGAAAGAACAAGAATCGGCAATGATCAGAAGAAAGAAAGAAAAACTTAACAAAGCATATCATTCCCCTTACAGAAGACACTTCTGAACACTGTAAAACATACTTTGACAGGCCGTGCAAGAGGTTTTGCAGCTTGATCAACCATGCTAAGGGCAACTGTATGTATCAATTGATCACAAAAACTATATCAATTCCAAAAATTTAATATTGGCAATTCAGATAATCTTTCTCTGGTTAGAGCAAGATAGCTTACCTTTTCCTCCAAAACTGTGGCCAACTAGTACACGTGGTGTTATTCGGAGCTGTGCAACCTAACCATTAAGAAGATGAAACAAAATTACTAAGTGTTATTGGCTGATGAATAATTTCATACAAGGGTTCGATAGTTACCAAATACTATACTAGTAAAATGCATTTAAATGCTTCATTGTAATTTACCAGATGGAAATCCATTATTTGGCAATTACCATATACAGGCTAGCTTTACTATGCACATCAATTTAAATATTCGACTTTATGATTCTAATACACAATAGCCTATAACGACTTCTGTACATGGATACTAAATAGAAGAATTGTGAAATAGAAACAGCAAAAATTAAGGGACTTTTAAGGATTTCATCCTCCTTTCTGTAGAGAAAAAAAATGGACTGTAGCAGTGGAATATGGTTTCTTCTTTTTATGGAAAGATTTGAACAAGACAACAACAAATTCCTCAATCATCAGCTCCCAGAAGTGTAACGTATATGGAGCAAAAAAGAAATAAGATAGCAGCATGCTGTAAGTCGAATGCATTATTGGTTAATACATGTCTATGAAGTAGAACAAGTGGCAGAAAGGAGAAACCGGAATATGATAACATATCAATAGAATCCACTTGAGATATACTAACAATGAGAAACCAGAATGTGATAATATATCAATAGAATCGACTTGAGAAATACTAACAAGCTTTAAGACATCAAGTGCAGTTGAAGAAACAGTATGAGGGCCACACTTCTTCATCGATGCTGAATCTCCGTGGCATCTCAAGTCAACCAAGAGAAACTGCACTAAAAACATCGGAAAGCAGTAAGATTCTCCACAACTTTCATACAAAATTCTGCTTGAAGAGTAATCGTAGGTAGGGTAACAGTCTCTAGGAAATACAGAAACATGTATTTTAGATCATTTACGAGACAAGAAATATGAAGCTCTGAAGTACCTGCCAAGAAGGGAATTCTTGTGACAACCTTCGAGCAAAACTTCCTGCACAATGAAGTTACACATCAACTAACTCAAATCATGCCCTTGTAAATGTACTCGACAATTTTTGCAAAGCAGGCAAATGCCGACAAATGGAACAGGTACAACAAAAGCAGTTATAGTATATTCCTATGCAATAGGAATTTACAGTGCGCCTAAGACCATCTCCTTCTTTAATTGAGCAAAAGGTAACCAAGATGACTAATGCACTACAGTTATGCTTATTTTTTTGTGATAAACAGATTATGATGGTTATCGCCATCATAACACCACGCCATACAGTCTGATTGTAATGCAATTAGACCATTTTTTATGCATCAGTAAAATATGATACACCTGATTTTCAAGCTTGTATATACCACTCAACAACCATTGTCAACTTCTTGGTACAAGACAGATACAAACACCATAGTAAATGAATCACTATCTTTAACAAAACATACATATCAAGAAAGAAATGAAGCTAGGAAATCATTTGTACATAAAGGCAAATGAGATGAAAGTTGCCTACCCCAATTTTTCCTGCTGCCTAAAATGCCATGCAGTAGAACAGCAGTTGGAGTATCAGGTAATGACTTATCCCTTGTGGAACTCCATCTAACCTGTAGACTAGAACAAATGAATTCTCACATCAAACAGTTTGAAGGAGAAACTTGTGAGTCTGTCCACCATGTTTGCTTCAACAAATTAATTCTTTCTCAAGCACCCATAGTAGCACCTTTATTTCTAGACATAGAAGTGCCTTAGTGAGCTTGACCAACACTTGGACAAGGGAAAGATAAAGAATACAAAAACGAAATATACATACAAAGGCAAGGGTCAAACATTTTATTTTATTTATAACTAAAATTAGCAGTACTTTGCCAGTCACGAGATGATGACATCAAATCAGAGAGGTATAAAAGTATTTTAAAAAACACTGTTAGACAATTCCGCATCGATACATGTGCAATGCTGTTCGTACAAACATCTTAAACCTATACTAAATACCATTCATACCACCCTGTAGTTTCTATGCACTGATATTGTCAAAAATTACAATTTGCAAAACATAATCTACATATTAAATGGAAGAAAAGTGGCATAATCAAATAATAATTCATGAATGAATTAGATCTAAATTGTGACAAGAAGTCAGAAAGTGGGATTAAGTCCGACTTACGAGTGGACCTTGCACTAGATCGTACGCCTGCCAAGATGAGAAAATAAAATCATATTAGTAATCCACTAGCCTAAAAGGACTACTGTATTCCACTTTCTTGCTCCTTCAATTATTACTTTTGAATGAAAACCTGAGAACAGTAATGCAAACAAATAACGTAACGACTACACAAATTGGAGGATGAACATGTTTCCATACCAGCACTCCTGGAGGTCTGACCACATCTGTATTTGCTCGCCTCTCATCCACCAGAGTCATGCATATGCATGACTTTTTAGTTGTTCGGCTGGAAGTTCCAAATGCTAACCGAGAGCTATGAAGCCTTTCATCCTGCAAAAAGGTAAGGAGAGTAACATCAGTTAAAAATTGAAGTGAACAGACTATAGTAGTAAAAAAACTATGTCGAATATAAGTTTTTAGACCAAGTACTAATGGTTTTTGCTATCCTAAATAGCTGAGCAAAATTTTATGCTCTTCCTTCTCGAACTCCTAAGATCAACATGGAAGATTAATAAAACGACAACAGTTCGTGACTCCCATCATCACAAGCCTACATAGCTGCGAGGACAAAATACAAGAGTGTCCACTCCGCTCAAATGATCATATACTCAACTCAAACATTACAGAAATGGCTCCTTACACCAGAATATAAAAAGATTACGCTGCGTCACTAGCATTTCATTTTAAGTTTCACACTTTGTCCATGTAAAATTAACTTCAGTAAAACTAATTTGACGATTAAATGAATCCCTCGGCAAGATAATTCAGCTAAAATAAAAGGAGCGACAAATTCCAACACCGTTTACACATTACGAAATTGACCTGCTTGCGTCTGTTAATCGGCATTACCAAGTACAGATCGAGCTCAAGAAAGTGTCCAAAAATACAATCAATACATAGATCATGCATAAGCTGAGAATATCAAAATTAGCATACATGGAGTCAAACGAACAAGCAGCAGAACCAATTAACAGAGCAGTGAAACTCCCAGCCAACTAACCTTAACAGGTACCGGGGAGATCCACGTAGATTTTTTCCAATTGACGCTCAGCTTTCTGGATTTGCTGTCTGACAGATGATAGGCGCAAGCCGCCAAGTTGGAGATTGCCGACATCACAAAGTGATTTCACGTTGAGCGGTAACGCGAAGAATGCAACGGAGGACAAAACCAGGTGAGTGATTATCGTGAATGGAAGAACCAGTGGGAAGGACGGAGAGATAGAGGGAGGCGGAGACGCCGAGGCAACGGTTTCGGAACGGTGTCTCCTTCTCTCTCTCTCTGTCTCTCAGAATCCGTCCGAAAGGGACTGACGTTGCTCTCTTTGCGTGGTTTTGTGGCTTTGTGCAGTTGGCTGCACTGCCTAGCTGTATTCCACGGTGGTGGAAATGCAAACGGAGGTACGAAATGACAAAAAGACCCCTGATGCCTTAATTACTGTTCTTTCTGAGAGACAATTCATGGACCAGTTGACCCAATGTAGAATCAGCCCAACTGAGAAGGTGACGAGAGACCCCTCGCCGACTGCCGTTGTGGTATAGTGGTTGAGAGCGCTTAATTTCAAGTTTGTTTGGCTCCGAGGTCCAGAGTTCGAATCCCTCAAAGTGTCTGGCGCGAAGCGCTGGCTTAGGGATAGGATTGCGACCTGTGCCTAACGGGCCGGCCTCTCGACTATACTAGGCTGCTGGTGGAGCTACGTTGACGGGGTCAGTGCACGCACTGGTTGTTCAAAAGCATCATGCACGTGATTTGTGCCCAAATGAACAGGGCAACTTCGGACATTTTGTATCGGGAAGGGCATAGGTCGCCACTACTAGCCCAAAAAAGGTGATGAGAGCTCTCTGCCGAATACCTTGGCTGCCGACAATCCGACAGCGCCTACGAAAACGGCCTCCTATGACAACGCCGAGACAAAGAAGACATCAAGCTTACCAAGGTAGTTTTGCCATTTTTCTCTTGTTTCATTGTCTCAAGGTATTGCTCATCATCACCCATCTGCCATGGTTCAACTGTTGCTATTTCGAGCTTCCATGCTTCGTTTAAAACTATTTGAGCTAAGGAGCCTTTTTACCAAACTGCATGGAAGTGTTTGTTGAAAGTCCCAAGTAAGAGAGACTTGGCTAATTTCAGTTAGACCATGAATTGAAATTGAGTCTTTTTCGCTACAAAGGATAAAAATGGTCTTTTTGAATGAGGAATATTTGTATTTAATGAATGAAATAGCTAGAACAAATTTGTGCATTTGGAAGAAGTAGAGAGGTGTCAGTAAAACACTAAAACTAATGACTTATTTTGAAGTCAGAATGAGGAAATTTCCAAATTACAGGGTTGATTTTTCATTTTGCAATCTTGTTTTAGGTTAGCATTTCATTAGTTGCCCGTGGACAAGTTTTATATGTGGTCTATTGAATCCGAGGAACAAGCATACCTCTTTTCATGCATATGGATATTGATTTAGGGAGGCAGGTTCATGGGTCAAGCTATGTTTTCAGGGTTGTACTTATTTGAGCAAAATGCATTGATATCAATGTCTGGTAAATTCGATCTAGTTACTAATTCGCAAACATTTGTTTGACAAAATGCCTGAAAAGGATGCTGTTTCATGGAATTCAATGGTTTCTACCTACGCATCTAATAGCATGTGGGATGAAGCATGTGATTTTTGACTGCATGATGAAGGAGGGGTGGGTTTAGACTTTAGAGCATAAACCCACGCTTAGATCATTATGGTTGATCTATTCGGTGGGGGTGGGGCAGGTTTTTTAGGACATCAGAAGATCATTGACAAAATGCCTTTTGAGGCAACTCCTGATACCTGGCCACCTTGCTTGCGTTAGGTATTGGAGTCTGATTAATATGTAATGTTAGATTATGTATTAATGTACGCGTCTCCATGTATATGTATTAATGTTAGATGAACCAGTAGACTGTACTGTACTATATTTCTCCATGTATACGTATTTTGTAACAGTAACCATCATTAATACAAATGACCAAAACCGCGTGGAGGTTACCTAATTGGGTGTTACCACGAAAAACAGTCTTCTTCCTTCTCTTCCTTTCCTCTCTGAAATTTGATCAATTTCTTCATCCGATTTGAGAGTTGTTGAGAATCGATCCTAACAGCTTGTACCCTATCGAAACTTGAAACCATAGATTACCCGGTAATGTGATGCAATGAAGCTTCTTGAACTGAGGTCATATAATCCAGGATACTAATTAATGGCTAATATGTTTGCAGATGCTTGTTCCTGCAGAAAACATGCAAAGGTAAGGAGTATCATCAGGGATTTGGGAATCAAAAGGGCTCCGGGATGTTCTTGGATCAATACTGGGACTGGACATGTTCCCTTTGTGGTCACAGATACACCAAGTCCACGTGCTCTTCAGATATACTCTTTGTTGGACGAACGAAAGGATATTACAAACGATATTGATGTTGATGCAACACATAAGAGTTAAATCGAGCTACTAATAGTCTTTTTAAGTCGTGTAATTGCCCTTAGTACAGTTTCAATTTCACGAAACTAGAAACATAGGCTTGGTAGTATGCATCTGTTTTCCGCAATTATACATATTGGTGTCATAAATTTAGTGACTATTTTATTTGTTATATATTTTAGTGTAATTGGATTGACTAGTTGGTTAATATTCGTCAAACAAGTCACGAGGGTGCGGAGTGCACACTTGTTTGAATTTTATGATTCATGGTATCGGAACCTCATTAGTTGTTAGGGCGTGGTCCAAGGGGCATGAGCCCCAGGCGGGGTCCAAGAGGCAGAGCTCTTGGCTGGGGTCGAGCTGACCTCAAATATTCATTATTATTTGATAAAGTTACTATTCCAAAATTTCATTATAAATTTGAAATTTTGGAATTAGTCACTTATTTCTGATCCCAAAAATCCTGGTTTAGGACACTTGCTTTCTTTGGCGCCAAGTTTGATCCGAATAGGTACAAGTGACTTTGGCGCCAAGTTTGATCCGAAGATGTGCAGTAACTTTGGCGCCAAGTTTCGTCAAAAGGGGCGAGAGACTCTATAAATTTGTCAATTGTCTGGTTTGAATGATCACACAACAAAAAAATATTCGTGATCAAGTTCTTATTCAGATTATGATGTTATCCGATTGAAAATTTTGAGTGAACCACCAAATAGTTTCAATCTGAAAGTGTCGTCACGACTTCAGATCAATCTAATGAATCCTCTCGAAATTCTACATTATTCTGAACATCTTCTTCTAGTTCACTATGGAAAGCTCACCTTTTTCCTCACTTGGTTGTTGAGATAGTTACATTGTGGTTGCATTGCATTGCATTGCAGAAATGGTGTTAAGTTGATGGATTATGACTGTAGGTCTACTTAAAGCTCCCATCTGGGCACTTACTCATGCAGTTAGAGAGCGATCCATCTGCAAATTCACCATAAGGCGAGGGCTGTATGGTTTTCTTGCACTTATTTCGCTTTTTTGGACACTGCAGACACCATAATCGGATGAATTTTATTTTATTTGAATAAACAATTTTTCTCAGATATGTTAATTCATTTATATCAATTGAAAACTATATACAATTATTTAAGTGTTTTTTTTATTGTGAAAATACTTTCATTTATATTTCAGGTTGTTTATTTATTTAGATATATTATATATTTTTATAACTTTTCTAGATTCTTTAGAATTTGCCTTGGCCATATTTAAATGTAGACTTTATTGGTCTACACTTTATTTATTTATTATAAAAAAAACATGTCAGATCCACGTGGAGGTACCAAAAGTAACATAAACCGTACAGGGGATCATACGGTCAGCTGGCGGCGGTTGGGCGGCAGTGTAAACGCGGAAACTGAGCTTGGACTAAGAACAGTGTCTGTCACCCCAGATAGCCGGTGACGGTGTATTTTATGAATGATTATAGATTATTATATGTGTCAATTGTTTCAATTGTGGCATATGTTTGTGTTATATATATATATATATATGATCGGATGGTAACATATATTTTTTCGTATTGTTGAATAATCTGTTATGTTTTGAAGATGTTATTCTATAGTACTTCTATTAGTGAAATGTTAGATTTTTCTATTAAATGATTAACTTCAGTTACAACTTGCTAGTTTTGTTTGTTTGTTTTCGTTTTTTTATTTAAAAATAAATTTATAAACAATAATTTTTATATTTTAAATTTGTTAATTTATTTTTTCTGATTTTTTCCTATTTATTTTTCATCTGTCCTGGTCAGCATTCCGTTAGTTAAAGTTGACGGTAACAGTAATTTGAACTAAAAAGCAACAGTTTGAAAACATAAAATACCAATAAACTCTTATTATATTGCCAGGCAATTAAGCTGAGAAGGTATCTAAATGGTTCCCAAGGTATCATGATTGATTCAAAACAGTCTTCAACTTATAATTTGTCCCTATGGACCTTCAAACTTTTAATTGTCTATCTATTATACTCCGATACTATAGAATTAGAACGCAGTAGAATTATATTTAATGTCGGCATTTTGTAAGAAGTTAGTTCGGAAATGCTTTTCTCGAGACATGAAGTAAGATACGACGTCGTTCTCGGTAACGATGAAAATTTTAGCCATTTATATGAGAAGCCACTTTCAATAATAGCTTGATCCAGCTGTTTTTAACTATGGGCGTATCTTATCTTATATATATATAATTATATATCTATTTTGCATTTGACCAATTGATAAAATAATTAATGCGCCATTCGGTAAAGTTGACTCGATAAAACCTGGGATCCGACACGTTTTATGTCGGGTTTGAAGTTTAATTAATACTTTATATAATTTGAAATGATTTATAAGGTTTGAGCAAAACATATTATTATAAAGTAAATAATAAAGTATATTAATAGGTTAAGTAACTTGTCTAAATTTTGTAGTATTAAATTTAAATCTGCATAGATTCGTTTAAAGAGAGACTCTATTTTATATAAAAATAATACTTACTTTTCAAAATGTCTCAATTCATATATAGGAGAGAGTATTGAAGTAAAAATATTAAACCATACAATTACGTATTAACTTAGTTTTTTATATTTTAGTTTAAACTTTTATGATAGTCGATTAAATTAATAAATATTTATAATATTAAAAAAGTTCATATCAACACGCGTCTTCCATTTTTCATTTAAATTGTATTTAAGAATTACTAAAAGAGTTTACTTAATAAATATATAATAAGTTTTATAATTAAATATATATTTATGCATTAAATACTAAAATTTAGTTTTTTTAAAAAGAATTGGGACTTTTTCTTGGAGTTTTGTGAAGGTACCATGCATGAATGGTTCATATAATCAAATACGATATATGTCTTGTCGGATTCAGATTAACATCTAACATCATCGTACGTACACTCATAACTTTAGATTAAACCTTTGTAATATATATATATTGTGTAAACCTTGACGTACGTTTTTTTTTTTTTTTTATCTTCTGTAAATCCCCCCCCCCCCCCCCCCCCCCCCCCCCATAAATGATTTTTATTTTTTACAACTTAAATAATAAAGAATTTCAGAAATTTCACTTTAGATTTTAATAATAAAATAAAGGTTTGAGTATTAAAAAATAATTAAAAAGAAATTATACCATTTTATTTACCGTTAGCTAGTTCTATTCTACGTACATATATAAATAATCATGCATGAAATTTCCACTTTGCATGGAATGTTCACACTGTAAAAATATTATTATATACTAAAAAATTACCCCCCCCCCCCCCCCCCCCCCCCTTCCCGACACGTATATCTAAGCCTCACCAGCCCATGACAGCATCTATCCACTTACGTAACTACTTGGAAGCTCTCCTCCCCTCACAATAATGGAGTCATCCTTTCCTTATACTGTTATACACATATATATATATATATACTGCCACACTCTCTACACTTCCATAACACAAGACAAACCCTACTTCATCTTCATTCCACCGCCATTAATGGAAGCATCAGCTGATCTCGAAGGTCTTTCCACTACTTACAGAGGCGTTCGTATGAGGAAATGGGGCAGGTGGGTGTCAGAGATCCGAGAGCCTGGGAAGAAGACCCGAATATGGCTCGGCAGCTACGAGTCAGCAGAAATGGCTGCTGCCGCCTACGACGTGGCGGCTTTACATTTCCGCGGGTGTGGGTCTCACCTCAACTTTCCCGAACTCGCCGGAACTTTCCCAACTCCGTCGAGCTCCAATGCCAGGGACATCCAGGTGGCGGCTCAGAAGGGTGCTGCGTTGATGTTTGAATGGCGGCAAAGTGGTGGTGTCGGGTCTCAAGTCGAGTCTAGGGTTCCGGTGACTATCGGGCTTAGCCCCAGTCAAATTCAGGCGATCAATGAAGCTCCAATGGACTCACCCAAGATGTGGATGGTTGAGTTGTTGGGTGCGTCGGGTTCCGGCGGGGGTTTGTTTTTTGAAGAGCCTCAAGCCTTAGTTTCTGATATGGAGTGGGATGAACAACTGAATTATTACAACGGGTCGATTTGGGATTAAATTTTCATTATAACGGGTTACATTTTTTTTATTTTAACGGGTTCGTGCACGATAAATTATCGAGAGCTCGAAGTTTTTTGAAGAAATTCTTTTGTGTCGGGTTAGTTAACAATATTATACTCGTCCCGACATTCGTATAAGTGTTTATGATAAATAATTATAGTGAAGAGAATGTTGTATTTGATGAATAAATTGAACTCTTTGGCAAAGAGTAGAGTTGACCAAATCCATTATTACATAATATATTTTTCGGATAAAAGTTATTTAGGTACGTCATGAAGTCACGTTTTTTCAAATAGGTAATTTAGAAAAAAAATTATTACTTTCGCGTACCTCTGAAATTATAAATGTATTTACTTTATTAATTATTTCGGTCATGTACTCATCACGTATGTAGTATTTTGTTTCAATAAGTAACTCTACTTTATTTTACTGTTGCTTTTAAATATCTCTAAATTGTTTTATTGTAGTAATTGAATATATTTACTTTGTTTTTATTAAATTGTTATTTTTTTTTTGTTATTTTCAGATATCCAATTAAAGTTAGGGGTATCAATTCGTGTCATGAGTCGTGTCAACCATGGGTCTAGATCGTGTCAGGAATCGTCTAACCCAAACACGACTCGTGTATTTGTATCAGTCAATTTTCGAAACTCAAACTTGACTCGTCATTAATAGTACTAACAAATGCACGAGTCAGACTGACCCGTTCGACCCACCATCATTTAAAAAACCAGAAACCTCCGCAAACTTGACCCATGGGTCGCGGGTTGACCCAAACCAGAAACAATTGTAATACTTTATTTAATAATATATAATAATTCAATGGGTCACAGGTTAACCCATGAGTAAAGACCATTGACCCCCAAATAACCTGTGATCATGAGTCGTGTCAAAATGACTTGTGAGTCAAAATGTCTGACCTAAACACCACCCATGGGCGGCTCACCCACGGGTTGAGTCAATTTTTGACCCCCTTAATTAAAGTAGATACATTTATGACGTTTGAGTTACCAAAAAGCAACAAAAAAATTTTATAAGGTACTTATTTGTAAGATGACTTATGAGACACCTAAATGACTTTTACCCGTATATTTGTGGAATTTAAAATTTAAAATAACAATATAGAGATAACCTTACTAATGAGACTGGCTCCATAACGATCTGACGTAATTTATTTATAATTAACCTTACATGTTTATGATAGCTTGTGAGCATTTTCAATTCATTGCATTATAACCTTTTATATATATATATTTTTGAAATCATTTTCAATATAATAATATGTCACATGTAGCGTGTTATATCTTTAATTGACTATATACAGCACCAACGACTTGTAATGTTTCAACTTTCAAGGGTAATTATTTTTTGTCAAGTCTTTGAGACTTTGAGAACGTTTTTCTACCTAGGGAAAGTAAATAATCCGTTCTTTGGATAATCAGGAAAGTATTTTTTCGCCCATCATTTTTCTCTAGATAATTTTATTTTAAAAATACATATATTTTTTTACTACTTTTTATTATTGGGGTAAATATGAGAGCTATATTAATTTTTGGGGAAAATAAATTATTTGAAGGGTAGAAATATTACACCATTGATTCACAGCCTAAAGAAAAAGTCTACGAAAACAAAATTGGGTGGGCCGATAAAGACAAAAGAAGTACACAGGTGGGCCGTGATATCGGAATCGGGCGGCGGGTGGTCCAAATAATTATATATATATATATATATATATATTTACTATACATTTACTAATTTATGTATATATATATATATATAAATCAGGTAAAATACATACAATTTTACACCAAATATTTGAATATATTTAAAAAAAAATCTTAATTTTTAAGTTTGAAATTTTATTTTATTAATGTTTGGACATATGTTTAATTTCACACTTTCGTCAATTTTTTCATTAAAACTTAACAAACTATATTTTTTAAAAAAAAATATCAATTTAAAAATATCACTATTAAATCATTCAAACAAATATATTGTAATTAAATTACAATTCGATCGAGATTCAATTGAACCTTCAATGACTAGAATTAGAAACTAAGTTTCAACCTAAAAGAATTTGGATGCTGAATTTAGTGAAAAATGAAACTCTACCGTAGGAGATTCCGTCTAAATCTTACAGTGTGTATGTGTCGTGATTTCGTCTGTCGGTATAAATCAACGGCATGTTTAGAGTATTGATTTTGATCTGGTAAAGGCGATCTAGGGGGTTGCCTTGTGAATTTTAGCTGAAAAAAGGTGGCCACCTTCCGTTGTATTATGCTTCGGATTCGAAAACGGTCCTTTAACTGGTAAGGTGTAGATAACTTTTTGTGCAAGTCAAAGGAATAAACTACGATTGTTGGATCATCCATTCTGAGCTAATCACTGCAGAATTGTGGGTTGTATATTGTGCTCTACGCCACATCATGTTATGGAACTTACACTGTATATTGACGGGGCGTTTATTTTATGTAATTCAGAATACGAAATAGAGAATAAGGAATATAAAATATGAATATGAAGTTTTTTTTTTGTGAAATATAATGAAATAAGGAATTCCGTTATTTTTTGGGTGGGATTACTTATGGAAAGATAATATAGTAAAATGACATATTTGTCCTTCCATGTATATGTATATTATATAATACATATAATTTGTATTAATTGATTTAAAAAATTAATAATAATAAAAACTTAAATATAATGAGGCAAAAGAATCATTTGGACACCTAGTCCGGATTCCTTGACCGCCCTCCTTAGAAATTCTTTGTTTTTTGCTCGGAATGTTAAGCATAGCCCTCTAGGATTCCGTAAGCCGAAATTTTTCAATTTCACGAAAAGAACTTCTTACGGAATCCGTAAGACCTATTCCATAAGTTTTCCACGAAAAGAACAGGTCATGAGTATAGACGTATAGTTCTCCACGAGATTCTTAGTTCTTTCTGATGGTGTATTATTTGACACTTACTTGTAGGACCCAATCTGAACTGTCTCTTTGTTAGGCAGTCGGGTACCACATCTGGGTACTCCTACTCTGCTGCTAACAAGAACATGGTTGTGATGTGGGAGGAGAAGACGCTCTATGAGACTATGACTACTTGCTCAATCCCAAGAAGGTATCAATCATTGCTTGCCTAGATCTATCTATCTATCTATCCAACTTTGGTTAGGCTCTGTTAGTTTGTTTGTTTCCTCATTTTTGAATGTTAACTTGTGCAGTACATTCCTGGAACCAAGATGGTTTTTCCCTGGGCTGAAGAAGCCACAGGACCGTGCAGACCTTATTGCATACCTGAAGCAATCAACTGCCTAATTGCTGACTCTTCCCCGTAAAAATTGCTGATCTTGATTCTTGCACTGCTGATGGAGTGACATTTCCTCCCTCTGAATAAATAGACTTGAGTGGTCTCTGCATGCACTAGATAACCAGCATCGCCATAATTGGCTAGTCAATGAATTTTGCTTGTATATGAGAATTGATCATTCTTCAATTTGAGTACCTCTTTTGTGTTGATTTATTGATCCTCTTGGCATCCATTGGTAAACAGTCACACACACACACACACATATATATGGTATTTCCATACGTACCTTACATTGTAGAGAACCAATCTCATTTGCTGTGAATTTGGCAGACTCTCGACTCGCCACAATAGTTCCACGTTCCACTAAAACCTTATATAATACAACTACAACATGTTCTTATATTTTACTTCTCATAAGTATCTCTGTTGTGAATTCTCATTTTTCTCGCAACAAGGCGATAGACTGAGAATGAAAGACAAATTGCTCGTTATAATCTCTTTGAGGTCTATAATAATTATGAAGCCGTTTCCAGCTTAATGGCATGAAAGTAACACCGCTCCACTGGGGACTATCTTGAGCTTTTGGATTTAAGAATTTGGTCGCCATGAGCGACTGAGTCCCGGGATCTGTCACATGAAGGAGGCTCATTTTAGTAGAAGAAAGACAAGGATATTATCTGTATTCGTTAGATGATGTAGTAGCAACATTTATCTGCAACAATTAAGGCACTGTCATGAAAATAGTGTACAAACCTCGACTCCATGGGGGCCAATACGATTACGAGAAATGAAGTTCAATATAAGAGTTGCAAATTCATCTGGCACGTCTTCCTGTTAATATTTGATGCCAAATCAACTCTTTACTTAATTCGATACATTAAACTTAATTTCACTTTTACTTCCTTTCAATTGAGAAGTGAAGACAAAAGGAAACCTGAATAGCATGCCCAGTGTTTCTCACAACCACCATCTGGAATTTGCCTTGCATCTGACCTATTGTTAGGAGTCTGACAACCAACAAGTAGTACTTCAGCGAAAAGATAAAATAGGTAGGCTATAAGAGAATGCCCCGCAATATAAAGAATATTATACTGTTTATTTATATTAAAAAATATACATATTTGGTGGCAGGTTAGAGTGGAAAATACCTATCCAATCTATCTGTTCCCGCTAGTAGCAACAACTTTGCAACAGGAGAAGACAAAAATTTCTCCGACAGGCCTTCATACCTGAGATACCAGGAATCTTTACTGTAGGAGAGCTAACTAAGGAGTAAGAGGTTAGAGATAGTTGATTTAATATCAAATTACCCACCAGCCTCTCCAATATTGTTCTGTTTCTTCAAGCCTTGCCCGATAGACATAACTGCACCAGCTCCAAGTAAAAACAGGAAATTAGCACACAAGAAATAACCAAAAATAATCTTCAACAATGCAAGACCTTTGAGCAATACCAAACCTTTAGCCTGGGAATTGAAGACTAAAAAGAAAATAGCAATTAGCAATTGTCTTGGGTTATTAGATAAGTTTGACAACCTACCATTTCTTTGTCTCATCATACTTCAGAGTTGAGGGAATGGATACACGAGCAGATTCAATGTTCCGCAAAGTGCCTCCTTTAACACTCCATTCAATCTACACAAAGCCAAAAATAAAGAATCATCAATAACTACATTTCGACCAGATAACTAATTGATATCAAGTGAGCAACCAAGAGTAGGTACTTCAACGTGGTAGTTAGCAAACAACATTCGAAATACACTATCGATTACTTCTCATTGATGTGTGCTTCTGATAATCTGTGAAATCTGTAAAACACTTCCCTTCACCATAGTTAAAACTTTGCTTATGTTATTCCAATCTAAAGGGATCAGGGTATAGTTTGCTTATTTGCAGATAAGATAAGGACAAGTGAGCTTCTTTTTTTTTTTTTTTTTTTTTTCTTTTGAGCAAGCATAAAACTACAAGAATACAATTCTAGGTACAAGATATGAGCAATACAGTCTTACCGCTTTTTCAATGCTCGAAAAGTGCTGCATCCTATTTGACAGAATCTTCTGCATATGCATCAACGAAGAAATAGCTGTCCCCTGAAACATCCGGGTACTTCTGTCAGCAATTCCATACGCAATTAATAGTAACCTAGCTTGAAAATCACATGATTTGAGTGGAGGGGGGAAAAAAAAAAGGAGTACCTCTACAACATCTACAATAATCAGCCCAGCTAAGCTTGGGAGCACCTTCCTTGCAGCAACATGAACCGCAACTGAACCTCCCATGCTACATTAAATAAATGTCAATGCTACCACATGTACTATTCCAATAAACTTATAATGGAAGATCTTGCAGATGCCCACTACTGAGAAGACAAATCTCAATCTCAAACTACATAGAAAAGTACCTATGGCCGACAAGAATAATTGCAGGAGGTGAATCGCCATACATTGTCCTTAAAACAGCCAAGACATCATTGCACATAGTCTGGAAACATTATCAAGCACAATTCTCAATCTTCGGCCAATGAAATTATACACATAAAGAAGTTCCATATGAAACATAATTTATACATACACCAATTGATAAGTCAAGCTCATTTTCTGTAGACGACTTTCCATGCCCTCTTAAGTCCACCGCCACAACGCGTACCTTCTCCTTAATTCTACTAGCAGCTAATGCAAACGAAAGCCTGAAATGAACTTTAATCAGTAGACATTGAGGTAACAAAGAACCTACAACGACAACATTGCAATACACCAAATTGTTAACTCAACCTCTCTATTAACCAAAGACAGCCGATGACCGACATTCAATTGGAAGTAGAAGAAATAGAGTATACGGTGCAGTTGAGGGTTCGACAGGGAAAACAACAGATGAGATTACCCTGTATAACCGCCTCCATGAAGACAAAACACGACTGGACCTTCAGTTCCCGCCATGTACACATGAAAAACCTGTAAATCCAAGGAACATGCAAGAAGCTAATTCAGCAATTTTGACATGAAAACCAATAATGTCGACCAAATTCAGCAATATAGCACTCACATCATCGGATTGTGGAATGTGAATGTCATCCTCTTTGTCAAAATAGTTCCTCCAATCAATCGGCGAGTGCTTAAACGAAGAACTCCTACAAATGACGGAAAGTGAACACCTAATCCTCGAACTCAAACGATGGATCATTGAGAATAAACCTCAGACTCACGGAATCGGCGGTCGATGAGGAACCGAGTCGAAGACTGAAGCTGGCTGGCTTTGCTCCTGCTGCTTCGGGACTCCATCTACAGAAGCTTCCTCCTCGGGAAGCGAGCTGAGATCGGATGAATCCATTCAACAGTACGGTGAATTAAAATTGCAGAATCTAAACGAAGAACTCTGTCAATGAGTTATGGAGATCTCCTGAAACTGAAAGTCTGATACAAAAGAAAGAGCTGAAGAAATTGAAAAGTAGGCTCTTTCTCGTGTGTATATGATCATGAACATGGGCCTCAATGTGGCCCATTGGGGTCCTCAGTCATAGGCCCAATAAGAATAAGAGAAGTTTGCGTTGTCGAGCATTTCTATTTTCTTGATATGGATTATGGTCTTGAGTCAAAGTCAAATTCATTTTTTTCTCTTACCCAAATAAGTAAATTATCTTTTTTTTTTTTTTTTAAATATCGTTCTATCCGTGTGAAAAATGTATTAGTCCCAATCCGTAAAAAAAATAAAAATTGATCAAGTTTGGGTTATGAATTTAAATTTAAATTCAGCTCACTGATTCGTTGAGAATGTTTTTTTTTCTTTATAATATATTTTGTTAAAAAATTAATAAATTAATAATTTCAACATATAGAAGAAGCCTTGATGACGATGTTGGAACACATAACTGAAGTGGAGAGGCCAATATGATGGAGGACGGCGCAGGATCGGCTCACTCTCATGCCGCCAAGAAAGCACTCTATCTCGGATACTACTTCAAATGAGGCATCGGAATCAAGATAATTACGTTATAATCATGGCGAAATGTTCGTGCAGGTAACCGAGAAGCGAAAATCGTTGTTTCCGTTGATCGATTTCTGTCAGATCACGGCAAAATCAACTTCATTCGGATCGCAAGGATCAGTTGCATACATCGATTAATCTCAAAATGATGTTCAGATGCATTAAAGAAAAGCTAGCTCAACTAAGAACAACAGCACAACTACAGAATCGTACACTTCCCTTCTGCTATCTTGCGGACATCGTCGGTCTTTTGGTGCGCTCTTTCAAGGTTCTCTCTCAGTTGACGGATTTCATCACTGGACTTCGTCTGAATTTCATTGACACGCTCTTCGGCACACTGTCGAACCACTTTCTCTTCAGCCAATTGCTGTTCAAGCCTACTAATCATCTCGCTAAGCCTCTTTTCAACCTAGCAACATAAAATGGTTAGAATACTAGAAAGTATACACACTGAAATATTGTAAAAGTTACGATAGGAAAAGTACAATTTCTGTAATTCGCTTCTGTTGTTCTTCGTAGGAGGACTGGACTCGCTCAACCATCTTCAATATCTCACCCTCTTTACATCGTTCCTGGGATTAATGATGAACATAACAATATGTTAATATGATGTTGGCTGTAAAAGATTTAAGTTAAATGTTGGGAATCTGACCTTCATTTCGTTGAATAGCTCATCCGTATAAGGTTTTCCACCATTTTGTTTCACAACTGTCTCTACAAGGGCAAACAGCTGCCTCAATTGTTTGATTTTCTTCTCTACATCCTTTGTTTTGTTATCAAAGAGAACCTTTCGGTTTACACAAAGCGAAAGAACATTCTTCAAAGAATAATAACACACATCAGGGATAAAATCAGACCAAGATAATACAAACTTGGTAAAGAAAATACATACAAGGAGCTGAAAGTACAAAGAATAGTTTTCTAATAATTTAGAATCCCTAATCGAAAGAAACTCAATGAATTTATAGAATAATAATGATGCAAATAAGTTTCATCTCACCTTCAGAGGTTGAGGGCAGTCACTCAAATAATCTTCCAAAGTCTGATTCTCATCCAAATAATCCCCTCCAGTAAACACCACAATCATATAATCGATAATTTTACTTCCAAACAAAGAATTCAAGCTTTGAATGGCAGATTCTTCCTCCTCTGTAAAACGATTCTTTACACTAAAAACTACAAGAACAGCATGTATACCCTCCTTAGCCATGTCAATACATTTGACAATTTCTTTACGAATAAAGTCATCACCAGCAGTAATATCAAACAGACCTGTTATAACGACAATGAGCAAATCAAATGAACATCTAGAAGGACAGATTACTGCAAAAAGTTCAACTATACATCGGCCAAAAAAATGACAAGTATTAAGAGCTTATTTTATCATACCAGGGGTGTCAATCACATTAACAATTTTTCGACCTGGAAGAAGAGATTGTTGCAGTTCACACGTGCTTGTTACACCAGAAAAGCTAGCCTTTGAATTGAAGGCATTCCTCACAATAATAGAGTTTCCTGTGGCACTCCTGCCATTGCCCGTACGACCAAATAACACAAGTGTCCGAACCACATACAGCTCCCCATTATCATTTGTTTGACCACCAACCATCGCTCAAAACTCAAATAACCTTGCAAACGTAAATAAATATGACTAAACAATTCAGCATAAATTACTAATTGTATAATACAGCAAGAAGGTAAATGACATTGGGAAACAAGAACTAAGTAAGTAAAGAGCAATACTAGCAGAGAGCTGATCGAAATCCATTCCAACCAACATAAATTATGTATAAGAAAAATCACAATAACAGGTAATGTTACTAAACTTTTCAATTTCTCGATGAAAGGATAGGCAAATGATGCCACGGAATCTGATTATACAGGAATCGCGACAAATAAATTTACCTGAATCGAAAATGGTTAAATTGACTAAAAGAAAGTAGATAAACAAAAACTAAACGCAATGCTCGATCGATCAGCTGGTGATGATCGTACGAACTAAGAAGCATTGTCCATGCATACCAAGAGAATTCTATTCATCCTTCAAAGCCAAGATTACGTAAAGCATAACACGAAGAAGATTAAACCTGATTATACATGAATCAATACAAATAAATTTTCCTGAATCAAAAATGGTTCAATTGACTAAAAGAAAGTAGATAAACAAAACCTAAACGAAATTCTCGATAGATTAGCTGGTAATGATCGTACGAATTAAGAAGCATTATCCATGCATACCAAGAGAATTCGATTCATCCTTCAAAGCCAAGATTACGTAAAGCTTAACACGAAGAAGATTAAACTGACTTACTTAGTATTGGAGAGGAGAAATTAGTCAAGCTGATGAGACTTGAGAGGGTTGGGAGTTGGAGAGACTACATATATATAATATAATATTATATTAATAAATTCATTAATTATATAATAAATAAAAGCAAATCCACTAAATTTTTGACTCTTCGTTTTCTACAAACATTCAAGACAAGCTAGTAATTATTATCTTAAATTTTTTACTCTTCGTTTTCTACAAACATTCAAGACAACCTATTAATTATTATCTTATTTCATATTAATTGTATCACAATTTCAAAATGTACCGTATATTAATATGAAAAGAAATGTTTTTTTTTTCAGTTTATATTAGACTAGAAAACTGATATGCGCGTTGTGCGATATATTATTATATATATATATTAAATAAAAGTATTTAACTTTTATTATATATTAGTTTTACATTTTTTAAAATAATTAAGGTTAAATTTAATTTAACATTATATAATAAAAAATTATGCATATTTCTAAAAAATGTTAAAACTATTAATATATATTTTATAATATTATCTAATCCATGTGCTTCAATACTACAAAGTATATTATAGAATAAAAGGATTAAGTATAATTATCTATAAAATTAATTTAAAATACATGAATCAATAATAAAAAATTATTAATACAATGCTAATTAACAATATTTTAAAATTGTTTTATGACTTTTATTAGTGGCATATGTCTATAAAAATATTAGAATCATTAGTAGTAATTCAATTTAGTATTTTTAATCATATAAATGCTATTTTATTTTCTTAACTCACAAAATATATTAATACATATTTATCATAAAATTTCAAAACGGTATCTTAATGTTCATATAATATTTTTAACTTAAATTTTATGACTTCTAGTAGTGGCATATACTTATAGAAAAATGTATAGAAAAAATAACATTTATTTATTTTAACACTTTGTTAGTTGAAAAAATATGTTTGAGTCTATAAATATATAACATATATTTTTATAAGATTGTTAAAATTCACTTTAATATTATTATTATCATTATTAGTTAATGTGTTCAATTTTATATTAAAAATGAAATTATAATAAAGTATGAGATGATTCTTAATTAATTAATTTATTTAAATTATAATATAAATATTTATTATGTGCATAATTTATATTCATAATATATAATAGTATGTATTTTAGTATTGTATAAATTTCACTACATAAAATATATTTTAGAGAAAATTATAAATATACATGTGAAATTAAGATAAATAATTAAAGTTATGTAACTTATTTTGAGAATGAATAAGAAAGTTTAGAAGCTTTTAAAGTCATTTACATGACATGTCATTTAGGAATGAGAATTGTGTTTTTGACATAACCAATTAGAATTGATTAAGTTGACATTAGGAGTAACAAAATGTATCAAAAAACTTACTTGTCATAATTGCATACAATCTAATTAAATTAATATACATAGAAAGTTGAAACGTGTTTTTTGCGATAACTATTCTTTATATTAAATGCTATGTGAAAATATATGTATAATTTACTTATTATTTATTAAAGTTTTATTTTATAAAAGTATTTATAATTAAGAATAAATTTAACTTAATATTATACAAAAAAATAAGGCATATTTAAAAAAATAGTATTAAGTATTAACTATTAACCCTATAAATATTTGTGTATAATATAAATTATTTTATTTATTTTAATATTATAATTATTTTAAATAAAATCAAGATTAAGCCTGTTTATTTAAAAAACTAATTAAAAAAAATACATGAATGATTATTGAAAAGTAATAGTGACAATGTCAGTTAATAATTTGAAGTTATTTTTTGTTGTTTTGTCATTTCTATTTGTTTAATATGTGAATGAAAATGATAATACAAATATTAAAAAATATATTAAATCTAGAAGTATAATAATATTTTTCATAGTTTGTTAATATATTAATGTCCATATAATACTTTTAACTTACCTATTATGGTTTTATGACTTCTAATAACTTATATACTTATATCAAAATGAATCTTCATATTATTATTATTATTATTATTCATTCATTCATATGCTAAATTTATATTACAATTTTAATTATAATAAGCTAAACAATGTTGATAAGCAATTTGATAATATTATTATTTAATAATCTAAATTTATACTTAATTAATCTATTTAATTTTAAATTGCAAATATTTATATGTTCATAATTGTTATCCATCAAATATAATATTATGTATTTTAGTATTTTATAAAATCCACTAAATACAATATATTTAAGATAAAGTTATAAATATACATGTAAAAATAAACAAAAAAATGTTAAGATTTTGTATCATATCTTGAGAGTGAATGAGAAGGTTTGAAGGATTTTAAAGTGATTTACATGGCATGCCACTTAGGAGTGAGATTTGTATGTTTGACATGTACTAATTAAAATTAATCATTACGACATTAGTAGTGAGAAAATGTATCAGAAAGCTTATGTGTCACAATTATATACATATTAACCAAATTAATATATATATAGATTGTTCGTATTTTTTTTATATTGTGTATTAAGTTTATACATTATACTAAATTAAATTGGCATGTTTTTATATCGTGTTGCGTTTGAGTTAACCTACCGAAACATGACACGAATCTGTCATGATACGAATATGACACGATTACCTCGTAGGGTGTCGGTCTGTGTCAATAACACCTAGATTGAGCTTTTCGATTGAGCCTCAATCGAGTTCCGATCGAATCAAATTTGAGTTATACCATTTGAAAAAATTGAAACATATATATTGTAACATTTTTTAATACTTATTTTGTTAATTTTGAATGAAAAAGTTAACGGAGGGGCAAACTCGAACTTTGACCAAATATGAATGAAGATATTTTTACGATTAACACTTTAAGAAGAAAACTCGAAAAACAGTAAGGGCAATGTGATATTTAATGTTATATATACGTTTATGATCATAAACATAGTTATGAATTAAATAATATAACCATAATTATAACAAATAAAAAGGCATTACTATAATTACTCTGTACCATAATTGTGTAGTTAATCATATAAAAATATAGTACAAAAAATCACGGTTATCGGATTTTCACCGCCCCATTAGCGAAGTGTTGTGGTGCTACCTTTCATTAGTTTAGGGTGCGCACTTTTAAGAAAAAAAAAATACTTTAGGGTCCAATTTGTGGAGCCGTTTGTTCTTTTCAAATTATGAGGATCACCCATGTGGAATGGTGGGAAAATCAATTCGTACAAGGGAAAGTACCTAGAGGGTGATTATCAAGTAGGTACTTATTTTTTTTTTATAACAACTAAGTAGCCAAACTTATGAAAAATTAGCAAATAGGTACCTGCCGTTAATTTATGTTAAGAATAGACGGAAAATATCACGTGATGGGCAAAAATGTACCTGAACTTATACGAATAAGCAAGTAGGTACCTGAACCGGTCTAGAACCGATTCAGTCGAACCAACTTTTTTTTTAAAATAGGATTTATAGGAATACATGACTCAAATAGACATTTTTGAAGTATTTCTTGATGCACCTATAACAGCGAGAAAAAAATAATAATTTAAAGTTATTAAGAGTGCATTGGTATAAATTAATAATTTTCAACATAGAAGAAGCTTTGATGACGATGTTGGAACAGATAACTGAAGTGGGGAGGCTTCAGGAGGCGAATGGCGTCGGGCCAAAAGATGAACGCGATTCAGAAATTGGCGTCACACAATTTCTTCCAGGCCAATCTGATGGAGGACGGCGAAGGATCGGCTTACTCTCATGCCGATAAGAAAGCACTCCATCTCGTGTACTACTTCAAATGAGGCATCGGAATCAAGCTTACGTTATAATCATGGCGAAATGTTCGTGCAGGTAACCGAGGTCCGGGGATCGATGTTTCCGACTGTTCTACTGAAGGATGACGATCATAATAATGATTCGGTGGTTTTGATGGATGTGTTATTCAGTGGATCGATTTCAGTCAGATCACGGCAAAATCAACTTCAGTCGGATCGCAAGGATCAGTTACATACATCGATTAATCTCAAAATGATGTTCAGATGCATTAAAGGGAAGCTAGCTCAACTAAGAACATCAGCACCATATTACAGAATCGTGCACTTCCCATCTGCTATCTTGCGGAATTTTTCTGCTAGCTTGCGAAAATAGTTGGTCTCTATGTGCGCTATTTCAAGATGCACTCTCAGTTGACGGATTTCATCCCTGGACTTCATCTGAATTTCATTGGCACGCTCTCCGTCAATCTGTCGAGCCATTCTCTCTTCAGCCAATTTATGTTCAAGCCTACTAATCATCTCCCTAAGCGTCTTTTCAACCTAGCAACATAAAAGGATTAGAATAGTTGAAAGTATTCACTATGTATTTCTGTAAAATGTTGGAACTCTGACCTTCATTTCGTTGAATAGATTATCACTGTAAGGTTTTCCACCATTTTGTTTCACAACTGCGTCTACAAGTGTTAAAAGCTGCTTCACTTGTTTGCTTTTCTTCACTTCATCCTTTGTTTTGTTATCAAAGAGAACCATTCGGTTTCCACAAAGCGAAAGAACATCCTTCAAAGAAGAATCAAAAGGCATCAGGTATAAAATCAAACCAAGATAATACAAACTTGGTAAACAAAATACATAAAAAGTGATGCAAATAAGTTTTATCTCACCTTCAGTGGTTGAGCGCAATCACGTAAATAATCTTCCAAAGTCTCATTCTCTTCCAATACATCCCCACCAGTAAACACCACAATCATGTAGTTGATAATTTTACTGCCAAACAAAGTGTTCAAGTTTTGAATGGCAGATTCTTCCTCCTCTGTAAAACGAGTGTTTACACTAAAAACTACAAGCACAGCATGTATCCCTTCCTTAGCTAGGTCAATAAATTTGATAATTTCTTTACGAATAAAGTCATGTCCAGCAGTAATATCAAAAAGACCTGCGATAACGACAATGAACAAATCAATTGTACATCTGGAAGGAAAGATTACCGCAACAAGTTCAACTATACATTGGCCAAAAAAAATGACAAGTATTAAGAGCTTATTTATCATACCAGGGGTGTCAATCACATTAATAATTTGTCGATTTGGAAGACGACGATCTTGTTGCAATTCACATGTGCTTGTTACACCTGAAGAGCTAGCCTTTGACATGAAGGCCTTCCTCCCAATAATAGTGTTTCCTGTGGCACTCTTGCCATTACCAGTACGACCGAATAAAACAAGTGTGCGAAACACAAAAAGCTCCCCATTATCATTGCTTTGACAACCACCCATCGCTCAAAACTCAAATAACCTTGCAAAAGAAAATGAATTTGTCTAACCATTTCAGCATAACTTACTAATTGTATAATACAGCAAGAAGGCAAACGACATTGACAAACAAGAACTCAGTAAGTAAAGAGCAATACTAGCAGAGAGCTGATCGAAATCCATTCCAATTTCCAACCAACATAAATTATGTATAAGAAAAATCACAATAACAGGTACTGTTACTAAACTTTTCAATTTCTCGATGAAAGGATAGGTAAATGATGCAACGAAATCTGATTATACAAGAATCGCGACAAATAAATTTACCTGAATCGAAAATGGTTGAATTGACTAAAAGAAAGTAGATAAACAAAAACTAAATGCAATGCTCGATCGATCAGCTGGTGATGATCGTACGAACTAAGAAGCATTGTCCATGCATACCAAGAGAATTCGATTCATCCTTCAAAGCCAAGATTACGTAAAGCATAGCACGAAGAAGATTAAACCTGATTATACATGAATCAATACAAATAAATTTTCCTGAATAAAAAATGGTTCAATTGACTAAAAGAAAGTAGATAAACAAAACCTAAACGAAATTCTCGATAGATTAGCTGGTGATGATCGTACGAATTAAGAAGCATTATCCATGCATACCAATAGAATTCGATTCATCCTTCAAAGGCAAGATTACGTAAAGCATAACACGAAGAAGATTAAACTGACTTACTTAGTATTGGAGAGGAGAAATTAGTCAAGCTGATGAGACTTGAGAGAGTGGGTAGTTGGAGAGACTACATATATATAATATAAAATTATATTAATAAATTCATTAATTATATAATAAATAAAAACCAATCCTTTAAATTGTTGACTCTTCGTTTTCTACTAACATTCAAGACAAGATATTAATTATTATATAATTTCATATTAATTGTATCACAATTTCAAAATGTCGCGTATATTAATAAGAAAAGAAATGTTATTTTTTTTTCCAGTTTATATTAGATTGTTCTTATACATCGGTCAGAGCAGTGTAGTGTAGTTTGCCTCGGTCATAGCAGTGTTGTGTCTCGTGTATCCATTCCTTCCATTTATATCTACCAATATAATTATTTATTGTCATAATTTATCAGTTATTAAATTAAAGAGGCATAATCTGATTACATTTCTCTTATTTATAAAAGAGTTTTACGTAAAGGTAAATATGATTTTTTAATAATAACAATTTAAATTATGACAAGAAATAACTGCTCTGACCGAGGCAAACTATAATTTATGATAATAAATATATACCCAAGGCTATAAATGAAGGGATAAATATTAATGGCAATTTACATTTCTCTTATTTATAAAGGAGTTTTATGTAAAAGTAAATATAATTTTTTAATAATAACAATTTAAATTATGACAATAAATAATTATATTGGTAGATATAATTATATAAATGAAGGGATGGATACCCGAGGCACAACACTGCTCCGAACGAGGCAAACTACAGTACACTGCTCTGACTGAGGCAAAGTAACATTAAGCTACCCGAGAATGGCAGTATGGGCATGTATATTTTGATATTTATTAAAAATTGAGAATATTTTTGTAAATTATTTTTATTTGAGGTATATATTGGTGAAAAATTCACCAAAATTAGCGGGGTGTTCAGGTGCTACCTTTCATTAGTTTAGGTTGTGCACTTTGAAGAAAAAATACTTTAGGGTCCAATTTGTGCAGCCGTTTGTTTTTTCAAATTCTGAGGATCTCACACGTGGAATGGTGGGAAAATTAATTAAAAAATTACCAAATTTGTACTCGAATTTGTGGGTGATTAACAAGTAGGTACCTAATTTTTTTTGTAGCAACTAAATAGGCGAACTTATGAAAATTAGTAAATAGGTACCTAATGTTATTTTTCGTTAAAAATAAACGGAAAATATCACGTGAAGAGCAAACAAATACCTGAACTTACACGAATGAGCAAGTAGGTACATGAACCGGTTCAGAACTGGTTCAGTATAACCATTTTTTTTAAAGTTGAGTTTGTATACCAAACACATGCATGACTCAACTCCAGACATTTTCGGAGTGTTTCTTGATGCACCGAGAACGTCTGAAGTTCAGTTATGCATGTGTTTGATATATAAACCCAATTTTTTTTTAAAAATAAAGTTGTTCGATCGAATCGGTTCTGAATCGGTTTTTGAACAAGTTCAGATACCTACTTGCTTATTCGTGTAAGTTCATGTATTTGTTTACTGTTCAAGTAATATTTTCCGTTTATTTTTAACGGTAGATACCTATTTGCTTATTTTAAAAAAAAATTGGCCAAAATTTAAAAAAGTTCAACAACTTATTTTAAAAAAAAAAAAATAGGTATCTAGTTGCATTCAAAGTTGATCGGGTTTGATAGTTTTCCCTTCGTACAAAGTACAAACTACAAACCAACAGAAGACCAATTTCATTTTTAGTTAATCAACCGCGAGGATGAAGATGAAGGCGGATGGACGAAACAGGCGGAAGGTTGTGGTGAGACGGTTGCCTCCATCGCTCTCTCCGTTGCAGTTCTTCGATCAGGCAGATCGTCTGTTCTCCGACCGCTACAACTGGGCTTGCTACCGCCCCGGAACAACTTCTAGGTCCTTCTCCTACTCTTCTATGTCTCTGTACTAGTTCAAATCCTGCTATTGAGTTTACAGTACTTAGGTCCCTGCGTCACTAGGTTTTCGGTTTTCCTGATGAAGCTGGATCTTTAAGTATGTAGTTGGGAATTGTTTAATTTGCTTTTTATATCTCGACGATGTTGACCTAACTGAAAAGTTTTCATGAACTTTATTGAGCATGGCGTTGACTAAGAAGCTACACACTTGACCTGCTGTGTGCTTCTTTTTGAGCTGTTCTATGGTATTTTCTCTGAAGAGTTAGACTCAGCCTCCATTGTCAGAACTTGGCGCTGTTTCTCAAATATCATTTTCTTTTTTACTTGTGTACAGTATTCGATATTCTAAACCTAATTTGATTTCTTGGATTATGACCAACTTTGTGCATTTTAAGTTTATATTTGCCTGAGATAGACAATTAACCATCAGCAACGGTATTGCAGCCGAAAGTATCAGAGGTGTTCCCGAGCCTACATTGAGTTTAAGGTGCCTGAAGATGTACTTCACTTTGCAGAGTTATTTGATGGTCATATATTTATCAACGAAAAGGGTAAGCAACTCCACAAGAAGAGTTCATATATATATAGCTAAAAACAACACCAACCTTCAAAGTGATACCAATCCACTATTCGTTAAGCAAAAATCTAGCATAAAATACAGTGATCTCGGCAGGAAGTTGTTGTTTGTTAAAGTAACTACTTATATTTGCCAGAAAATGGAAGACTGTCCTAGACAGCCTTGTTTACCTGAGCATTCTTCTTCCTTCGAAAAGGGAGGCATTACAGCACTGATTCTCCAATCATTGTTGAGTAGAAATCTGTAAAAAGTTTATTTGATGAGTCCTTAATCTTTGTACTCTTTATTCAGTTATTCTGATTATTACCCTCGTTCATCTGCAAATTCTATCTCAGCTTGAGTGAGTGCCTTGTCTACTTTCCAGTTCCCAATCTATGTGTTTAAGCATTAACATGGATTTTCCTCGCGAGAGTTTGAATCTCTCATACGGCGAAAAGTTTTAAAAAAAAATAATGTCCATCAGGTATTGTAAATGCTGAAATTTTGCGACTTTATATCAGGTGTTCAATACAAAGCCACAGTTGAATATGCACCTTCTAAATCAGTTCCAAAGCCATCCGTGAAGGATGGACGTGATGGTACTATATTTATAGGTATCTTGACTATCTTCACATGTATTTTTATTTTTTATGTAAGTGATGGTATCAATTTTTCCTTCACAAACACATTTTTAAATTTTGGTTGCTTTTTTGCAGATCCAGAGTATTTGGAGTTCCTTAAGCTCATTGCAGAGCCTTTTGAGAATCAACGAAGTGTTGGGAATCAGCTGAAAATAAAAGAAACAGATCAAACGGGTAACAGATAGATTTTATTATGTTTTGCCATATCCATTAAGAAAGAGTTTATTATTTTGAAATACACTTTAAACCTAAAGAAACTAGATACCGTAATATTTCAAAATGGATCTCCTATTATCATACCTAAGGAGGTTGGCTAAAGCTTGTATCCCTTCCATCCCTTTTGACTAGCAAAAAAAAAGGCATGAGAGATGATGCTTCATTTTGTCATGTTAAATTTTGAAAACTTGTTCGTTTTGTTAATTTATCTCACATAGAAAATCTTTTTTCAGACGAATTTCCAGTTGTGACATCGCTTATGGAATTTGTTCGTAAAAGACGAACTGCCGATAGTGGAACACAGGTATTGATGGATCTTTTTTTCCCAAACATATACAAAAAAAAAACTGGACTTTTTCTCCTTTGTTTATTTAGCTGCTCATGGTTTCTCTTTTCAGTACTTCCTGCAATAAGATACTTGTATAATTGCTAGTTTCGTTTTGGTCTTTCTGCAGTTCTCCTTTTATTTATCACCTTATTAAGAAGGAAAACTCCAGCTATATCCTACATTCTAGTTCTGGTTATGAATCCTTATAGTCCCTAGCTAACTTCCTCTGAATTATTTATGCCGAAAATAATGTGTCCATGGAAACTTGCTCTTGATCTGCATAAATCAGGATGACAGTACCAAGTGCAAGATGCTTTGCAATGTTTATAAGTTTAGATTATGCATAAGTTCCCATAATAATTTACATCTCTACCATACTGAAACACTGTATTATTACCTGCTTGTCTTTTGTTTTACATACAAACTTATATTATATTGATCATTGTAAAATAACTTACATGATCTCGCTTCATTTCTACTTCAAATTTTGAGGATGTTACACTGAATTGCACAATGACTTATGTAATCCTTGCCTCTATGGACATTTATGGTTTATGGCAGAGCATAAATGGTTACTGGAAAGTTGATAGAAGAGCAACCAGAGGCAAGCCTCACTCAACTTTTAAGAAGAATGACCCTAACAAAGAAAAGGTGCCCATAAATTTATGAAACACGTTCAGACATTTTGAAGTAGTTGCATTGACAGGACTCAGTCGCTGCTCGGTTTGCTAAAATAGGAGAGCAAAATTTGCTGCACTACTGAATCTTATTCTTCATGTTTATTTGATGTTTTTTTGGCACGAGTCGCATTTTGTTTGCCAAGAGAGTGTGCTGACTTAACTGTCTTTTTACTTTCACTTTACTTTCTAATAAAACAGAATATGCCGAGGGAGAAATCACAGAGCACAAATAAGAACAATTTGGAAAAAAATCATGGTATCTCTATTGCTCTTGCTCTTGCTCTTTCTCTTCCTTTTTTTTTTTACATTGGTGACATAATGATCTTAAGTTTGTCTTCTGTCATTACAGCAAAATCCAATTTAGGAGAGAAAAAGAGTCTCTTCTGCAACACAAAAGAGATGAAAATGTTCGAGGCAAGTTCTCTGTCTTCTGGTGTAGTTCCTTGTAATAGAAAAGTTGATTTGGAGATTTTGCAGAACAGCAATCGAGTGCACGAACCCAATAATACTTCCAACCCAAGTTTGGCTTGTGATGCTACTGCCTCACAAGGTGAAGCAAAAAAGATTCCATATGGCCGTAGAAAGAAGGGGGCTATTAATAGATTAGATAACAAAGTCAAGGAACCACAATTATACCCGCACCGTTCAGGTGATGCACCCTCACCACCTTCCCATACACAGACTGATAGAGTACCCAGACAAGGTATGAATGACAGGAAACCTTCAAAGAGAGGAACTATGAACAGACGTGGTGCTCATGAGGTCTGTAAGCTATCTCTGACATCATATTTCTTTCTGTTTTTTGGTGTCAAATCTGTTGAAATTCCATTCTTGTGATTCCAGAAGCAGGTTTGGGTTCAGAAGTCTCCTTCCAGCGCTGGAAAATAGGTATGGTGAAGTGCCCAACTTGTCAAATTCGTCCCTTTGGAGTGTCGATTGATCTGTCAAAACCGAGTTGGACTCATACTGTGAAAGCATATAGACAGACAGACATGGATGGACCTAAAGTGGTTACACATTACTCAACTCGTGATCCATTTTTCATCTCATATTTTGAGTCAATCTGTAGATTGGATTCTTGTTTGTAATTGTATGATAACAAACTTCAAAACATTCAATATTTAGAAGTCAGCAAAAGTTTAAGGATACAAGTAATTTGTCGGCTGAATTTTCTTTTGATTAAATTGCTTGTAATTTGCTAACTCACTCCAAACTTATTATCAAATGGTGCTGAAAAAACATAAGTGTTCATCGCATGACTGTTTTTTCAAAACTCAATTAGTAAATTATAAATTTATCAAAAGTTCAGTAGGTAATTTGTAAAAAAAATTATAATAAATTAAACGGAAAATACAAATAATAAATTTATGGGTTAAATACATGAACTTTGGACGTTTTGCAACAAGCTACCCGAACTTTAAAAAATCAAAACGGGTCGTCTCAACGTTGGCGAAGATGCAATGAGGTAGCTCCGTCCAATTACCGTCAACTGTTGACATAAAATGGTTAAAAATTAGTTGGAAATTGGACGAAGCAATTACCGTCAACTGTTGACATAAAATGGTTAAAAATTAGTTGAAAATTGGACGGAGGTAGCTAGTTGCACCTACGTCCAAAGTTGAGGTAGTCTGTTTTGATTTTTTAAAGTTCGGGTAGCTCGTTGCAAAACATCCAACGTTCAGGTAGCTCATTGATATTTAACCCTAAATTTATTTAAAAACAAATTAAAAAAAAAACAATTAGCAAACTATTTATCTTCCAAGAAGTTTTTTTTTTGCCATGACTTCCAAAAAGTTTTGACCAGTAAAAACTAACCTTCTCCTTTTTTTCATATATACAACCCATATCTTTCCCTCCCTCTCACTATGAAACCCTGAATATCATCGGACTGCCACAAAAACATGAGCTTTCCATGTGCATTATAAGATTGAAAGTCCATTATAACTAAATAAATGTAAAAATTGTGTGGCAATTCCAAACAAACTATAACAGTGTGCATGATGAGGCAATACTAGTGATGAAGAAGAATGCAGAAAAACCCAACCTTTTCTAAATAGTGTGCATCCTCTTCTAATCTACACCGACGACCAACCCTTGCTTCTTGGTTGATTTGATCTATTGGTTGGTCCTGCTCGGAAATTATCACCTTTTTTGTGGAATTCATTCTTATTAGAAGACCGTGATGAAGGTTTTCCATTCATCGGTGTCCTCCTACCTTCTCTTCCCCTACCAGGGTTCATAGGTCGGGTCATTATGTTCCGATCCCACTGCTTTGTCCCGTCTCTTCTCTTTGTTGAGGTATTTTGTCGAGTTCCTATTTGTCGAGCATCTTCAACTTCATCATCAGATTCAGATTCAGTTACATCATCATCATGTTCATCTTCAGCAGTTTCATCATCTTCAACCTCAGAACCCAGATCATCATGAACCTCATTTTCCTCTTCTTTCTTCTCTTTCTCCTTCTGCTTCTGCTTCCTCTTGCTTGAACTAGGGGAGGTAACGACTTTAGAATCTTCCTTCGCCATGCTCATGAGGTGAAGATACCGATTCCTCATTGTCATAATTGAATGGTCCTCGATCAAAGACCCCCTCTTAAAAGCCTCCTTCAGAACAACAGTGTAGGTTCCAATCTTGTGAGACAAGTAAAAAATCCCAGGATGGTTAAGCATAGCCCTCTTAAACCTCGACCTAATGCCGAGATAGTCTCCAAGTAAAAGCACATTATCCTTCTCACTCTTCTTAGACACGAAAAGATGGAGAATTTCGTGCAAAACAGAAGCTGCCCATTTATCTGACTCGTCAGTGTTTGGTCCGAGATGAGTCCCATTTTCATATGGAGAAATGTATGGCAATTTCTGCCAATCATCGACCCACTTCTTATATTTTTTGTCCATCTCGAATCCTTTCGAGAAATGCATACTGAAATTGACAGGAACACCCTTCCTTTCCACAACAGAGGTAGCCAAATCATTTTTCCAATAAACCATCTCCAAGTTTGCATCTGTTTCGCACCCAGATGAAGAAAATGGAGGATCTCTACTGCCTACAATCCTAAAATGGTCAGGAAATTCAGGGACAATGGTGTCGACGAAATTACGGGGTAAACCAAGGTCCCACTGTAAGCTATCGATAACAGATAATGGGATCTTGTGGACTCTAGCTATCATCAACAGCTTCAAAACCCTAGCAGCAGCATCTTTCTTGAAATCCTCGCTCTGGTAAATCAAATTCTCCTCTGCATCCAGCTCCAAGACCTCACCTTTGAGCTTGAAATGCGGATGAATGGTGACGCCGCCAGGGCTGACCTCCTCGAACACCGAGGGGTATCTCCGTAAAAATTCAATCGGACGGATTGGGATCTGGAGGACGTCTCTTTTATCGGCGATGACGGAGAGAGGGAGTGACTTCGACGGCTCTGCCTTGAGAAGGTTCTTGATGTTGATGACAGGCTGGAGGTTCCTTTCTCTCTCCACGGCGTGATCAAGGCCGCGGTCGCGGACGAAGTTCACGTTGGTGGCGTCGAAGGAGGCGAACCGGCGGTCGATTGGGATCGGATCGATGGAGTTCCTCGACAGTCTACGCAAAATCATCCTCATCGCTGTTTCTGCCGCTTCACAAGCGGAGCTAAAGGTTTAGACTTTCGTTGCAGGGTTTAGCTAGAGCAAACATAAAAAAGCGGAATCGAGAAATATACCATGCTACCCCTAACTTCCAAAAGATTTATATTTTCCCCCCAAATGTATATTATATACAATGTTACTCATTTTTACTATGGTTAAATACAACATTGCTCTCTAAAATTTACGCCTATTTTAAAATTTTCCTTAAAATTTAAAGTCCCTTTAATGTTTGAAAATTGTGAAAAATACCCCATGAAATAGTATCTATCAGTCATTAGTAAGGGAAAAGTTTTCATCATTTTCAAATATTAACGGAACTTTAAACTTTAAGAAAAAAAATTCAAATTGACGTAAAATTTAGGGAATAGTGTCAAACTTTAATTTTTAACATTTTTTGTACTTAGAGAGTTAGAGTAAAAAAAATACTTTTGTTCGTTTTCTATTAAAATTTAAATAAAAATGTCGTGACAATGATTCAATAAATATTTTTTTTTAAAGTAGTTCATAATAAAATGTAGTAATAAGTAACAAGCTTCCTTGCGTGTGGCTCAAGGTGTTAAAATTTCAAAGCTTTGAAAATGAATTCAAACTTTACTGTTGAAATATCTAATCGTAACCGAGTCGTAAAATTTTGACCATATGCTCCATTTTCATCTTTATAATAATTGAGTTTCAATTTGAAAAAAAAATGTTTTAAACTTGAAAAATGTATAAATAATAAAAGACTTTAAAATAATAATTTTTGAAATAAGTCTAAAATATAGAGAGAAGAATAAGTTTTTTTCTTTTTTATTGAATGAGCATTAGGAGTGATCAAAAAAGACTGGTTGTGTCGAATTTCCGACAAGACTGGACCGAATAGGACCGAGACCGAGCGATCGTTTTTTTTTCCTCAAGGCTGGGTCCGGTCTCGATCTATTTTCCCGAAATCTCAACTAGGACCGAACTAGTTTGACCTTGAAGACAATCCTAGAAATTCATGACATAACCCTTGAAACACTAGTAATTCATGACCTTGAAGCATTCAACAAACCTTGGATCGGTTCCATAAGGGAAGCGCGACAGAATACAAGAAGCGAGCGGGTTCAAAACCAAAACTTTGGTGATTTTGTTTTTTGATAATTCAGTTATTTTTATTTTTACCAAAAAAATCGGTACAAAACTGGTATGAGTCAAATAAGACCGACTCGGTCGTGTTTTTTTGGTCAAAATTGGTATCGTTCTCGTTCCTCAAAATATCAAGACCGAAATTCCAATTTCAAACTCGATTTTGCCTCAAAGACCGGACCGACACGCCTATTATGAGCACTAATACTAATGGACGTTGTAAATGAAGACAAGACACAAGAGGGGTTGGTGTGGTCCAAGTCTTCTGCAGTATTTCTCATCTTGTGATTTTTTTTTTTTTTTGGCCAAATCTCATCTTGTGACTTATTTATGAGTTGACTTGATAAAAGGGCAAAAGAAGACGACATTATGGACGAAAAGGTCGTCTTGTCGAAGAAATTGTCGGGAGGAAAAGAAAAGATCCACCATAACATGGAGCCCATTAGGGTTATGGATAAGGGTTAGGTATCGTATATTGGGTCTGCACCATTGAATTACTATTCAAATAGAAACGCGTGTACCGTGGTACATTATATGTTCTTTATTATATAACTATACATATAATCTTTTTTTAATAAAAAGATAATATTTGATATGCAATATATATAAATTTAATTAATATCGTATAAATTAATTTGTACCTATTATATATTAACTTATAATATTTTTATTATGATAAAACAAGTTCTATATTTTTACAAAATTATATAAATCATAAGGGTGGGATTGACTCACAGGTTGACACTACATGTCATGACCCAATCGGCAACACAATGATAGTCATTTACTCATACTAAAATCCATCCAACATCTATTGGATCACCGTTTTCAGTGGGATGCAGTTCGATGTTTCCTTGGTTGGTCCTCCTGCTGCTTCGCTGACCTGCATGGAAGGAAAGTCTGAGGTGTTCCCGTTGTTTCCCTACGATGATTAAGTCAGTCGAAAGTTCGTTGGTTGGGGAGAGTAAATGTAAAGGGGAGATTAGTGAGAGTATTTATAACCCCTTACCTAAGAATTGGGTCAGGTCAGGTCTTACTCTGGTTAGCCTAGATGTCAGTTGGCGAGTTGACCATGGTTGGATGACCATTAATAAGTCGAATGACATGTACTTTTGTCAAAGTGTCCTTTTTGTCAATTCTGTCATTGTAATTCCATAAATGGTCGTAATGAATCAGATGAGCGCCGTATTGTAGGTTAAAGGCACTCACTTGTCCCCGAATGTCCTGTGTACCTAGTACCATCTTGTCCCCTATAGAAAGATCTAGACATGGAGCATTGGGTGTTTGGATTAATGGCGCACCTCTTGAGAGTGGGCTAGCGTGAGGAACAGTGGAAGGCAGAGTCCAGGGCGCTCTGGGCAAACACTTGGGCGCCGCCTTGACCCCATGTGCCAGGGTGCCACTATAAGTAATGATAGCGTTGCCTTAGGCTCCTTTGGGTCAGGTTGATTTATCTCCAGGTCGCCCGAGAAATGAAAAATAGCACTCCACAATACCCACATAGTGAAACCACACCCACGACCCATTAACACCCTTAGGAGCCATCCAGAGTTTCGAGGGGGACAACTGCTCTCTAAATTTGTAGCATTATGTGACTTTAAATTTAAAAATATAATTATTTTTAATTTAGCTCATTAAAATATTACGTTTTTTTTTTGGCCAATAAAATATTACGTTTGATACTCTAACAAATTTAGTTCAATTATTTACTTATACTCTAAATTTTTGATTTCGTTTTTGCACCCTACCATATTCATAGACTAGTGTTACTTGCTTTTGAGGTTGAAATTATTAATATATGTGTGGTTTATACCAGTGTTATTAGAACGGGATCAGATCGGCGGTCCGATCGGGGATCGGTCCACTTTCTGATTTGGTTCAGATAAAATACTGTTTTGCAAATGAACAGTGTTTGAAACGGGGTGAACCAGACGATTTTTGCAAAATCGATTGATTTTTTAAAAAACAGTAGATTTTCGGTTCATTTTTTAGCCTAATTTTTTTTTCCAGGCCAGTCGGTTTTTAGACTATATATGCATTTTCAATTTTTTTTTTCGCTTGTGAACAGTGAACCACACGTCGAACTAGGTCCGACATGGTTGAACCGACCAACCTGGGAACAGTTCACGGGCCAGTTCGATTCTAATAACACTTGTTTATACGTGTTGCATACAAAGTAAAACGGTCAATAAATGAAAAAACACATAAAAAGTGAAACTGATTACTACAACTTGTTAGCTAAAATTCTACCTTTTAATAGTTTAGGGTGTAAATGATATATTTATATTCCCAAAAGTGTATGGGGTCATGTGAAACATATTCACTTCTTTAGGGGAATAATGGTAATAATAAAAACATAAATTTCACGGTAAACAGTGGACTTGGACATATGGTTATGCAAAAAAAGACATATGGTTATGCAAGACTGCAATAGTGGACTTTGACCCGCGGAGAGAGAGGGAAAAGCTGCAAGCCTGCAACTATTCGTGGGTGTGATTTCACTTCACAGAGATAGAGTGAGGAGGAGACTTTATCTTCTTCCTTCAAATTGCTGATCAGAGTTCATTCATCTTGTATTTTATGTAGTTCCGAGCATAGACGAACCAGGGATTGAAAGTTGTTGATTCTTTGCTGACATTGATCATTATTCAGCTCCCAGTTCTACTAAATTTGGATTCTGGTGCTATATAGGTACGCAGTTCGTTCATCACAAGTTCTTCCATCGATTGAAGCTCCAGATCTCATACAATTCTACACCTGCTGATTTGGTGGTGTCAATGAGACTGGAGATTATGTTACTGATGCTGCCTCAATTGGATTGGGCTTGTTCTGACGTGCTTCTTGGACATGATTTTGGGTTTTCTCAATTCTTGTAGATTCTGATTCTTAATCTTGTTTCTTTTTGCATTTTGGATTATTCCAATGGACTGGTACTTCAATGGGAATCAGAATCAGTATTTTGCACCAGTATATTGTTTATTTATACAGAAGGTAGGATTGAATCAAGCCCAGGTTCTTGTGAACATCTGCCGAATTGTCCACCGAGTCCCGGAGCAGGATTTGCTGGGTTTCTTTCCATTGCATAGCCAGCTAAAAAGTAAGCGACTTTCTAGCTTTTATTCAGAAATCTGAAGCAAATATTGAGCTAGAATTGCAATCTGTGGGAGAATAATGGGAGGGATTTGCACGAGAAGAGCTACTGTAGAAAATGTCCCGAGTGGAAATTCTTCAAATACCCATGGACACTATAATAACGATTCCGATATTGAGTATATGCGGCCATCAATGGTAGATAACAAGTCGGTTCCATCTTCAAGCGGCGAGGATGTGAATAAGGAGAGAGGAGAGTCCTCATTTCCAGAGATAAGTGTAGTATCTCAACCAAGTGGTTTGAGTCCAGAAGAAATTACTAATGGGATTCCTCACTTATCAAGGGCTTTATCGAACAAATCTAGGTCAACCAAGCCAAAGCAAACAACCAGCACAAAGGTATCTCCTGCCCTGATCCGCCCAATTATTTGAATTTTGAGTTTTTCTTGAATCAGGTCAGATCTCTCTCATTGATGTAATTGTTATATGATTCTTGCTCGTTCCACTGAACTGAATGTATCAAAGAATATAGGGTTGAATCTTAAATATGATACTGTTGACAGAAAATAGTTTATTATATCTAATAAGGCTGTTGCTCATTTTTCTTCTTTCATAGAAGGTTGACTGTAGAATGCGATTCATATATTTTCTTTCATCACTGTAGAGTTCACGTTCCCTGTGACACTGTTTTTTCTATGTTTTTAGCACTTCACCTCCTTCCTTCCAAAAGAAGAGGCAACCTATTTTATTGTTGTATGAAAAGATTCCTTTTTTTTTTTTTTTTTTTTTTTTTTTTGTCTAAGCAGTTTAGTTTTCTAAAAGCATTGAGAAACACTTGCATGTCTGGTCATAAATTGCTTCATCAATGTTTGTTTGCTTTTTGATGGATTTATCATTATATCTTGTAGGTGTCTGAAGTTAGCTCACTTTTGGGCAAAGCTGGAGGGAAGGCTGTAGATGTTTTAGACACACTTAGCAGTGGCGTGACAAGTTTGAATTCCAGTGGATTTACCTCAGGAATGACCACTAAAGGGAACAGAATATTAATTTTGGCATTTGAAGTTGCAAACACCATTGTGAAGGGCGCAAATCTTATGCAATCTCTTTCAAAAGAAAGTATCAAACATTTGAAAGAAACGGTGCTCTCCTCAGAAGGTGTCCAAAATCTAATATCAAGAGATATGGATGAACTTTTGAGAATTGCAGCAGCTGATAAAAGGTAAATGATGTGGGAGTAACGTCTATATTTTTCTTAGTCACACTCACATCACATAAATCTCATGGGTTAATTAAACAACCTTTTAAATTTTGTGTCATGCTGCTTGCCACCAATCTGCCTTTTTAGTTCCGAAAAGATCCCTTCACCCTTATGAAATCCAGTAAAAGTGATGAAATCAATAAGTGAAATTTAGGGGAAACCTTACGATTACAGGGTAGTCGTGAAAATTGATAAATAAAATATGAGTACATGAATGAACATGGTTACATCATACATGGACCTGATTTTTGTTCTAATAGCTAAATTTATTAATACGATATGCTTGTTCTGTTGGGTGTTGGCAGAGAGGAGTTGAAAGTTTTCTCTGGTGAAGTGGTCCGATTTGGAAATCTTTGCAAAGATCCGCAATGGCACAACTTGGACCGCTACTTTGACAAGTAATTTATGTTGGATCTTGCTGATTTGGGGGTCTTTCCTCTCTGCACTGTCATGACAATATCTACTGCATTCATTTGGGTCATAGGTTGGGCTCTGAAATTATCCCTCAGAAACAACTAAAAGAAGAATCTGAGACCGTAATGGACCAATTGATGAACCTTGTTCAGTATACGTCTGTGAGTATCTCTGTATTTTTCCTTTATATAATTGAGGTATCTGAGTCTGTCAAAGCACCTCTTTAGTACTCAGCATATCTATCATTAATTTTTTTTTTAATAAATAAATAAATTTGGTTGCGTGAAACATTTATACTTAATTTTCCATTCATTTTTATTTGTTTTGAGAATCTTTGATATATAGGCAGTAACTGGGTGATCTCCTTTAGTTGAGTCTTCTGCTGAGAATCTTAGAAATTTTATTGGAGGAACCTGAATACTCGATAGCGTAAATTAGAATATAATGTAGTAACTACTGTACTTGCAGGAATTGTACCATGAACTGAACGCACTGGACAGATTTGAGCAAGATTATCAACGCAAGCTTTGTGAGGATGATAATTCAAATCCTACCCAAAGAGGTTAGTTTTGGCTATAATCAATATTTCAGCGATTTTTTCCCAACAGCAGAAAGTGGAAAGAACAGTTATCGAATGTGTTCTTTTGATCTGCTGTAATTTGTGAACTGCACATTCATTTTAATTATTTTCTAATGGTCTTTTGCCTTTCCTATCTTATGCTCTGTGATTTGACACTGTTAAGCTCCTTTTATCTATGTATCAACTTAACCTAATTAGTAATTACATGTAGGTGACAGCCTTTCAGTCTTAAAAGCTGAGTTGAAGAGCCAAAAGAAACATGTTAAAAGTTTGAAGAAAAAATCTCTTTGGTCGAGGATCCTTGAAGAGGTAAGAAGAAATTGTGCTTTCAATAGTCATTTTTAAGTTTATATGCGAGATAATTTTCAAATGCAATCAAGTAGTGAGCAAATTACGTGATTTGATTTAACAATGTATATACTTGCTTGACATTACTTTTTATAAGTCTCAATAAGGATTTGATTCTTCACGCACAAATAATCTGAAGTTCTGAACCTTTTCAGTTGTTATTTTGGTTGGAGGTAAGATATCTGCTGTCATGGCTAACGTTTTCTTATGCTTGCCTTTTAGGTGATGGAGAAGCTCATAGACACAGTTCATTTATTACATTTGGAGATTCACGAATCCTTTGGATCTGCTGGTGCAATTTAAACCTTTTGAGCATGCCACTTCTATCAAAATTCATGCTAGATTCTGAGTAGTTGATAGTCAAATCAATTCAATAGAGTTCTTTATTTAACAGCTATTATTACATTAATAGGGACAAAAGAAGATTGATCCATTGTTCTAGTCTAATTGTGTTCTCTCTGCTATCAAGCATTGACTAAAATGCATGATAAGAGTTATATTAGTTTTGAATTTCATTATATCAGTCTAAAAGTTGCATTCGTTCATGTTTCTGGTTTGCATTGAAGATTGTTCAATGGTTCAAAAGTTAACCTTGTGGTATTGCAGATTATGACCAACCCGGAAAAGTTCACCGGAGTCATCGCAAAACATTGGGCTCTGCTGGTTTGGCTTTGCACTATGCAAATATAGTCACTCAGATTGATACTATTGTGAGTTCATAATTCCCTATTTCCTCCATCATTCTTCATGCATCTTATAAAAATCTTAAGTTTTCATTCTTGGTTATATAATTTCCGTTGGTTTGCAATTAGGGGCTGGCGATGGTACGGGTATGGTACGGGTATGACAAATATCATAACCATACCATATTTTTAAACCATAATCATAACCATTACGGGTACAATTTTCAATACCATAACCATTAAAATAACCGTGGTTATTAACCATGATTTTACCCGTATACCCATATTTATTCCACACATGTAATATAATAAAAGACCAAACATTTTATTTTAAAAAATACATAAATCTATATTGCCAACAATAAAAATATATAAAACTAACATCATGCTTATTTATTACATGTATGTTCAGTAACTTCCATTATTTAGTATATATTAGTTTATTAATAATAAATAATTATTATATTTATATAATAAACATGGTTATAACTCAAATAACATAACCATAACCATTATGGGTAGAAAATTCATCACCATAACCGTACCGTACCATAATGGTACGGTTAACCATAGTTATGGGTTTTTCACCGCACCATTGCTGACCCTATTTGCAATTGTACTGTCAATTTTCCTTTGAAGAATGGTCTGTTTCAAGGCTTGACTTCTCTAGAAGCAAGTATTGTATATTAGATCAAATGATGATACATAGATGCTTAGAACTCGAATCATCTCTCATAATTGACCATACTATGCAAGGACTCTCTCTCTCTCTCTGAAAAGATGACATAATTATTATATATATATATATATAAAGTTATCTTGTCCTGGTTAGGTTTCTCGATCAAGTTCGGTCCCTCCAAATATGAGAGATGCTCTATACCAAGGGTTGCCACCTCGGGTCAAGTCCGCTCTGCGTTCCAAATTGCAGTCGTTTCAGATCAAAGAGGAGGTATCCATCTTATTTGCATGAGTTGTTATTAATCTGTCTTCACTGCTTTCCTATCTATAGTTTTTTTTTTAACACTGCTGGTGAAACTGCAGCTTACCATTCAGCAAATCAAAGGAGAAATGGAGAAGACATTGCGATGGCTTGTTCCTATAGCTACAAACACCACCAAGTAAATCTCTCTTACTAGATAATCATCAATATCCCCTGAATTTACGCCTCCCGTACCTGTTCATTTTTGCTCAAATGATCGTTCTTGTTTTGCTCACTTTGTGCTATATTTTTCCCGGGAGTGATGTAGAGCTCATCACGGCTTTGGCTGGGTGGGTGAATGGGCTAATACAGGGTGAGTAGCTTTGGCATTGCTCTTCTTACCCTCATCTATATGGATTATGCAAGTTTTTGTCCTCGTTTAACATCAAATTACACAGTGCTAGCGTATTGCCACTTTATATAAGTTCAATTAACATTTTTTCTAAAACAAAAAGTTCAATTACTAAATTATTATCTAAATTTTCAAAGTTCATTTAGCGAGTTGCTAATTTATCTGAAATTATTTCCTACCTTACTTGTTTTACTCTAGCATTGTTAGTCCACACACACAATGGTGAGTGCCTCCCTAACAATAGCAGATCCTACCTAGGGCCGACAATGGTGCGTTGAAAAATCCAAAACCATGGTTATAATCGTTATTTTTTATATGGTTAACCGTACCATTATGGTGCGGTGCTGTTATGGTGATGAATTTTTTACTCGTTATGGTTATGGTATTTTAGTCATATACATAGTTATATTATAATAATTTAATATTAATAAATACTAATTATAGAAATATGATCACTTTTAGATTTCACGAATCTATAATTCCAAGGCAAACTGTAATTGAATGATGTAAATGTTAAATGATATTAGTGTTAATTTTAAATAATGCTAATGTTGGATATTTTTATTGTTTGTGACATAACTTTATGTATTTATTAAGATAACATTTATAATGTTCCATTACATTTCATATGGTGGTAATAAATATGGGTATACGGTTAAAACCGTGTTTAATAACCATGATTATGGGATTATAAATTGTACCCGTAATGATTATGGTTATGGTATGTAATTTAAAAATATGGTATGGTTATGATATTTGGCATACCCGTATCATACTCTAACCATTGATAACCCTAATTCCACCTTAGGGCTGTACTTTTCTTTTTCTCACTTCGAAACTCGTTCATGCAGGACGGATGTGAACCGAAAGCAGACCGGGCAGAATGATTTGCTGAGGATCGAGACACTACACCACGCTGACAAAGACAAAACCGAGCTCTACATTCTTGAAATGGTGGTTTGGCTCCACCACCTCATCAGCCACTCAAGAGACGGACTTTGTGGAATCAGGTCTCCTGCAAAATCCCCTATCCGCTCCCCAAACGAATCCACTCTATCCGGCCACCATCCCCAACCGCCACTCTCCCCTGCACTGTCCATCGAAGACCAACAGATGCTTCGTGACGTGAACAAGCGAAAACTGACCCCTGGCATAAGTAAGAGCCAAGAATTCGACACTGCAAAAACCCGACATCACAGATTGACTAAGAGCAATAGCCATTCTCCATCTAGTATGGCTTACAAGGAGCGTGACCCGTTTCCGATTTGGCAGCCACATTCTGTCCCTGTGATCAACTTTCACATGGATCGGATGAAGGCATTGGATGTTATCGATAGAGTGGATAATATGAGGGGTTTGTAAATTAAGGTTTGGTTGGTTCTGTTTTGTTCTGTTACACGATTCCGGGTCTGTAAGTATGACTGCTTGAAGAGATTCGTGTACAGAAGGACGCTTTGGTCACCCCAATATAATATAAGGTTAAATACGACATAGTTACCCGAACTTTAGACGTTTTACAAATAGCTACCCGAACTTTGAATTTTCAAAAATGGCTACATAAACTGACATATGGGGCAAATAACTACCTCTGTTAAATATGGACGGAAAATGATGTGTCAACACATGATTGATTCATAATTTTAAAAATTATATTTTTTTAAAAATACTAAAAAAATCAGAAAATTTCTTTAAAAAATTGAAAAATTAATAGAAAAAATAAGAGTTTTAAATAAATTTTTTTATTAAAATTATGAAATAAAAATAAATGATTAGTTTTTTTTAAATTTTTTTTTTATATTTTTAAATACAAAAATTATATTACAAACTCTTATTTTTCCTATTAATTTTCCAATTTTTTAAAGAATTTTTCTGATTTTTTTAGTATTTTAAAAAATAATATAGTTTTTAAAATTATGAACCAATCATGTGCTCACGTCATTTTCCGTCCATATTTAACGGAGGTAGCGATTTGCTCCATGTGTCAAAGTTGAGGTAGTGATTTGCACCTTCGTCCAAAGTTTAGGTAGTCGTTATTGAAAATTCAAAGTTCAGGTAGCTATTTGTAAAATGTTCAAAGTTCGGGTAACTATTTTGTATTTAACCCTATAATATATCCTTAATTTTTAATTTATTTATTTTCAAAAAATAGATTTCATAATTTCACTTTTAATAGTTTTAGGTTATATTTTTTTTATAGCATGTAGTATTTTGAATTTTTTATTATTTTTGTTGGAATGTACGAAACATGCAATCTATTAGAGTAAAACATAACACATTTAAATTACCTCAAACTATTGCCTTAGCGGAAGCGAATCTGTCTGAGGTTGGGATCACGGTCTGCTGGATAAGAGGTCATGCCACGAGTTAACGGGCAGTGACTTAGGCTACTTACTCGGTTTAAACTGTAGGGCGGCAGGACATCATCGTCATCATGTTTTTCAACCATAAACATCTATATACATAAATGAAATGGTTTGGACAGTATCCAATACTGTGCTAATTAAAATGATCCCCCACTAATAGGCGACACAATCCCCAAAACCAACAATTTTTATATGAATTAAGATAATTTTGTCATTATATTAAATTTTAGGTGTTTAAACTTTCAACACTTTGAGAGTATTAAGATTAATTACCTACCTACCTTTATGGTCAATAAAAAATTTCAGGTAGTAATTGCATAATAGTGTAAAGTTAAAAGTAACAAATCGGTATTTGATATTTAATCCAATTTTAAGGCCATAAATTTAAAATCTTGTAATAATCTCCTATAATTTTCGTAATGGAAATATGGAATTACATGAAGTGTAAAATAAAATTGTAAATTACTAAAATAAACGTTGGAAATATGACAGTAGTACGAGAAATTCAAAAATTCAAACTCTCCCTCTCTGAACAGTTACGGAGACCGAACAGCTGATATACCTCCCTCCACCCTCCACAGCAGTAAAGCTATCATTGAATCTCTGCAGAAAGAGCGCCACAGAAAAATGGATGATGAAGAACCTAAGATTCCAGTCTTCTCCGTTCTCAAAAACGGCGTCATCCTAAAGAACATCTTCGTCGTCAACAATCCCTCTGCTGCGGACGATACGGATCGTGCTAGCGAGGTGATTTTGAACGTCGGACGACACCAGGATTGCCACATCTTGCTGACTCATCCAAGTATCAGCAGATTCCACCTCCGAATTTTTTCTAATCCGTCGTTGCAGAAGCTCTCTGTCATGGATTTATCTTCCGGTAACATTACTTTATATTTTGTAAGGATTTTGAAGTTCTTACAGTGAATTCAGTTTCTCAACGAATAGAATCATAGGACGGCTGAATTTCTGTTTATCAATTGCTTGGTGATGCTGCCTTGTATACCTGTAAGCATTTGGCGTATCAGTAGATTCGTTTCCAGTAAATTCTGTAAGCTAAACGATATATTAGACTTTCTGACTCAGTACTGAAAACTTTACTGCCACTTCGAGTTAATGAATTAATGTTGATCCTGTGCTGATCTGATTATGAATTTCACCGTTATTGCTGTTAAATGATTCTTAATTAGAGAGTGCATATTGCATGATTGTTAGGAGACATCTAGGTTGTTCCAAATGATTTGTTGTCCTAATTGTGTGGTTTTGCTTGTTTGGCTCAGTACATGGAACATGGGTCAACTATACAAAGATTGAACCAGGGACTAGGGTTGAGCTAAATGAGGGCGATACCCTACGAGTTGGGAGCTCGAGCAGGGTCCATAAGCTTCATTGGGTGCCTCTGAACCAAGCGTATGATACCAAATGCTCATTTCTGTCATCTTTGGTTGAAGAAAAAGAGGAGGAAACCTCAGAAAACAGGGAAGGGGATAGTGCTCAAGATGATCGGGTAAGTTTATAATACTTTTCTTGTTCACACTACTACTAGAGTAATAATGCGCGTGGAAATGGCAACTGTGCTTCTGTTAACATCTTGCGTGTTTTGCTGAAGGTTAAAAATGAAAAGTATGTAGAACAGAAGAGAATTAGAGAAGAGAGAGGTAGTAATGTTCTGCCAATTGATGAAGATAGAGAAGGACCTGCAAAAATCGAAGAAGAAACTGTGAAAGCATATTGGGTAGAGACTCATATACTTAGCATTGAATATCAGTATATCTGAAAATAGTTCAGTTCTATTGTTCATGTATTCTGCAATTTGTTAGGATGATTTGCTGAAGATTGACTATGGAGAATATGGGAAATACAAGTATCCATTGGAAGACATGGATCAGGAGATTTTAGCAACTGGAGAAGGTGAAGCATTGGAAACTGCAAAATTTGGAAAAATAGTTACAGAAAATCAGTCGCATGATATAGAATACTCATATTTATCAGCAAACGATCCATCCTCTATTGAAGAGAAAGAGGAAAAAGCTGCAGACAACAGGGGATTGATTGCACAAGTAGATAAGGTAAATTTATCACGATTTTCTTGTTCCTACTACAAAAGGAGTAATTTAATTTCGAAATGGCAATCATATTTCTGAGATCTGCTAATATCTTGTGTATTTGGCTAATCGAAAGAATGATCTGCTGAAGGTTGAACCTGGAGAGTACGGAGAATACAGAAATACTTTCGAAGAGAGAGGTAGGGATGTAGTAGCACTTGATGAAGACAAAGGGGAAACTGCAAAAGTCGAGGAAGAAACCAAGGAAGCTTATTTGGTAGGGTCTCATATCATATATCTTCTGAATGACGCATAGTAAATCTGAAAATTCTATTCAGTTCTGTTAATTGTTCACATCTTTTACAATTTGATAGGATGATTTGCTGAAGATTGACTATGGAGAAATTGGTGAATACAAGTATTCATTGCAGGACATGGTTGGAGAAAGTGAAGAAATGGAAACTGCAAAAGTTGGAGAAATAGTGACAGCAGATCAGGTGTGGTTTAATATGCTTTATTAATCCACTTATCAAATTTGCAACAATACTTGAAATTATGAAACGTGTTTCTGTTAGTTATTCGGTATTATCTAATCTTTGGTTGAATGATTTACTGTAGATTGTCAATGGCGAGTTTGGAGAGTACACTGATCAGCTTGCACAGAGAAATGAGCATATTCCAGCAGGTGGAGAAGATGCAACAGAAGCGTCTCAGGTTTAAACATTGTGCTTTTGTCTGTTATGCACTAGTTGACCACCAGTAGAATTTGTATGGAAATGTATCTTCAGAATAACTCACCAAAAATAATTCGCTAACACTTCATCAACATTATCATATTCTACAGTTGATACATGGGACGGTGCAAGAAATTTGTTAGTTCTCTATTCATTTGCTCACTACCTGCTCTTTTTTTGCATGCAATAGGTTGGTGACTTGCTGCAGCAGACTGCAAATGAAGAGGAAGTAAGTGAGGAAATTAATCTGGTGCCACTTAAGTTTTACTCAAAAAGTTTGTCTGGTGTAATCATGACATATTTCATTGAAATAGAATATGACTTTAACTTGGCGATATTTATAAACAGGAAATGTTGGAACCAAACAGTGAAGTTGCCTCACTTGATATGACTTTTGATGGCTTAGGCTCTCCGGTTCTAAATGAAAGTGGTGGACTGCTTGTGAGGGAAGAGACTCCAATGAGATTGCCGATGCCTCAGAGAATGGGTTCTTCATCATCTGATGAAGACATTACACATATTTCAGCAGAACTTAATCTCAAAGGGGAAAAAAACTGCATAGTATGCTCTGAATTTGCTTTTCCAGAATGGATAGCCTTCTCTTTGCCCACTGAGGTTTTACTTGAAGACGTTCTTCTGAATTCTGATAAAGAAGAGACACTAGAAGTTGGTCTTGCAACAGAATCTGCATTTGATGCCGTAGATGATAACTTAAGACCACAATATGAAGATTCAGGAAGCTGTTTACCCGATGAAAATCTAGGAGAATTTGACAGCGAGTCCTACGAAGAAGCTTGGTCAATCGAGTGTTCTCTGTTAGAATCCTCTTCATTGCTTTTACCTGAAGATCTTGGAGAGCCAAAATGGCAGATACCGGGTGCTGAATCAGAACTGATTCCAGAGCTTGATAACACAAGGGATTCAAAAACGAAACAAAATGCTGATGTCATTGAATCTATAGATGCATCACTAGAGGGCCAGGGAAACCATTCAGCTTCCAAAGTTGACGAAGGAGAAAGACAGACCACGAAAATTGAAAAAAATGATGAAGAGTTTAGCACTCACTTAGATGATCCTGGTGCAGATTCATGCTTGCTTAATGATGAAAACCAGACCGAGCTGTTTTCATTTTCCAGACGGCATATTCCATTCACAGAATCTAGCACACCACGCCTCTGGTCAAGGATAGGAAAGCCTGCCACAGTCATTCAACTTCAAACTGACAGAAGAAGTAGAAAGAGCAGAAGTACGGGCTTTAATGCTGAGAACAGGCACCAAATCAAGGAAGATGCTGAGAATATATATGTTGTACGGGATCTGTCTGCTGATTTAGACCGTGTGGAGGAGGAAATATTTTCTCCAGAGAAGGAGAATATGACACCCAATCTTCTGAAATTTAGATTCATGAAGGAAATCGGGAAATTTAGCCAAGTCGAGTCTCCTTCAGGGCAGTTAAGTGGTTTCCAAACAAAGGAAGGTGCTTTCAACTCCTTAGATGGGGAGCATCAGACTCCGGTTGAGGAAAATTTAGTTCCTACCCTGTTATCTGAATATATTCTAAGTCAAGATGAACAGGTTAGTAACTCCAGTTCGTGCATGGGATCTACTACTATGAAGACTTCCTTCAGTCCCAAGATTTTTCTTGAGAAGGATGATCTGAACTCCTCAACAGAAGAGAATCAGACACCAAAGAGTTATCCAAAGCCAGTAATACCAGAGGTGAATATAAGAGCAAGATCGCTTTTCCAATCCTCACAAGTGGAATCAGAAAGTATATCAGAAATATCAACTGTCAAATTCAATAGGGATATGAGACCTAAGGTTCTGTCCCTGTTGCTATAAATTTTAAACTTCTGTTATATTGCATTTATTTCTAGATAGAATTCCAATTTCTATTACCTTACTTATTCTTTACTCTCCTTTAAACGACCATAATTTTGCAGAAACTTGCCTCCTGTAAGAAGACATGGATCATGGTTGCAGACATGAGCTCCTTTCTTGACAAGGAATCACGAAAGTCGTTGCAGCTTTTACGAGGTCTTCAAGGGACTCAATTAGTAATCTCCCGAACCAGTAAGCAGTCTTCAAGATTCATCATCCACACCAAACAGAACGATTCTATTGCATAACTGTTTTTTCTTTTAATCATTTACAGTTATGAGAGAGCTGGATTCCTTGAAGAACAAGTCTACGTTCGGAAGAAAACCTGAGTCTGCGTCAGTATTAGAGTGGATCGAAGAAGCTATGATGCTTGATTCGAAGTGGTGGATTCACATCCAAAGCACATCAGAGGAAGAAGAAAGGTCAATTGCTCCAACTGCAGAAGCTCATGCTCTTGATTATGCTCTGTTTATCAGAAGAACAAATACAAATGCACATACAGTGCTCCTTACCAATGACATATCTCTGAAGATCAAAGCCATGGCAGAGGTTCTGTCACTTGTCACTGTTAGTCCTGTTATCAGGGTTGCTGTTCTTCACTAAACATGAATTTGACTGCTCTTTGTTTGCAGGGTTTACTGTGTGAGACACCACAAGAGTTTCGTTTGAGTTTGGTGAATCCTTTCTCGCATAGATTCATGTGGGCAGGAAGCTCTCCAAGGGGACAGACCTGGTCATGTCCAGACGACATCGTTTTGAAAGATCGGTATTGCAGACACCAAGCATTTGGAAATGGTGTCAAGGGCTTGAAACAGATTCTTCCCTATACTGCTAAATCGTATTATTATTAGACTGTTTAGACAGACTGAAATTGTGAACTGGGTCTGGGTTCACTAGAATTATCACTTTTCGAGTCATCTATAATGTCTCGACACTTTTGGCGTTGTGTGGAGCCTACTTTCTATGTCGTCTTTTATACCCTCTCGATCTCTTTTTCGGCCGAAGCGCTTGCCGGTGATGATATCCAGACGGAATCGAGTTTAGCCCCAAGTAAAGCCGTAAATGTTAACCTACAATCTTGAACGTAGTTTGCCGAAACTAGTGGGCCCAGGAACGTCAGTATAGTTCGGCCCAGGTGCATCATAATAGTTGGGCCCAGATTCCTCAGAATAGTTGACCCCAGGTTCGTCAGAAATGTTAGGCCCATCTTAGTCAGAATAGTTAGGCCCAGGTTCGTCAGAAATGTTAGGCCCATCTTAGTCAGAATAGTTAGGCCCAGGTTCGTGAGAAAAGTAGGGCCCAAGTTAGTCCGAATAGTTAGGTCCAGGTTCGTCAGAAAAATTGGACCCAGGTTCATCGGAAATGTTGGGCCCAAGTTCGTCAGAAATGTTGGGCCCAAGTTCGTCAGAAATGTTAGTCAGAATAGTTGGGCCCAAGTTCGTCAGAAATGTTAGTCAGAATAGTTGGGCCCAAGTTCGTCAGAAATGTTGGGCCCAAGTTTGTCAGAAATGTTGGGCCCAAATTTGTCACAACAGTTGGGCTTAGGTTCGCAGAAAAGTTGGGCTTAGGTTCATTAGAAAAGTTGGGGCCAGGTTTGTCAGAAAGGGTGGGCCCAATTTCGTCAAAAATGTGGAGCCCAAGTTTATCAGAATAGGTGGGCCTAGGTTTGTAACAAACGTTGGGCCTAGGTTTGTCAGAAAGGTTGGGCCCAGGTTTGTCCATATTCGCTAAGAAAAAGTCTCTAAAATCTCGACCCAATATCCCAGAATAGTAGGCCAGAGAAACACTGAAAGCTGGTTATATTTGAAATTCAGTATCCTGCCTACACCGGGTTGACGAGAAAGTCCCCCTGAAAAAATTATTTGGTGCTATTTTGGAATCTTTTTTGCACTAGTGCTTGTACACCGGGTGTACGTAAATATACCCCCATTTGTTCACCCTTTCAGTATTTTGATTTAGTCAATATGGCGAAGATGTGTACACCAGGTGCACACACACCCCCTCTCAAAACAATTCTTTTTACTGATTTGGAGCAATTTGAGGGTGACTATGTGAACACCCGGTGTACGCAGTAAATTAGTCCTTCGCAAAAAGCATTTTTTTGGGGGTAAATTCCTCGCAAATCATTCCTATTCTTTTCGGTATGTTACCCTTTTCGTTTGTTTTTTTTGCTTTTTATACGTTTTTCTATTTTTCTTTCTTGTTTGATGATATTAGAAACATTAATTGATAATTCAGCAGTTGGAAATAGATAAAGTAGAATTACTCTGCTGAAGTTCTTGTTTTTTGCAATTAGCCTGCAGTTGATTATGCAATTTGATAATATCCCTTCTTCAAAATTCTATAGTATAGAGGAATTCTGTGAGTAAACTTCAAAAAATTATCCTTTACTCAAAAAATACACCAGTGTAATACTCAATAGTTTCCTGAATAGCAATATATTCTACTTTCTTACTAAGTTTCACATTTTGTTATCATTATTCTATCATGAAATCTGAATGTCTAGCAAAACGGAAAAAGGACTACAAGTTGAAGGTCGTCCATTCTATTAGAGAAGGTAAAGTCTCCATCCTTGCACACAGGGATATAGTGTACCTTGGGCAGACTGTAAAGGTGAGCTAACAATGCCTACCACCAAAGAGTGTTATGAGGAAGACGGGACCTTGAATCGTTGAGTAGACTACTACTCCACAGGCAACAAACTCATCCCTTGAACCGAACGCAAAGAGTTAGTCTGACAATCATATGATACACTAAGATAAGATAGATGGATAGGGACAAGAAATAATGCATTAATAATTTAATATGTAAGTTCATTTAACAGCTGAGTGTTATTATCAGTAAGAACAAATAAATGGAGTAAAAGTATGTCTCTATCAAGATTTCTGCAAAATGGAACTTACTAAGGTCTTTTTTAGTTTTCTTCGCTTAATAAGCCTTCAAAGCCAGAAAACATAACTACAACCTATTCAAGATAACTGTTGTTACTTGTCAATTGGCTTAAAGCTACGAAATAATACCCTATGTGGCCTATTCAACCACATTTATTGCTAAACTGTTGGTTCTAAGAAGCTTTTATAAAACAAGCAGCACAAGTTTAAATAAGAAATTTACCTATCATTTGTTAGGTTCCACGCTTCCTGACTCAACTCTTTCAGTGTTTCGAGAGTTACAAGGTAGTTAGATATAAATTTGTGAGGATACTCCACATGACAGATAAAACCCATCTCCTTCAATATAGGTCTTTCCGTTCAGCACAGATCAATTTCGACTCCGCATATTTCTGTACAAAGTGAGGAAATGTTACTATGTGGAAATCTGCTTGAATCTAGTTCAGAAACAACGCAAATAAGACAAGATTTGAACCTTTGAACATTTATCCAAATGCTCTATATGTAAGTTCTCCCTCCTATATTCCATCCGATGAAAGACCTGGAGCACTTGACTTGCCTTCTCGGGTCTTTCCTCAGATTTGAGGCAAGCCAAACACAGCTAGCAGCAACTTTCTGTAATGGCAGCGATAACAAACACAAGTCCGGACAGAATAAATTGGAAGACATGACAGATAATAAGAAATTAACTGAATTATCAACCAGAATAGCAAACTATAAGATGATTAAATTAGATAACTTCAACTTTCCAAATACGCACATATTTCTTATCCAAACTAATGACTCAAAACAAAATATAATTTTAGATTATAAATGGAGAAAATATTTAGGAGTCATGAATATAAATCACAAGAGATTGTGAAAAGGGATATTTTCCTCACTATGGATAACATGTCCTGCAAGACTACCAATTGAGGGTAAACTCAGAAGCTAACCTTTGCATGAAACCGAGAGAAAGATTTCTTGCAATAGAAGCGATGGAAAAGGTCTTGGCCTGTTGTCATCACAGATTGAGGTCTAGTATAATATGAAATCAAGAAAACCAAAGACAACAACACTATCCAATACTAAAGCAAAATAGCACTTTGATAGAATAGAACATAAACACAAGGATACAGTCTGAGCAGTATGTCGCTCTCCTGAATAAGGTCACAGCCATAAATTCTGAGCGTGGTTTAAATTGCTTCATCAATCCCATCTTTCCTTGATGGCGAATTGCTCAATTGTTCTTCACTAAGGTAGAAGTTTTCAATTGCATTGTAAATCATCTTCTAACAAAGAAGCATCAACCAACTACAAACAAAATCGACACGGTAAGTCCCCATCTTAGACACTACAATTTAGAAACCCATCAAAGCAAATAAGGGCAAACAAACCCTAAAAAGTGTCACCATAAGCAGTAACTGCTTCAACTACTACAAAGCATCTATTGATGCCACGCACGAATCAAACTCCACTGTATTGATCGGGCCAATCCGCACACCAAATCATAGGACCGGGCCTCGTCCTACACTGACAATAAAAGCCGAAAGAGAGATAGAGAAAGAACTTACGGACCTTCTAGGTTTGAGCCAGCAGCAACTACGCCGTCAACCCCTTACGGATGCGACTCCGGTGGTCGGTCATCGATCGAATTTCCTCCGAAAATGACGACCAATCTTCGTTGTCAACCCCTTATTGAGTTTGAGGTTGTAATACAGATGATTTTTATTGGGCCGAAATCACAAAGGACTTTTAGGCTGTAAAGGGGGGGTAATGCTTGATTGGGCCGAAGCTTCAAACAATTTAGAGTGTAAGAGAAATGGACTTTTCTTGGGCTCTTTTTGGGCCGAACTGTCAAACTAGTTTTGGGTTGTAAGATGTATGGGCTTAATTGGGCTGATATCCTAAAGAGGAGTTTTAGGCTGTAAAGGCTTTATTGGGCCGAAGTTTGAAAGGAGTTTCTCTTCATATATTTTTCACCTTCAAATTTACCCCCCATTTTGTTTCACCATTTTCAAGATTAAAACATTCACCTAAACTTAACTCTAAAACAGTCAAAAACAAATCTTGAAACTCAACTGTAAGAACTGAAAAAAATAATTGAATGGAAGTTTTAAAATTAGCACAATGAACAAAATACTTTTTTCAAGTTCCGCAATTGAGCTGGACTAATTAATTTCTTGTTTTGGATGGAGAAATCATAAATGGCATGACCTTACATAAGTGTAGAAACAAAAATGTGAAAAAACATCAACCTCGATATTGGCAAGAATAATTTTCAAGTTTTACAAAGCAGTGTTACCAGAACCGGACCGGCCCTCGAAACGGTGAGTGGACCAATTTCCGGTTCGGCCGGTCTCACAAGCAAAAAAAAAATGAAAATACAATTACAAACTAAATAGTCTAAAACATATACATTACTCTCAAACACAATATAACACAACATAATTAACTCAAAATTTGAATATACATAACACAATAGTCTCAAAGTCAAACACAATAGGTCTAAACTTTAAACATAACTTCTAAACCGAAAAAGTTGTTTGGTCGAACAAAACTAAAATTGAAAACCGGTCAATCCAACCTGATTCAAACAGTGTTCATAAGCATTTCGGTCTTTTAGCTGAACCAAACCGGACAAGGATCTGATTCCCGGTCGGACCGACAGTCCGGGTCTGATAACACTTCTACAAAGCGAGAGATTACAATACAAGAACTGTATTGTTCTCCAATTAGTTGCTGAATATCCTAAATTCAACAATCCTTCCCTTCTTTCCAATGGATAATAAAAAATTATATAAAAAAAAAAGAAGGGCAAAGCTGGCACTATTTGTATTTGGCTTTGGACTTTGCAAATTGTCTCCTTGATGAGAATTGAGAAAGGAAGAAGAATCTCACAGAAATTGATGAGGAATCCTTTATCATATACGTTATCCTTCTTCACAACCAAACCGGATTCAACAGAATCCAATGGTTTTCGACAAAATCCATTGCGTTTTCTTAATGAGGAATTTAACACATGTTCAGCTAATACATAATCACTTAGTCCATAAGATCAAATTCACACTTACTTTGGAACTTTGCATGTCGTGGCCAATTCAGAATCCAAGGGCTAGTCTGGGTGAGTCATTGGCCGATTCAGAATTTGCAATATCCTGTACACCTGAATCTTGATGAGGAAAACATCCTCATAATAACAGGAGTTCATTGAACTATATCTCATAAGCTCCGAGATGCTATAGCACGACTAGAGTGATTGTGCTGAGTAAAATTGCATCAAGAACTAAAAATTGCGAAAAACAGATAACTATAGCATCCAATTTGCAGAAATCAGAGAGCGCAGATCCATACACTTTCGTTAGCTTAGATCTATAAGAGAGTTCAAATCTAGATGAATTTTGACATGAAAGATGAAACATAAGAGCTTCAAGTTTAGAAGAAACTCAGCGGTTCCTTTGCGCTCGGCACCGGTCTTAAACTCGGTGATGTACCTGTGGTAATCGCCCTTCAATTTAAGGTAGAAGACCTTGGAATCTCCAGAAGCGGCGAAGGGAATAATGCGGGAGTCAAGGAGGCTGAGGATTCCGTCGCAGATTTTGGAGAGTTCGGTCTCGATCTTGGCGCGGTAACCTCCGGAGACCGCACAGAAGATAGAGAGAGTGTTTTGGACTTTGGAATTTTTTTTTTTGGCCAAGGACTTTGGAAATTGGAACATTGGAGAAGACGGGTAGTTTCTGGACTCTGCAAAAAGTTAATATTAATTTATTATTATTTAAATTAAATTAACGACTCGTGATTTTTTTTATTCGGTTAATATTAATAAGGGTTAAATACCACAATTAACCGTCTGAATTTTGGAGGTTTTGAATTGAAATATCCGAACTTTAACCAATTAAAACGGACTACCTCAAGTAAACTCTTTGTATTTAAAAAATGAGGTTAGATTAAAAAATTCGTAACAAATATATTTTTTGTATTAAATGGTATGTCATCACCATTCGTAACAAAACTCGCCTACCGTGAAAGGGAAGGGCTTGTTATCTTCTGCAAAAATGTTTATTTATTCACAACAGTAGGTACAGAGGAAACACATCAGACGACTTCATGCACTTGCAGGCCGAAGACCGGCAACACCCAAGCCTTTTAAATTATATATTTACTTTCACTTTTTTTTTTATTTAATTATTTACTTTTTAATAGTTGCTCAACAATATTGGACCGCCAAAAATAATTTTGATTAAAAAAATTATTTTTAAACGACGACTCAATATATTGAGCCATCAAAAATAGTTTTTAAGACGATGACTCTAAATATTGAGCCGATAATTCAATAATCGACATCTCCAATTCAATTGAGCTGTTAATAATTATAAAAATTTATTTTTCACGGCTCAAGTTGAGCCGTTTCTTTGAGCCGTTTACTTGAGTCTTTAACAAGTCATTTCTCCAGTACTCTCCCAAATAAGTTTTTTTGGCTTCGTCCATAAAACTTCATGCAACATGTTTATATACAGAACAAAGGCTGCTCTTCGATCTCATCCTAACTTTAACAAGTCCTAACAATGGAGCATCTATACACTCTCAGTCTCTTCTGCCTTCTCCTTCTTCCTTATAGAGTTGCGTCTTGCCTTATCAAAGAGAAGCTCAGTTTGCTTCATCTGCAGAACGCTCTCCTACCCAACCATTCAAACCCGAATATCTACTGTACTTCTGGCATGGATGGCAGCTCCAGCCAACCAAAGTTAGCTTCCTGGGGGGATGATGATGGCGTGGATTGCTGCTCTTGGGAAGGAGTCACCTGTGATCGATACCTCAGGCGTGTGGTTCGGCTCGAGCTCGGCTGCAACCCACAATACCCTAGCTCAGCTTTTTCCTCAAAACTTGATGATCATATCAATGGAAGCGGTGGTGAGGATAGTTTGCAGGGATCGAATTTCACCTTCTTTCGGGGCTTGACCGCCTTAGAGGTAGTATTGACATTTTTTTACGTAACACGACACAAACACAACCGAAAAAATTATGTTTGTGAAAATAAGACTGAACGATAACACGATAGAATAAACACGATAATTAGAGGTGACAATTTATGACACGACACGACACTGTCTGTTTTAAAGCGTATATGAGTTTGACCTTAACGTATTCCGTGTCTAAACAACTCTTATACGTTTAGACACAATTAATAACCGTATCTAAACACCTCAGATCTGCAGATATCTGTATAAACACGATTAACTATTCGTGTCTAATCGTGTGACGCGAATAGACATAGGGGTGTCAATTTATGACATAACACGATTTTTAAGTGTGTCTAAATAACTCTTATACGTTTAGACATGATTAATAATCGTGTCTAAACACATCTAACATGCAAATACACGGCAAAACACACGCTTAGACACAATTAATTAATCATGTCTAATTGTGTCGTGTACTAAGTGTGTCTAATCGTGTACATGGTTACTTCTATGAATTGAGTTAGACTTAAATTTATACTAATAAAGTAAGTGACTCATTAACCACACTCATGAGTTCTAATTAGAATTAATTATTAAAAAAATACTCAAATTTTAGTCTACTTAGAAAATTTTAATTTATTATTATTTATAATTGTAGGTTCAATATTCAATAAAATAACCAAAATTTGAGTATTACTTTTTTGTAATTAACCATTTTCCGAATAAGGTAATTTCTATAAATCATTAACGAATTTTGTGTCTAAACAACTCTATACGTTTAGACACGATAAACGACTTATACGTTTAGACACGAGATATGTTTAGACACGTTTAAAATTTATCCGTTTAGACACGAGACATGTTTAGACACGACACGACACGACACGATTGCCACCCCTAACGATAATACAGAAATATTTTCGTTTTGTGTTTGTGATTAGGTATAAGAACATGATAAAATTGAATTATTTCTAGTTAACTATAAAGTTGAATTTGAAATACTATTTTTTTTTTTAATAATTCTTAAACAAATCTCGTTTAATAGTTTTTAAAAGTTTAATATGATATTCAATTTTTAGAGTTTCTCAATTCCACAATAAATAAAGACTCTTAAATCTAATGTTTGAATTGAAATTTTTTACCGTAACAATTTGTTATTTTGATATTTTTTTATAAATCTCTCATGTGAACATATAACTGACTATCTTAACACAACACGATATGACATGCATAAAAAATTGTATGTCGTGTTCAGGTTGAGAAACGTGACACGATAAGTTTATTCAATTTTGTTTGATAATTTTTTTTGAAACAAAAATGAAAATCATGTAACTATTTGTAGTAATTATGTATTTACTTTCAAACTAAAAAATTAATTTTCCCAACAACTGAATTCATATTCAATCACAAAATTAATTAAAATAAGGGTTAATTACCAAAAAATAAATCAAACTTTGAGGAAAATACAAACAGCAAACTGAATTTTTTTTTTACAAACAACAAACCAAAAATTTGGAATTGATCAATCAACAAACCTGCCTCCAATTTTTATTGAACGGATATTCAATGTTTAAGGGAGTTATTAAGTCGTAATATCATTTCCTTAGAATACTTCAACTAATGTTGAATTAATAACTTCATCAAATATTGAAAAATCAGTTCAAACATAATGAAAATTTGAGGTAGCTTTGTTGATTGCTTAATTTCAAAAGTTTGGTTTGTTGTCTGTAAAAAAAAAGAAGTTTGATTTGCTGTTTGATTTTTCCTCAAAATTCGATTTGTTTTTTTGGTAATTAACCCTTCAAATAATCATTGATAATTTGCAGTAAAAACTATCCAGATTCCATGGAATATTCATGTAACTATATGCATCTAATAATTATATTAATGTATCTTTTAATTACAGGTACTTATCTTAGATGGATTAGACATGTCTGGGACTGATCTAAGTTTCTTAATGGACCTACCCGTTTCTCTGAAAGTTTTGAGTCTCCATTCATGCCAACTACTTGGAATCATTCCAGAGACCATTTTCCATCTTCCTGACTTGCAGTTTCTTGATTTGTCATACAATCAGTATCTTTCTGGTAACTTACCACTTTTGAAATTGACTAATCCCAATCTCAACACTCTGGACTTGTCATCCACTTGCTTCTCTGGAGAATTGCCTGAATCCATTGGCAGCCTTGTGTCCTTGGAGATATTGTGGTTAGGAAATTGCAACTTCAGTGGCTTCATTCCAATCTCGATCCGTAAGCTATCCCGGTTGCTACGAGTTGATCTCTCATTCAACAAGTTCAGCGGTCGAATCCCGTATTCATTTTCGAATCTATATCAACTCAAGTATTTGGCACTCTCTTCCAATGCCCTAGGAGGTCCTATACCCAATATCTTCACCAACATGACACAACTTGATTCACTAGACTTCTCTAACAATAACCTTGTTGGGGATTTAACGTTATCATCGTTGTTGTCTATTCCATCTCTTCAGAGACTTGATCTCAGTGGAAATCAACTCAGTGGCACCATTGCTGAATTCACAGCAGCTAAACTAGGGAAGATAAACTTGAGTGGGAATAAGTTCCAAGGCCAAATTCCAGCTTCAATGTTCAAACTTGAGAACCTTACCGATTTTCGGGTTTCATCGAACAGGTTGACGGGTATTAAGGGTTTAGAGCTTCTCTCGCAGCTTCAAACCCTAAAAATCCTTGATCTTTCTCATAACTTGTTGTCGGAAAGCAATATTTGCAGTGTGGAGTTATCAATACCGAATCTTCAGTGGTTAAGGTTGTCTTGGAACAACTTGAGTGAGTTCCCTGCGTTCTTGAAGTCATCAAAAAACCTTAATTGGTTGGATCTTTCGGGGAATAGACTTGTTGGTCGGGTTCCTGATTGGATATGGGAAGTGGGGAAGGATTCACTCTCATATCTCAATCTTTCCCATAATTCTCTTCAAAGTTTTGAGCAAAATCCATGGGAAAACTTGATGTACCTTGACCTATCCTCAAACGTGATCCAAGGAGAAATCCCCCCAACACCAGCTACTTCTCAAATCCTCCTAGGGTTCTTCATTTCGGACAACCAATTCACTGGTGGCATTCCATCTTCAATTTGCAACCAACAAAGCATGCAATATCTTGTCTTATCCAAGAACAGCCTAAGTGGGATGATCCCACAATGTCTTGGCAACTTCAGCATGAATCTTGAAGTGTTGGACTTGAAAGAGAACCGACTGTCGGGCGCTATATCCTATTTGTCTTTTGAAGAGAACAATAGCTTGACAAGTCTCCACCTCAGCAGTAACCAATTACAAGGTCCATTGCCACAGTCTTTGATAAACTGCAAGAAGCTCCAAGTTCTTGATTTGGGAAACAATAACTTGAGTGACAAATTCCCCAGTTGGCTAGAAATCCTTCCAAGCCTCAAGATTCTAGCCTTGCGCTCCAACAAGCTTTACGGTACCATAATCGACTCAAACCCAGACTACTTATTCCCTTTTCAACAGTTGAGAATCCTAGACCTCTCCAATAATGAGTTCTCAGGTCAATTGCCAGTAAGATACTTGGAGAACATGAGGGCAATGAAGTCAAGGGATGAAGATGATGATCTGCAGTTGCATTACGTAGGCCAGGGGTATTATCACGACTCGATCACTCTAACAATGAAGGGATTAGGGTTGTCCATTGGAAGGATCATAACCATCTTCACAGTCATCGACTTCTCAAGCAACAAGTTGGAGGGTAACATCCCTGAAGTCATAGGAGATCTCATTTTCCTCAAGGGTGTAAATCTTTCACATAACTCCCTTAATGGTCATATCCCATCTTCATTGAGAAATCTCAAGGATTTGGAGTGGTTGGATCTTTCATCTAACGAGCTCATCGGTGAGATCTCTTCAGATTTATTACAACTTACATTTCTTGAGCAGTTAAACCTTTCCCACAACCAACTTGTAGGACCTATACCCCAAGGATATCAGTTCAATACGTTTCAAGCAGATTCCTACATTGGAAACCCAGGCTTATGCGGACCCCCGCTTTCTCTAGAATGTGCTGATCATGATAGCCATGTACCTGAACTACCCGGTGAAGACAACTCAGAAGATCTCGATGAACTCGAAAGGAAGTTTGTGGTAATAGGTTATGGAGTTGGTATAGTGGTTGGGTTACTTGTTGGAACACAAGTGATTGGGCAGAGATTGCTGGTAAAGTTGATGCAACGATATGTGCCAGAAACAACACAAACGCTGTTGGTCGGATGGAGTCGATGGAGTGAAGGGTAGACATAAAGGGGAAGGTGTGCTTTTCTTCTTTGCATGGTATTTACAGGACAGTCAATATGAGAAGAAAGGAGTCAAAATATGTATTTATGTGAAATATAAAGTTGTAGTCACGTCTTCTTATTTGTTCCCATAGTTAAATCTTCTTAGAATATTTTATTTTTATGTGATTATAATTAATATTTTCTTATTATTGCATTATCTTTTAATTATATTATACATTCTATTTTTATTAATTATTATAATCGTTATCTATTTTTCTTATTATTGTATATTTTTTTTTACTCTTGTTGCAAAAATGAGTTTTTAGATTGGAACATGAAATAAAGATAATAATCTATACTCAAACTCAATTATTTGATCACTTATATTTATTACATGTCAACTTCTAATTATTTTATTTTTTATATCATTAAATAATTAACCAATCGCCCTCCTAATTGATAGTTATTTTTTTCTTCAACTTATTATTTAATTTATTTTTAATATTATTAGACAAGTGTATTCTTGCATCAATTGCCCAGCAATAACACCCCAACCACCGCATGTCCACTTGTTTTGTCACGAAATTATGAGAGTGTCATTTTTACAGTGTTATTAGAACCGGATCAGCCCTCGAATTGATGAGAGAACCGATTTCCGGTTCGTCCACTCTAATCCAGTCGGACAGTCCGGTTCTTCAACTAATTATTATTTTGATATTATTAGATAGATGCATTATTGCATCAATTTCCCAGCAATATATAACACCACCACATGTCCACTTGTTTTATCACAAAATTGTCAAACTCAGCATTTTTCAACGCAAAATATTATAATTTTAGTAGAAAATAAATGAATAATTTTATTTATTAATTATTTATGATTAAATTGACCTAATCAAACCTCCGTTACTTATTTATTTGTTTGATCGACACAGCCTCTTTCAATATACCGAAAAATAGAATAAGACAGGACGATCGTTGTTATTGTTATATGTGTTCCAAAAAATACATTTACATACCAGTGTTAATTTATAAATTATAATCATCATACAAGGGATACAAGGGATGTGGTTACCCTTCCCAATGTTGCTATGGTGCATAGGAGTATTAAGGAGAAATGACACAATCATATCGAGTCAAACCCTGAAAATTGGAATTGGATCTGGAAAGGAGAATACATACCTCGAGTCCAATTCTTCGTGTGGCAGTGTAACTATGATCGTATCCCCACTGCTTTATCACTTCACAAAAGGGGCATGGACATTAGCCCAATCTGTAAAAACTGCAGTGTTGCAGAGGAAAATATGATTCATGTCCCGAGAGACTGTGTGGTTGCTAGACAAATGTGGCTTGATATATGTACCCTTGTTGGAATTAACTTCCGTGGGGTACCCATCTCAAATTGGTTGAAATAAAATTGTTCACACTAATGGAACTTAGTGGCGTATTGTGTTTTCTACTACGATCTAGCTTATTTGAAAAAACAGAAATTCTATTGTGTTTAATCATAAACTTTTGCATACAGATGTAGGGGAAATAATCTTTTTGTAGGCTAAAGAAGTGGCTTCCACCCTAATAAGAAGCTCGACCAAACCAAACTGAATACTGATGGAAGTCAGGTGGAAATCACCGAAAGTGGGGTGGACAAAATTAAATACTAATGGGTCAACCACTGCAAATTCGGGACCAACACGATGTGCATGTGCCTTACGAAATCACCTTTGTGGATGACTTAAGTGATTCCAAAGAAAGTTGGGAATTTCAAATAGCTTCGTGTTAGAACTGTGGGGAATTAGAGAAGGCTTAGCTTTGGCCAAAAGCATGGGGATCAACGACATCCACGTGGAATCGGATGCCAAAAAGACAATAGGTATGATAGTAGAAGAACTCGACAATTATAGACCTTTAATGCCGCTAATTTCCAATTGTAAGAAACTGTTTTTGGAGTTTAAAAATTCAAAATCAGACACATTTATCGGAAGCAAACAATGTAGCGAAGCAAACAATGTAGCAGACCCTAATCAACCCTATATAATAAACCTTCTTCGACAGCTTTTGCACTCTAATCAACCCTATATAATAAAAACTTGCTTCTCCCTAGTCTTATTCTACTTTTCGTAATATATTTAGCATAATTATTGGTAGGGAGTTGTTGATCTGCACACCCGATTTCTTCAACGTCAAATCTGTTTGTTCCTTTGAACTATGTAAGACATAGTGTTTTTGAACCCCTTCTTCAATTTGAACTATGTGTTTTTGTTCCTCCGAGGTTCTTATGGCTCTCATTGAAGGAAAGATAGAGAGATCAGCATCCACAGTAGAAGATATCTGCTACCTGATTCCTCTCCACCACCACTACCAAGTTAAAGATGTATTCCTCGTCACCTGTCTGATCTCTATCTCTATGGTATAGTCTACTGTACTTTCTTATAAATCATCTTCTTACCCTCCGAAGGTACAGATGATCCACATCTGAGCCTTTTCTTTCTGTCTCCACTCACAGTATTATAGCAAAGAGTTCTAACGAGCCTGCTGTGTTGCTGATTGGGTTGTTGGCAAGTTCCAGACACGACGACCTGAAGGTGATGATACAGATACTGGTTGTTTTATGGGATCGAGGATCTTGAGTTATCCATGGGTCAACTCTACAACAGATCCACAACAATAGAGAAAGATCGTGTTTGTATCTCGCTTCTCAAAACTTGTCAAGGAGAGATGTTTTAGTAAAAAAAAATTGTTTTGTTTTTTCAAATTATCATGAAACAATTGTTCTAAATCCTTAAAAAATATAATTTATTAGATATTTTAGAAGAAATTAAGTTATTAAAAATATAATTAAATTAAAAATATCATTTATTTAAAACTTTGAAATAAATTAAATTAAAATATAATATAATTAAAAAAAAATAATATATTACAAATTTTAAAATAAATTAATTATAATAAAAAATTAATTTAATTTAACATATGATTTATTTAATTTATTACAAATAAATTAAATAAAAAAGCTTAATTAACTTAATTATGGGAATATATAAATATTTATATATTTTATAATTATTTAAAATGGTTAAAAACTAAGTTTCATCCTTCATAAGTTGAACATTAACCCACATCAGACCCCCTTATATAGAAGTGCTCAAGTTTAGACTAATGATAGTCTAATCAACAATTGTTAGGACATAGTTACCTACACTATTAAATTTAGGGTTAATTGTCATGGAAACATTGATTGTCATGTTGTGTTAGGTCTGCAGGTGAATGCTGCTGCCTGTGAGTCGATTGTAGACTGGATGAACAACATGTACTCGACTCGGGGGTTGGGTTGGCCTGAACATGAACGAAGGTGAGGATTATGCATGCTTACTTGCTGGTATATTTGGAAAGCGGGATGTAAGATGACTTTTGAAGATCTGACGCCAAATCCGGTATTCATTATGCAAGAGATCTTACGGACACATGGGGAAATCATACATCACTCATTCGCCCTCACTAGTCCAGAGCAACTGACAACCAGTGGGCGGTGGAGGAAGCCAGATGTTAGGGTTATCAAAACCAATTGCGACGCATCTTGGTGCTCTTCATCTCGACAGGGGGCATTGGAGTCAATGCTAGGGAGCATATGTGGTGGTTTTCTTTGCTTATCTTTGAGGGGCTATAGATTGCTGTAGCTAACAAGTGGCAAAATATTATTGTGGAGTCGAACGCGTCATCGGTCATTAACCATCTCAGAGGTACTAAATTCTCGTGGAGATCTTTTTTTTGGTCAAAATTTCTCGTGGAGATCTGAAACTATAATTTCATACGCCCTTTTTATGGATAGATCGGTTTGTAACATCCCCGGGAAGGCTAGTCCCAGAACCGTGAATTTTTGTGCGGATTGGATAGTCAATCAAGCTTAGCAGGGGTTGTGTCCATTAGAATGGGTTTCTAGACCTCATCCCCTCTTATTGTCTTCTTGCTTCTAATTCTTCAATGTACTTAGACTAATTTTCATCCAGTTGAATGAAGTGTTGATGGTAAAAAAAAACGTTAACTCTTGATCTTCTCTCAGTTTCACCTCGGGACGATTCACTTTCACCAAAATTATTGACATATAAAGTAAACCTAAAACTAAGTGTTTTATTTGTGTGATATAATGACGATATTATTTTGCAACATTGGATTTAAAGCCTTTTAAGTTAGTTTTATATACTGTGCTAAGTTTAGATGGAAAAGTGAACGGAAATAAAACTCAAAATTTTATTGGTTCAAATAGCAAATGAACAACTCATACCTTTCTCATATGAAAGTATTTACAATCCATACACACAAATACAATAACTAAACATTCAGTCTAGGATTACCTTGAAAGCCTTGCAGTCGGTGCAGGTAGCAGCTGTAGCTCTGGAGCTGTAATAGGATCCGTATGGCAATGAACAATAACCTTCATCAACAACAGAAGAAGACAGTTTCAGCCATGGTTGGTTTGGATTGTCGGGTTTTATGCACGCCGAGAAAACGCCAGAATCGTCAATCACTCTGTCATCAGATGGACAGCCCTCTAGATCAACTTTACAACTTATCTGGTCACAACCATCGTTACCCGAGCAGAAGGGAAGAACATCAACGTTTGGGATATTGGCTCCGTGTTCGTAGCTTACACGGCTGGTAAATGCTCCAGTGCTACTTGAACGGATAATTTCAATGACTGTTGCATCAGATAATTGTTCAAGGCTTTCACAACTTGTCCCACCACAGTTACCAGTGAGACATTGATGGAAGCCTCCCGAACCATCGGGTTTGCACCCAGTACGGGGTATTATCCGGATTATGGAGGAAATACCTAAAAGAGTAACTGCAATGGTTTCAGTTGGATGCACAACCATCTCATTGATGGAAGACGGGGTGTAAATCTGAGGAAATACAGCCATGGGGCAGGAATTTTGAATGGTTACAACAGTGTTCTCCGCCATTGATACACCGGGTGTACCTAAAATCAGCATTATTTATTCACTGTTCCAGTATTTTATCAGCAACAATCCGGCAATAATGTGTACGCCGGGTTCACACCCATACCGTCTCAAAATAGAAGTTTTAATTGATTTGGGAATGCCGACGTGCATTTGAAGTTGGGCCCAGGTTTGTTACAAAAGTTGGGCCCAGGTTCGTCAAAAAAGTTCGGCCCAAATACGTTCAAAAGCTGTGCCCAGGTTCGTCAGAATATTGGGATCAGGTTCGTCATGAAAAGCCCATGTTCGATGAAAAAGTTGGGCCCAAATTTGTTAGCAAAATTGGGCCCAAGTTTGACAGAAATGTTGGGCCCAAGTTTGACAGAAATGTTGGGCCCAGTTCGTCAAAAATGTTGGGCCCGGGTTTGTCAGAAAAGTTGGGCCCAGGTTGTCAGAAATGTTGGGCCTAAGTTTGACAGAATTGTTGGTCCCAGTTCGTCAGAAATTTTGGGCCCAGGTTTGTCAGAAGAGTTGGGCCCAGTTTCGTCAGAAATGTTGGGCCCAAGTTAGTCAGAAAAGTTGAGCCCAAATTTGTCACAAAAGTTGGGTCACAAACCGATTAGGACTCCAATTGACCCACTATGGTTGGACGAACTGGTCTGGGTTCTGTCCTAAACCATACTACCCCGATTTGGGTTCAATTGTAGCCTCAATCATTTGAACCTAATTGAGTCAAACCGATTGAAGCTCCAATTGAGCCCCAATCGGGGTCCTATGGTCTGGGTCAGAACTCATACCAAGTCCCCATGGTTGAGCGACCTAGTCTGGATTCTGACTCAGATCATAGAATCTCAATTGGAGCTCCATCGTTTGAACCGAACTCAGTCAGGTTCGGTATAAACTGATTGAAGCTCCAAATGATTAAAGTTGATACTTATTCTATCTACTACTGGTGAAGCGCAAATGAATGAGGCGCTAGAGGCAAAATCATAACACAGAGAACCAAAGAGACAAAATCAATCAATCATAAGGGTCGGGATGGCTTACAGAATACGAACGGAATGATGATAAGGAAGGCAAGATGCAGCATCGTCATTTCTTGGAGAGAGATCTTCGGCTTGTTGAGCTGATAATTCTATAGTACCGCAGTATTCTGTATTTATACTTTATAGGGAATAGACGTGAACCGAGAAATTCGAAATGAAATGAACGATCCACGTATAGTATGTTGACACGTGGAATACACTATCAATACAGTTTGATGGAGGTAGCGTGCGTGTACCCAAAAAAAATGGGATTGATTTCACCCAAAGTGGTCTGAAAATTAAAAAAAGGTCTAACTAATAAATTATTTGAATATTTGGACCTTCCAAATTTAATACCGCAGTATTTATAGGGAATAGACGTGAACCGAGAAATTCGAAATGAAATGAACGATCCACGTATAGTATGTTGACACGTGGAATACACTATCAATACAGTTTGATTGAGGTAGCGTGCGTGTACCAAAAAATGGGATTGATTTCACCCAAAGTGGTCTGAAAATTAAAAAAAGGTCTAACTAATAAATTATTTGAATATTTGGACCTTCCAAATTTAATTAATTTTTTGTGTTGGCCAATTTACCAAGTAGATAATTAACTATCAATTTACCACCTTCTCTTTATACTATTCATTTAGTTCACCATGTTTGCACAAAATGATTTTCAGTGCAACTTATTTTTTGGTGATGGTTAATAGTTCAATACCTTTGAAAATGATGGTAATTGGTACCTCCGTTACTTTTCTGTTAAAAAATTCCGTTAAATATTTTTCATATTTACAAAATATTTTTCTAAATGTTACAATTACACCCTACAAACTTACACTAATGTTTCAAACAAGTCTTGACTCGATTCGAGCCACACCGGGGGTCCCCTAGCCAGGGTCTGAACCCCGACCAGGTCACCCAATCGGGGGTCCTATGACCTGGGTCCGAATCCTGACCATGTACCCATGGTTGGACGACCTGGTCTGGGTCACCCAGACCATAGGACCCCCGATTGGGGCTTAATTGGAGCCCCAATCATTTGAACCGAACCAAGCCAGTTTCGGTCCAAACAGATTGGGGGTCCAATTGAGCCCCAATCGGGGGTCCTATGGTCTGGGTCCGAACCCAGACCAGGTCGCCCAATCATGGGTACATAGTCTGGGTTCGGACCCAGGCCATAGGAGCCCCAATCGGGGGTCCTATGGTTTGGGTCTGAACCCTGACCAGGTCATCAGTGTTGGGTGACCTGGTCTGGGTTCAGACCCTGGCTAAGGGACCCTCGGTGTGTTTCAAATCGAGTCAAGACTTGTTTGAAATATTAGTGTAAGTTTGTAGGGTGTAATTGTAATATTTAGAAAAATATTTGGTTAATTTTACAAATTTGAAAAATATTTAACGTAATATTTTAACAGAAAGTAACGGAGGTACCAATTACCATCATTTTCAAACATGTTGTACCAAAAACAATCATTTGGGTTGGAAAACCATTTTCGTCAAACTTGTGGTACTATTTTCATACTTTTCCCTCCCATTCAAAAAATGATCAGACAGCATATCGTTTGCATGCGTGTGTGATGTTACAAACGGAAACATACGACTTTTGTTGGGTTATTGAATAACATATTCTACAAATTATGTTCTTTATTTTTTTATAAGATCGTGTGTACTCAATATCTAGGGGATTAGGCAAGAGGAGTATTTCTGCTAGATACATTTGATTTGTACTAGTTCTTTTTTGACAAATCACCGAGCAATTTTTCTCTGGGTTAACAAAACAAGACAGAGAGGTCGCTTTTGGTTGGTGAAATTGGATTATGGGTGTAAAATCAGTAGCATTAGATTAAATCAATCATTTGAATTTTCTAATATAGATATATTGTCTTCAAAAAGGTTTGAGAAATGACATATATGATACTAAGAATGACATTTTCTCCATTTTTTTTTTGGAATCCAACTAATTGGCTAGTCAATATTGCAGCTAATTGGCTTGTAATTGGACTGTTTTCATTGAACGATCTTCCAAGTATTACAGAGGCAATGAACCTTTGAGTAATATCCCTGATATATCTTGCAACTTTTATGTTTGGCAGACCATTTGGCTCGACTGAAGAGGGCAAGGATAGGATGGACCCGCTTTTACACATCTGTAGGAAGGAAACCAAACACTGATAAGACACGCTTGGCTAAGGTTTGACTTCTTGCTACAACTTTTATAAATTATATAAGATAAATAGGGGGAGAATAGTAATAACAAACCAAATACTGTTTGAATGAACTTTCTTGACCATGATTCGTTGTCTATTCCCAAACAATTGATTAATTTCTAATATATAAGGATTCTAAATAGTAATGATACATAATTAAGCTTAATATTTAAAAATTAGGGATTCACAATTAGTTAAATAATGCATTTTAATGTTCCGTTTCTAACATTTTAATAATTCTAAATAGAAATTGATGGGTTTTATAAGAGACAGCTTATTTTAATAAATCATCAATCACTTACCTAAATAATATCAATAAGATTTATATAAACCATTTATGTAAGGCGTCGCCCCCATGATGTTAGAGAGCCGTCAGCCTATCAAAAGGCGACGCACCCATGTGTCAGAATAATGCCGCATTAAATGGGGATCAGACATCATTAAATGAGATCAGACATCTCTGGTATTTGAAGATAAGGATCTCTATCCCATCCGAATGTCAGTTTGACCTCAGTTAAAAGGCTAACCAGAGTAAAAAAGTAACACTATTCATCAGGTTAAGCAAAGCTTATAAATACCAACATTCATTATCATTTATTACATTCTGATTTTTACCACATCTACATAAAAACTCTTAAAAGCCTCAGACTGACTTAAGCTTCAGAGTGAAATAAGCGGGTCAACCCGAAGTTGTCAATTCTGTGCAGGTTCGAACCGAGAGGAACGACGCCTGTGTAGAATGAATATTTTCATAACCCAACAGAAATTATACTTAATTACATATAATTTAATAGTTAGGCACAAAATCTTACAATTATGGTTTTACAATTAATAAAAGGGTTAATTATCAAATAGGTACCCCAACTTTACATGGTTGACAAATAGGTACCCGAATTTTTTTGTCGCAAATAGGTTGCCCAACTTTGTGAAATTAGCAAATAGGTACCTACCGTTAATTTACCGTTAAGAATAAACGAAAAATATCACATGAGGAACAAACAGATACTTGAACTTGACATGGTTTGACAAATAGGTACCTGAACTTACACGAATTAACAAGTAGATACCTGGACCGGTTCAAAAATCGGTTTGGTCGAATCACTTTTTTTTTTTTTTTAAAAAGGTAGGGTTTATATACCAAACACATGCATGACTCAACTCCAAACGTTCTCGGTGCATCTAAGTAGGGTTTATGAGGTCGTGCGAGTGAACTAGTTGATATGTAAAATTTATATCATAGAATTGAAATAAGAACGGATCGTACGGATTAACCCGTAAACCTACATATCGTGATCGTGTTGTTGGGTCTTTAAAATTTATAGTATATACATGATAAGACGATCGATATTTTCAATATAAATTACTGATCTTAATATTTTTTGCAAAAAAATCTCCTTCTACATACAAGTTCCTCATTCAAAGGCTTAGATTCTAACTCGGGTTTGTCGAAGATGCCCATCTCCGAACTAGGTTTAGATTTCGAGGTGAATATGTTTGTTTTCTTCCGTTGACCCCTTTCTCCACGCGCTAAAATTTAATTAAAGAAGTTTACATTATAAAAGCAATTAACATATTTTGAGTTTTTTATTTTGATGAATTTATTACAATAATTTAATAATATAAAAATATATAATATCGTAAATTAATTAAAAAAACTATATCTACTTTTACATATAAAAAAATTGATCATAAATTTTACATTTACTTTTCAGAGTACTTTTGTGCATAAAATATATTTTTTTTAAAAAATATAAATTATTTATTGCAACAATATATGCAAATTATAATATTATATATCATTAGAAAGATCTCATTATTTATGTTCAGTAAAAAGCCTCAATATCTTGTCTTATCCAAGAACAGCCTAAGTGGGATGATCCCACAATGTCTTGGCAACTTCAGCATGAGTCTTGAAGTGTTGGACTTGAAAGAGAACCGACTGTCGGGCGCTATATCCTATTTGTCTTTTGAAGAGGACAATAGCTTGACAAGTCTCCACCTCAGCAGTAACCAATTACAAGGTCCATTGCCACAGTCTTTGATAAACTGCAAGAAGCTCCAAGTTCTTGATTTGGGAAACAATAACTTGAGTGACAAATACCCCAGTTGGCTAGAAATCCTTCCAAGCCTCAAGATTCTAGCCTTGCGCTCCAACAAGCTTTACGGTACCATAATCGACTCAAACCCAGACTACTTATTCCCTTTTCAACAGTTGAGAATCTTAGACCTCTCCAATAATGAGTTCTCAGGTCAATTGCCAGTAAGATACTTGGAGAACATGAGGGCAATGAAGTCAAGGGATGAAGATGATGATCTGCAGTTGCATTACGTAGGCCAGGGGTATTATCACGACTCGATCACTCTAACAATGAAGGGATTAGGGTTGTCCATTGGAAGGATCATAACCATCTTCACAGTCATCGACTTCTCAAGCAACAAGTTGGAGGGTAACATCCCTGAAGTCATAGGAGATCTCATTTTCCTCAAGGGTGTAAATCTTTCACATAACTCCCTTAATGGCCATATCCCATCTTCATTGAGAAATCTCAAGGATTTGGAGTGGTTGGATCTTTCATCTAACGAGCTCATCGGTGAGATCTCTTCAGATTTATTACAACTTACATTTCTTGAGCAGTTAAACCTTTCCCACAACCAACTTGTAGGACCTATACCCCAAGGATATCAGTTCAATACGTTTCAAGCAGATTCCTACATTGGGAACCCAGGCTTATGCGGACCCCCGCTTTCTCTAGAATGTGCTGATCATGATAGCCATGTACCTGAACTACCCGGTGAAGACAACTCAGAAGATCTCGATGAACTCGAAAGGAAGTTTGTGGTAATAGGTTATGGAGTTGGTATAGTGGTTGGGTTACTTGTTGGAACACAAGTGATTGGGCAGAGATTGCTGGTAAAGTTGATGCAACGATACGTGCCAGAAACAACACAAACGCTGTTGGTCGGATGGAGTCGATGGAGCGAAGGGTAGACATAAAGGGTAAGGTGTGCTTTTCTTCTTTGCATGGTATTTACAGGACAGTCAGTATGAGAAGAAAGGAGTCAAAATATGTATTTATGTGAAATATAAAGTTGTAGTCATGTCTTCTTATTTGTTCCCATAGTTAAATCTTCTGAGAATATTTTATTTTTATGTGATTATAATTAATATTTTCTTATTATTGCATTATCTTTTAATTATATTATACATTCTATTTTTATTAATTATTATAATCGTTATCTATTTTTCTTATTATTGTATTTTTTTTTTACTCTTGTTGCAAAAATGAGTTTTTAGATTGGAACATGAAATAAAGATAATAATCTATACTCAAACTCAATTATTTGATCACTTATATTTATTACATGTCAACTTCTAATTATTTTATTTTTTATATCATTAAATAATTAACCAATCGCCCTCCTAATTGATAGTTATTTTTTTCTTCAACTTATTATTTAATTTATTTTTAATATTATTAGACAAGTGTATTCTTGCATCAATTGCCCAGCAATAACACCCCAACCACCGCATGTCCACTTGTTTTGTCACGAAATTATCAGAGTCTGTCATTTTTACAGTGTTATTAGAACCGGATCAGCCCTCGAATTGATGAGAGAACCGATTTCCGGTTCGTCCACTCTAATCCAGTCCGACAGTCCGGTTCTTCAACTAATTATTATTTTTATATTATTAGATAGATGCAGTATTGCATCAATTTCCCAGCAATATATAACACCACCACATGTCGATTTTTTTCGAAAACTGTTTACTTTCGAAAAAATATTTGAAAAAGTGTATATCAAATTTTTTTTTTTAGGAAAGTATGTATACGCGCGTCGCGCCTATTGAATAGGCGCGACCCTAGGATGCGCCTATTCAATAGGCGCGACCCAGGGGGTGCGCCTATTCAATAGGCGCGACCCAGGGGGCGCGCCTATTGCCCAAACTTTTTTTTTTTTACAAACCACGGAGATGATCAAGAGGACAGAAGATCAATTTGTTAACAAACCACGGAGATGATCAAGAGGACAGAAGATCAATCGCGGAGATGAGTCAAATTCACTGGTTTTCCTCCTAAATAGAAATTGAGAGATAGTCTCACGCGTTGCTTTATCCCAGTATTCACAGGTCCAAATTCCTCTACGCTAGTCGCACCAAATTCCTCCATGTATGCTTTTTTTCCTACTATATGCTTACTTTTTGAAAAACATCTGATTTTGAGCCTGCTTATGGTTTTCCTCCTACATAGAAATTGAGAGATAGTCTCTCCAATAAAGAAGAAAGGAAGTTATAAGAAGTTAAATACTTTAGGTTCCTGTCCTAAATTTTCCAACTTGTTCTGAACAACATCCGCGAGGTCAAACATTGAAACAAAGTTGTTTATTCACAAGTTTCTGAATGAGACTTTTCTTCAAATACACTAGCTAGTTTGACATTTTCAGGAATTACTGCTGCAAAATAACTCTTTGGGGTTACTTTAGGTTCCTGCCCTAAATTTTCCAACTTGTTCTGAACAACATCCGCGAGGTAAAACACTGAAACAAAGTTGTTTATTCACAAGTTTCTGAATTAGACTTTTCTTCAAATACACTAGCCAGTTTGACATTTTCAGGAGGAAAACCATTTCTTCTTAGAACTTCCTTTCTTCTTTACTGGAGAGAGTATCTCTCAATTTCTATTTAGGAGGAAAACCATAAGCAGACTTGAACTCAGATAAAAAGCTATAGTCATTGGAGAAGCTTTACAAGATATTCAGAAGATTCAGAATCTTGTGAATAAACAACTTTGTTTCATTGTTGTTCAGAACAAGTTGGAAAATTTAGGACAGGAACCTAAAGTAACCCCAAAGAGCTCTTTTGCAGGAGTAATTCCTGAAAATGTCAAACTAGCTAGTGTATCTGAAGAAAAGTCTAATTCAGAAACTTGTGAATAAACAACTTTGTTTCATTGTTGTTCAGAACAAGTTGGAAAATTTGGAGGAAAACCTGTGAATACTGAGATAAAGCAACGCGTGAGACTATCTCTCAATTTCTATTTAGGAGGAAAACCATAAGTAGACTTAAAATCAACGTGGTTTCTGATAGACTGGTGTTTTTGCGAAAAAAAAAAGTTTGAACAATAAGCGCGACACGCGTATACATACTTTCCTAAAAAAAAAAATTCGATAGACACTTTTTTAAATATTTTTTCAAAAGTAAACAGTTTTTGAAAAAACTCCCACATGTCCACTTGTTTTATCACAAAATTGTCAAACTCAGCATTTTTCAACGCAAAATATTATAATTTTAGTAGAAAATAAATGAATAATTTTATTTATTAATTATTTATGATTAAATTGACCTAATCAAACCTCCGTTACTTATTTATTTGTTTGATCGACACAGCCTCTTTCAATATACCGAAAAATAGAATAAGACAGGACGATCGTTGTTATTGTTATATGTGTTCCAAAAAATACATTTACATACCAGTGTTAATTTATAAATTATAATCATCATACAAGGGATACAAGGGATGTGGTTACCCTTCCCAATGTTGCTATGGTACATAGGAGTATTAAGGAGAAATGACACAATCATATCGAGTCAAACCCTGAAAATTGGAATTGGATCTGGAAAGGAGAATACATACCTCGGGTCCAATTCTTCGTGTGGCAGTGTAACCATGATCGTATCCCCACTGCTTTGTCACTTCACAAAAGGGGCATGGACATTAGCCCAATCTGTAAAAACTGCAGTGTTGCGGAGGAAAATATGATTCATGTCCCGAGAGACTGTGTGGTTGCTAGACAAATTTGGCTTGATATATGTACCCTTGTTGGAATTAACTTCCATGGGGTACCCATCTCAAATTGGTTGAAATAAAATTGTTCACACTAATGGAACTTAGTGGCGTATTGTGTTTTCTACTACGATCTGGCTTATTTGGAAAAACAGAAATTCTATTGTGTTTAATAATAAACTTTTGCATACTTGTAGGGGAACTAATCTTTTTGCAGGCTAAAGAAGTGACTTCCACCCTAATAAGAATCTCGACCAAACCAAACTGAATACTGATGGGAGTCAGGTGGAAATCACCGAAAGTGGGGTGGACAAAATTAAATACTAATGGGTTAACCACTGCAAATCCGGGACCAACACGATGTGCATGTGCCATACGAAATCACCTTGGTGGATGACTTAAATGATTCCAAAGAAAGTTGGGAACTTCAAATAGCTTGGTGGTAGAACTTTGAGGAATTAGAGATGGCTTAGCTTTGGCCAAAAGCATGGGGATCAACGGCATCCACGTGGAATCGGATGCCAAAAAGACAATAGGTATGATAGTAGAAGAACTCGACAATTATAGACCTTTAATGCCGCTAATTTCCAATTGCATGAAACTGTTGTTGGAGTTTAAAAATTCAAAATCAGACACATTTATCGGAAAGCAAACAATGTAGCGAAGCAAACAATGTAGCAGACCCTAATCAACCCTATATAATAAACCTTCTTCGACAGCTTTTGCACTCTAATCAACCCTATATAATAAAAATTTGCTTCTCCCTAGTCTTATTCTACTGTTCGTAATATATATAGCATAATTATTGGTAGGGAGTTGTTGATCTGCACACCCGATTTCTTCAACGTCAAATCTGTTTGTTCCTTTGAACTATGTAAGACATAGTGTTTTTGAACCCCTTCTTCTATTTGAACTATGTGTTTTTGTTCCTCCGAGGTTCTTATGTCTCTCATTGAAGGAAAGATAGAGAGATCAGCATCCACAGTAGAAGATATCCGCTACCTGATTCCTCTCCACCACCACCACCAAGTTAAAGATGTATTCCTCGTCACCTGTCTGATCTCTATCTCTATGGTATAGTCTACTGTACTTTCTTATAAATCATCTTCTTACCCTCCGAAGGTACAGATGATCCACATCTGAGCCTTTTCTTTCTGTCTCCAGTCACAGTAGTAAATAGCAAAGAGTTCTAACGAGCCTGCTGTGTTGCTGATTGGGTTGTTGGCAAGTTCCTGACACGACGACCTGAAGGTGATGATGCAGATACTGGTTGTTTTATGGGATCGAGGATCTTGAGTTATCCATGGGTCAACTCTACAACAGATCCAGAACAATAGAGAAAGATCCTGTTTGTATCTCACTTCTCAAAACTTGTCAAGGAGAGATGTTTTAGTAAAAAAAAATTGTTTTGTTTTTTCAAATTATCATGAAACAATTGTTTTAAATCCTTAAAAATATAATTTATTAGATATTTTAGAAGAAATTAAGTTCTTAAAAATATAATTAAATTAAAAATATCATTTATTTAAAGCTTTGAAATAAATTAAATTAAAATATAATATAATTAAATTAAATTAAAAAGATAATATATTACAAGTTTTAAAATAAATTAATTATAATAAAAAAATAATTTAATTTAACATATGATTTATTTAATTTATTACAAATAAATTAAATAAAAAAGCTTAATTAACTTCATTATGGGAATATATAAATATTTATATATTTAAAATTATTTAAAATGGTTAAAAACTAAGTTTCATCCTTCATAAGTTGAACATTAACCAACATCAGACCCCCTTATATAGAAGTGCTCAAGTTTAGACTAATGATAGTCTAATCAACAATTGTTAGGACATAGTTACCTACACTATTAAATTTAGGGTTAATTGTCATGGAAACATTGATTGTCATGTTGTGTTAGGTCTGCAGGTGAATGCTGCTGCCTGTGAGTCGATTGTAGACTGGATGAACAACATGTACTCGACTCGGGGGTTGGGTTGGCCTGAACATGAACGAAGGTGAGGATTATGCATGCTTACTTGCTGGTATATTTGGAAAGCGGGATGTAAGATGACTTTTGAAGATCTGACGCCAAATCCGGTATTCATTATGCAAGAGATCTTACGGACACATGGGGAAATCATACATCACTCATTCGCCCTCACTAGTCCAGAGCAACTGACAACCAGTGGGCGGTGGAGGAAGCCAGATGTTAGGGTTATCAAAACCAATTGCGACGCATCTTGGTGCTCTTCATCTCGACAGGGGGCATTGGAGTCAATGCTAGGGAGCATATGTGGTGGTTTTCTTTGCTCTACGCTAGGAGGATTGGTCTAGGATCTCGAAGTCAAGGCTATCTTTGAGGGGCTATAGATTGCGGTAGCTAACAAGTGGCAAAATATTATTGTGGAGTCGAATGCGTCATCGATCATTAACCATCTCAGAGGTACTGAATTCTCGTGGAGATCTTAAACTATAATTTCATACGCCCTTTTTATGGATAGATCGGTTTGTAACATCCCTGGAAGGCTATTCCTAGAACCGTGAATTTTTGTGCGGATTGGATAGTCAATCAAGCTTCCGAGGGGTTGAGTCCATTAGAATAAGTTTCTAGACCTCATCCCCTCTTATTCGTCTTCTTGCTTCTAATTCTTCAATGGTACTTAGACTAGTTTTCATCTAGTTGAATGAAGATTTGTTGATGGTAAAAAAAACACGTTAACTCTTGATATTCTCTCAGTTTCACCTCGGGACGATTCAGTTTCACCAAAATTATTGACATATAAAGTAAACCTAAAACTAAGTGTTTTATTTGTGTGATATAATGACGATATTATTTTGCAACATTGGATTTAAAGCCTTTTAAGTTAGTTTTATATACTATGCTAAGTTTAGATGGAAAAGTGAACGGAAATAAAACTCAAATTTTTATTGGTTCAAATAGCAAATGAACAACTCATACCTTTCTCATATGAAAGTATTTACAATCCATACACACAAATACAATAACTAAACATTCAGTCTAGGATTACCTTGAAAGCCTTGCAGTCGGTGCAGGTAGCAGCTGTAGCTCTGGAGCTGTAATAGGATCCGTATGGCAATGAACAATAACCTTCATCAACAACAGAAGAAGACAGTTTCAGCCATGGCTGGTTTGGATTGTCGGGTTTTATGCACGCCGAGAAAACCCCAGAATCATCAATCACTCTGTCATCAGATGGACAGCCCTCTAGATCAACATTACAACTTATCGGGTCACAGCCATCTTTACCCGAGCAGAAGGGAAGAACATCAACGTTTGGGATATTGGCTCCATGTTCGTAGCTTACACGTCTGGTAAATGCTCCAGTGCTACTTGAACGGATAATTTCAATGACTGTTGCATCAGATAATTGTTCAAGGCTTTCACAACTTGTCCCACCACAGTTACCAGTGAGACATTGATGGAAGCCTCCCGAACCATCGGGTGTGCACCCAGTACGGGGTATTATCCGGATTATGGAGGAAATACCTAGAAGAGTAACTGCAATGGTTTCAGTTGGATGCACAACCATCTCATTGATGGAAGACGGGGTGTAAATCTGAGGAAATACAGCCATGGGGCAAGAATTTTGAATGGTCAAAACAGTGTTCTCCGCCATTGATCCACCTGGGAAGTTTTCAAAGTGAGTTGGACTTGGCAAACAGTAATTATTTCAAGTACAGGTATCAATTTAGGAGTTTAAGCATGTGTAGGCTTTTCATGAGTGCTCTTCAATGCAGACACATGTTCCATCAAATCTTCTAATAATTAGAAAGCAGATAATAGACTAAATTGATTGAGGAACACTATATCTGTGTAAACAAATGAAAGGTACGTAGCAAGATCAAGGAAATCCCAACATGAAAAACAACTCAACCATATATCCAGCATAGGCATTATCATGTCATGACCATGTTATCTATCTAGTGGCACCAATACTATGTAAATCATATTGCTTGAACTGTTATAAGCACTGGTGTTTATTGTGAATCATGTGACTTAAACTGCCATTGTGAATACTAGGTTTGCACAGTTACAGATTCTTTATATGCAACAGCAAACCATCCACACATTAACATGCACCTGAAAACAAGTTAGGTTATCATTTTGCAACAGAAGTAAAGTAAACAAAACTCTGGGAAACAAAGAAAAAATAGTAGAGAACATTCATGTTTACAGCTGCCTAAATTTCTTAATCATATAAATGTGTATCTCGTCAGTGAAGGAATCATTTACAAGGTTTTATCAAATGGTTGTAGATCTCCTTAATTAGCTTCTTCTTCTCTAAAGTTGGAAACTTTCTACCCAGAAAACATCATATCTGCACCTGTCTGTGTATGGATTGATATGAGCTATAGCCTATACGTAGCCGAGTAAGTGAGCTACACTACTTAGCCTTGGTTCAGGCGAACATCCGACGGATTTCTTTGGATTCTATTCTTTTTGTGTGGATTTTGTTTTCTTCAGAAACCATTATGCAGAAAAAGCCAGATTAAAGGATCAACCAGCTGCAGAACAAACAAATGGGTAGCTTCCAAAAAACTACAGCAAGAAGACGAAGCATCAAAACCCTGAATTGATCGTAAAGACAGAAACCCTAAGAGACAAAATCAATCAATCATAAGGGGTCGGGATGCGACAGATTAAAGGAACAAAACAACCAGCTGCAGAACAAACAAATGGGTAGCGTCCAAAAAACTACAGCAAGAAGACGAAGTTCCCAAACCATGAATTGATCATAAAGACAGAAACCCTAAGAGACAAAATCAATCAATCAATCATAAGGGGTCGGGATGCGACGAGGGCTTACAGAATACGAACGGAATGATGATAACGAAGGCAAGATACGGCAACATTTTTTGGAGAGGGCTCTTCGACATGTCGATGAAGTTATCGGGTCCGAAGAGTGTATGTATAATCAAAAGGAAGAGGATCAACTTCTTGAAGAAGTACAGAAGTCGGATGACACGTCGGAACACAAACCAAGCCCTAGATGGCACTGCTGGATTTCATGTAAGGCCCACATTTATTTATTGTCCGTTAAATTGCAAATTGACGTTAAATTAAATTAGTTTTTTCATTATAATAATTAATAAACCAAAAAAATGAAGAGGAAAAAAAACTGAAATATATTTTATAAAAAATCAAGTATAATATATATTTATATTTAAAAAAAAAACTCAAAGGTTTGATTTCGCTTCCTTTTTTTCGCTTCCTTTTTTTTTTTTGTATTAAAACTATTTCATATATTTATGTCCTAAAAGTATTAATAATTTTATGATTTTTTTAGAATAAAACGAAGTAATATAACTTCATGGTAAAACAATAATAGTTATAAATTATGGTTTTTAAAAAGTAATAACTGATTTTTAAAGCAAGTTTCACTATGAATAAAAGTAGGCTTGTTCATTTATACCCATTCTCCCATTTAGTCATTCAGATTTCAGACTCTTAACTTCTTCTTCTTCTTCTCTGCTTAACCCCTTAAGCCTCTGCCCTCTGCCCCTCAGCGATTTGTCCTGCTGCACGCGTCTCGCCGTCCCTCCATCCTGCGCTCTTCACGGTCCGGTATCGACTAACGTAAGCCCAATAAGGTAAGCCCCAAACCCTAATTTCTAACTAAACCCTAATTTTCAGTGAATTTCAGGATTTGATTCATTGACCAGTAATATGTTGTAGCCTCTATTGCGAACCTTGCTGAATAATGTCAGTAGACCTTATTGCGAACCTTGCTGAATAGTGTTAGCAGAATGGAGACCGTGTGTACTCAATATCTAGGGGATTAGGCAAGAGGAGTGTTTCTGCTAGATACATTTGATTTGTACTAGTTCTTTTTTGACAAATCACAGAGCAATTTTTCTCTGGGTTAACAAAACAAGACAGAGAGGTCGCTTTTGGTTGGTGAAATTGGATTATGGGTGTAAAATCAGTAGCATTAGATTAAATCTATCATTTGAATTTTCTAATATAGATATATTGTCTTCAAAAAGGTTTGAGAAATGACATATATGATACTAAGAATGACATTCCTTTGTTTGTCCTTTTTTTTTTTTGGAATCCAACTAATTGGCTAGTCAATATTGCAGCTAATTGGCTTGTAATTGGACTGTTTTCATTGAACAGAATGGCGTTCCAAGTATTACAGAGGCAATGAAGCTTTGAGTAATATCCCTGATATATCTTGCAACTTTTTATGTTTGGTAGACCATTTGGCTTTGGTTCCTAGAGCAGAATCGTCGCGATGATATCTCTTAAAGCAGCTAACTAATATACGAGAAGGGGACAAGAATCGTCGTTGCAAATAGAACAGACGGTTAGAAATTGTACTATGCTTGTATTTTGTTAAAATCGATTTGATAACATTACAGTTTGCGAAATTGATAATTTTTCAAGTGAATGATAGCAGGGTTGGAAGGAAAGCCATTACACTATAAGAGATGGAGAATTTCCACCCAGAAGAAGCAATGATCCTCGCAAACACCACATATGTAAGAAGGAAACTAAACACTGATAGGACACGCTTGGCTAAGGTTTGACTTCTTGCTACAACTTTTATAAATTATTTAAGATAAATAGGGGGAGAATAGTCATTAGATAGTAATAATAAACCAAATACTGTTTTAATGAACTTTCTTGACCATGATTCGTTGTATATACCCAAATAATTGATTAATTTCTAATATATAAGGATTCTAAATAGTAATGATACATAATTAAGCCCAATATTCAAAAATTAGGGATTCACAATTAATTAAGTAATGCATTTTAATAATTCTAAATAGTAATTATACTTAATTACATATAATTTAATAGTTAGGCACAAAATCCTACAATTATGGTTTTACAATTAATAAAATAATGCATTTTAATTCAACCAAAACTGATCAGTTTTCAACATTTAGGCATTATAAATACAAATTATATCAAATTTAGGCATTTAGACATTTAGCAATTTGCCAAAAAAAACGGATCTCAAATTTGACACGGTGTCGACATAGTAGCAAGTATGAGCGGTGACACGACTGGAGGCTTAGAGGAAGAAATTATTCTGCAATTTTAATTTCCCCTAACCGTGATTGGGAGCGGGTATGAACTTTTACTCTTACATGTGACTGACTGTTACGGGTAGGACTAAAAGCTCATACGCCCGACTCCCAGTAACAAGTAAGAATATTAAAAATAATTTCTACCTGTGACTGATAATCAATCATAAGTTAGTATAGTTTGGTAAATATTTTTCAAAACCAATTACTTTGGTATTACTTTGGTATTGACTATTTGATTTCTAAATGGGTGGGGGGAATTTACCCGTATATTAGACCGAGATGTTCATCAATCAAGCTTTTGTACAGTTTAAGAGATTCACCAGTTACCCTGGTAAGAAAACCTGATCGAATGTGTTCTTTTAAAGAGCTTGATTAGTTTTTAAGATGTATTAATGCATTTTTTAGAATGAAATATTGAATTTCAATTTGTATTTACTTAGGTTCATCCCGTAATTTGTCGTTTTAACCGCGGTAATTTCTTATTACATCTTCTTACCTCTCGAGATTCTTATGGTTGTTTTGGTTTATATTGGTGGCAACACGGTTTCTATATTTTGTTGTAACATTAAGCGTTCCTATTTGGGATTGTTCGATTTTTGTTATTTAGGATCAAACTTTATTGTCCTTTCGATGATTATTGAAATTTGCATACACCGGGTTTACGAGCAAATGCCCCTGAAAATATGTTTTTTTAACGTTTCGATTCCATTTTGGCGCAAGTGTATGTACACCGGGTGTACATAAAATCAGCATAATTTATCCACTGTTCAAGTATTTTATCAGCAACAATCTGGCAATAATGTGTACGCCGGGTTCACACCATACCGTCTCAAAAAAGTAGTTTTAATTGATTTGGGAATGCCGATGTGGACACCAGGTGCATCTTCAGATGCACCTGGTGTCCAACATCGGCATTGAACCGGTTTATGGAATGGTAGTCCAACATTATTGCAGTATTTATTTTTTAGATAAATAGTTTGAAAGTAAAGAGATAAAGTAGAAACCTTACGTCGTTTTGTTCAAAAGGGTAAAGAGAAGAACAGAAACCCTACCTTTTGTACAAGAGGGACGGGAGACTGAGATCACAACAAGTGTCAAGAGTGAGGGAGTCTGGGGTCGATGATTTCGACATCAAGCACACCGGAATCCCAAACGACATGGTGAATCCTCCTTGAAACCACCACAAAATTCGTAATCGTGGACGGAGTCAGTTCGTGATTTACGGATGAGAGTGACGGTTTCATAATGAACTCCAAAGAACATCTCGATCTGGTGATTTTTTGTACTTACACTTGAAATTGCATCCTGGTAGGCCGTGGAGAGGTGCAACTAATCAACAGTCGTCGTCTCCACTCGTCGTCTCCACTGAGGTACGAATATAACCCTAACCCTAGCTGTCCAATTTAGTCGAAACTTGAAGGTTTGACTGTCCAATTAGCCTGGAATTCTGTTTGATATTCTGATTGTGAGATCGACCACAGCTGAGATTTTGTTACTGTTATTTTGTGAGAATTCATTGGCATTTTTAATGACATTTTTATCCTAATTTGATTGATATTATCCGCAATTTGGTTTTATATATTTTATTAGAGTTGCATGTAGTTTATTTGAGTTATTTGTTTTGTAGGCGTTGATATTGAACTTGAAAGAGATATGCTAGTCCATTGTTGTTGATGATGGAAGTACGTATGCAACACGAAGAGTAGCATTTAGTTTTTGTGAGAAAAATATTAAGTAGACAGTGTAAGGGTTATCCTTCTGGGAAAGAATCATGGGAAGGAAGAAGGCTTTGACATCCCTTGAATCTTGCTAGTTGTCCTTTTGCATTGCTGTCACTGTCTTGTTTATTATTTTTATAGGTGTTGATCTCTTGTTCTGTACAATCACAATGGGGGATGATGTGTCCAGCAGAGATTATGAAAGCCAACTGAGGTTTTTTGTGGCTCTATAGTCTATATCCCTCATTTCACAATGGGAACTATTCTTTCTTTGGTACTAACATTGGCTTGTTGGACTAGGCCTGTGGATTGGTGAAGAACTTAACTTTGATGGGTTATATTACAGTTGGTTCCGCTGCATAACCTATACTGGATTTTTTTAAGAGTGCGGAACATAAAACTTTGAGGTATAATATTTCTTACTCAGTGATTCTTTCTCTCTTTTTTTCTCCTCATAATATCTATCATGTCAGTCATTACTGTCTTTAGGTTTGTCGTTATTCCTGCATCATTACGGAGTAATTGTTCATGATGAATACCTATGAAGAAAAAAGATTGGTAGAAAGGAACCTATAATTGCTACATATGTTGCTAGCGCAAACAAATCTCACCTTCTTGCTAAAGCTTTTTTTTCATCCATGTAGTTATCTCCAACAACGTGCTGCAAAAGATATCAATATCTTATGAGGTATTATAGTTTTGTTGCTTTTGTTTATTGATTATCCTTTCAGCAATTCTCATGTCATGAATAACCGTAAAACATTGCCACTATACTCATTCATCATTCATTGAATATTACTTCCATAGAAGAGTTAAGAAAATAAGTTCAGTTTAGTTAGTAATAACCTATGGACTAAGTCTACTTGTTCCATGGCTTTATTTTTTAATACACACATCTAGTTCTACTTAGTCTTTGTGGCTTTACATGTGTCATTATTATTGATGATGGAAGTAAGTGTGCAGCAAAAAAGAGTAGCATTTAATTTTGTGAGAAAATATTCAATGTAACGATTATCCTTTTGGGAAAGAATTATGGGATGGAAGAAGGCTTTGACATCGGTTGAGTCTTGTTAGCTTTCCTTTTGCATTGCTGCCACTGTCATGTTTAATATTTTTTCTCACCGGGTTTGTGTTTATGCATTGTTTCAGAGGAAGTGGTTTCATACTTGTTATATCGTGTTGTGATTTAAGATGCTTACAAAGGTTGCTGCATGGAAGCTTTTCACTAACAGTCGCTTGAACAGGTAATCTTTATACTCATCTTAGATTTGATTTGGGCCCAATAGCATCAAACTGACATATAAATGGCGAAAAATCGGCCCAACAACACCAACAGTGTCCCAGCAGGCGAATAAATCACCCGTATAACACAAAAATTTCGTCCAATAGCATCAAACCGGTAAAGAAATGGCTAGCAAATCAACCCAGAAGAACAAAAATCATCCCAGTAAAAATGTATAAATCGGCCCATAATATATGAAATTATAGCCAGGTAATGACAAATTAATCGGCCCAACTGAACAAACCATCGGCCAAGGAAAATGAATAAATCGATCCAATAGAACAAAATTTTCCCTGTAATGATGAATAAATCGTCCCCGTATGACAATTGTAGCAGTAATGCAAATATATCGTCCCAATATGATAAAAAATTGGACCATTAAAGAAAATATATCGGCTTAGTAGCACAAAAAATGGGACATACTGCAACAAATCATCCCAGTAAAACGAATAAATCGGCTTGCTACCACAAAAAATTTACCCACAGAACGGCCCAATTCTGCAAAAAACGGCCCAGTTGTGCACAAAATCGGCAGTCTAATGTAAATACATCGGCCCCACTACAAAACGTCGTCACAGTAAAACGGTATAATCGGCCGAGCAATGCAAAACATCGTCCCAATAAACCGAATAAATCGGCTGAACCTAACAAACGATCGGCCCAGTAACATGAATTAATCGGCTCAACTCCAAAAATCGTCTCTGCAAGACGAGTAAATCGGCGATGAACAATCTAATAAAGTGGTGCAGTAAAATCAATATATCGGACTATCACCGAAAATAATCGGCCCAGTAAATCGAATAATCGACCAGTGGCACGAATAAATCGGCTGAGTAAAACGAACAGTAAGCAGATTAAATCGGCCCAGTACGTTAATAAATCGGCCCAGTAAGGCGAATAAATCGGGCCAACGCGTAAATAAATCGGCCCAACAAGCTGATTAAATCGGCCCAGTACGTCAATAAATCGACCCAATAAGCCAATTAAATCGGCCCAGAACGTTAATAAATCGACCCAGAACGTTAATAAATTGCCCAGTACGTTAATAAATCGGCCCGGTACGTTAATAAATCGGCCCAGTAAGCTGATAAATCGGCCCAGTACGTTAATAAATCGGCCCGGTACGTTAATAAATCGGCCCAATACGCCGATTAAATCGGCCCAGAGCGTTAATAAATCGGCCCAGAACGTTAATAAATCGCCAGTACGTTAAAAAATCGACTCAATAAGCCGATTAAATCGGCCCAGCATAATAATATATCAGCCCATTACGTTACTAAATCGGCCCAATAAGCCGATTAAATCGGCCTAGTACGTTAATCAATCGGGCTCGCAATCCGAATTAATGGCCACTAAGACGAATAAATCGACGGATTAATGAATAAATCGGCGGAATGCCGAATAAATCGGCTTGCCACAATATTCGGCACTCTAAAATGGATAAATCGGCACACTAAAACGATTTAATTGCGTCAACACTGCAAAACATCGGCCACATAAACTGAATAAATCGGCAAATGGCCAATAACATGAATAAATCGGCACAGTAAGACGATAAAATCGTCCGAACACGATTAAAATTCAGCCCAGCAACTTTCTAAATTTTCCCAAAATAGAACCAAATCGGCCGAATCGGCAAAATCGGTTTAGTAAAGACGTATAGATCGGCCGAATCGTATAAAAATTTGGCCCAGCAATACAATTAAATCGACTGAATACAACAAATAATCAGCATAAAATCGTTATATACCGAAGCAAAAAATCGGCAGTAGCCAAAACATTGTCTCGAATAAATCGGTCGCGTAGCATAACAAATCGGCCAATTAGCGTTAATGCGGAAAAGAAATGACGAATAAATCGACCAATTAATGAATAAATAGACCTAATACAACTGATTTGACCTAATGCACCAAAATATCTACCAGTTCACCGAAATATTAGTCCAACTAGAGGAAAAATGATTAGCTCAACATTTTCGGTGGATTCAGACTTTTAGTGCCTATTAAAATGGCCCCGTTAATAACCTAAAACCCGGCTCAATAGATTACAAACAAATCGGACCATTGATGCTAAAAATCCGCCTTATAGTTCTTGAGGACCCATATAAAACAACGAGATTCGATGATGAATCATATCAAACCTATTCAATAGTTCTTAGGATTACTCTGTCATGAAAATAGGACTAGAAGATGAAATTACCTTAGATACTGCCTTGGGTGGAAGATCTGTGAATGTATTAGCAAAGGTAAAGTCTCCATCCATCCTTACACAACACAAGAGGGATATAGTGTCAAAGAGGCAACAAACTGTAATGGTATTTAGTCTCCGTACTTTTTTCCATCAAATTCCAGATACAATAAATCATAAAAGAGGCAACAACCTCACCTCTTGAACCGAAGGATAGTCCATAGGCTTATGCATGAGAGTGACAAACAATCATAAGATACACTACGAAGATAAGATAGATTTTTTTTTTGGCCATAACAACATTTATGATTACTGGAATTTACTAAGCAAGCACTACTGAAAGTGATGGATTTAACGATGGAAAGGTAAAACTAAATTTTCAAAAATTGAGATAAAAAGAAACAGTCAAATCTAAGATGAGTACAAAGATTACCTTTTCAAGCGAATGTTGGTGAATAGCTTCCTCGCAGCAGCCCTTGTAAGCATCTTAAACCACAACGCGACATAACAAGTCCAATTAATAAACAAGTCTGAAACCACTTCCTCTGAAACAATGCATAAACACAAACCCTGTGAGAAAAATATTAAACAAGACAGTGGCATTAATGCAAAAGGAATGCTAACAAGACTCAACCAATGTCAAAGCCTTCTTCCTTCCCATAATTCAGGTTCCACGCTTCCTGACTCAACTCTTCAGGTGTTTCGAGAGTTACAAGGTAGTTAGATATAAATTTGTGAGGATACTCCACATGACAGATAAAACCCATCTCCTTCAATATAGGTCCTTCCGTTCAGCTCAGTCCAATTTTCAGCTCCGCATATTTCTGTACAAAGTGAGGAAATGTTACTATGTGGAAATCTGTTTGAATCTAGTTCAGAAACAACACAAATAAGGCAAGATTTGAACATTTGAACATTTATCCAAATGCTCTATACATAAGTTCTCCCTTCTACTTTCCATCCGATGAAAGACATGGAGCACTTGCCTTGCCTTCCCGGGGCTTTCCCCAGCTTTGAGGCAAGCCAAACACAGCTAGCAGCAACTTTCTGTAATGGCAGCGATAATAAACACAAGTCCGGACAGAATAAATTGGAAGACATGACAGATTATAAGAAATTAACTGAATTATCAACCAGAATAGAAACTACAAGATGATTAAATTAGATAACTTCAACTTTCCAAATACGTACATATTTCTTATCCAAACTAATGGTTAAAAACAAAAGATCATTTTAGATTAGAAATGGAGAAAATATTTAGGAGTCATGAATATAAATCACAAGAAATTGTGAAAAGGAATAATTTCCTCACTATGGATAACATATCCTGCAAGATTACCAATTGAGGGTATACTCAGAAGCTAACCTTTGCATGAAACCGAGAGAACGATTTCTTGCAATAGAAGCGATGGAAAAGGTCTTGGCCTGTTGTCATCACAGTTTGTGGTCTAGTATAATAAGAAATCAAGAAAATCAAAGACAACAACACTATCCAATACTAAAGCAAAATAGCACTTTGATAGAACATAAACACAAGGATACAGTCTGAGTAGTATGTCGCTCTCCTGAAAGGTCACACTCACACCCATAAATCCTGAGTGTGGTTTAAGTTGTTCATCAATCCCATCTTTCCTTGACGGAGAATTACTCAATTGTTCTTCACTAAGGTAGAAGTTTTCAATTGCATTGTAAATCATCTTCTAATAAAGAAGCATCAACCAACTACAAACAAAATCGACACGGTAAGCCCCCATCTTAAACACTACAGTTCTACATCAAAGCAAATAAGGGCAAACAAACCCTAAAAACTGTCACCATAAGCAGTAACTGCTTCAACTACTACAAAGCATCTATTGATGCGACGCTCACGCACGAATCAAACTCCACTGTATTGATCGGGTCAATCCGCACACCAAATCATAGGACCGGACCTCGTCCTACACTGACAATAAAAGCGAAAAGAGAGATAGAGATAGAACTTACGGACCTTCTAGGTTTGAGCTAGCAGCAATTACGCCGTCAACCCCTTACGGATGCGACTCCGGCCGTCGGCCATCAATCGAATTTCCTCCGAAAATGACGACCAATCTTCGTTGTTTTTAATTGAGATTTAGTCTGTAATACAGATGGTTTTTATTGGGCCGAAATCACAAAGGACTTTTAGGCTGTAAAGGGGGGAAATGCTTGATTGGACCGAAGCTTCAAACAATTAAGAGTGTAAGAGAAATGGACTTTTATTGGGCTTTGTTTGGGCCGAAATGTCAAAATAGTTTTGGGTTGGGTTGTAAAATGTATGGGCTTAATTGGGCTGACGATTCCAATATTGTTTCAGCTGTAAAATGGGCTTAATTGGCCTGATATCATGATTGAACTGCAAGTAAATGAATCAAATCATTACAAAGAAAGTATATAATCATAAATCATTCATACAAGGGAGACACCCAAAGGGTGTTCCGGTAGAAGCTTTTTAGAGTAATATGTTGTCGTTACGTATATAAATGAATGGTAATTTGGGGAATAGGCAATGTCGGCTAGGGTTTCACTCATCATCTTTCCCATCCTTCTCCCCTTTACTTACTAGATTCTCTGTACTATCACTTGAGTTTCTGCTCTCATTTACAACCGTCGATCCTACCACTCTCGAGTTCAGTCCAGAGTATCCCCAGCACTTCCTTCTCCATACCCATGGTGGAGGTTTCACATTGTTCCCCTTCTGTTGTCTGAAGTACCTCTTTCCCAGATCCTGAGATGCGGAGGAAGAAGAAGAAGAAGAAGAAGATACCTTCAGCCTCTTGAACACGGACTGTGATTGGTTCTCTGACAAAGAAGACTCCATTGTGTCCTCTTGGAGGTCGGTGTTGCCATCTTCATGATTTTCCACTAGGGTTTCATCGAGTGAGCGCTCATTGCCCCAACCAACAGACCGAGACGGAGAAAGGTTTTGGCTGTCTTGTGGTGTTTTTTGACGCTCCATTGTGTTATCATCTGAAGAACAATAGCTGCTGTTCCATTTAGGGGACAAGGAGCGCTTTTGAAGTACACTCTGATTTTGCATACTGTTTTGGTGGATGGACATGTCTTTGTTTGTCCCACAATCAGTAGAGTCAGTGGGGGAGTTTTTTTTGGTGGTGTTGGGATGAGGTGGTGGCAGAGGAGGAAAGGGATGGAAAGGCATCCCTGGAGCAACAGCCCAAGTGTCAATGCTACCTGCATGTGGAGTCCCAAACTGCTGCAGAATTAGTAATGGGACACCGTATGAAACAGGTGACCGGGGCTTGAACCTCTCCTGTGGCTGACCTATAACAGCATCAAAAGGACACCTCAAGTACTGCTGGACCTTATCCTCTACTTGATTCATGTTAGTCGATGAAGGATTGGAAGAACCCTTGGAATTGTCGGGGAGGGTTGAAAATCCAGGAGGGGCATCCTCATCAACGACACATTTGCTTGATTTGAAGGGCACTGCGTCCTGATCCCAGCGGCTCTTGCGCTTTCGAATCCTTGTCCCTTCGGCGGTGCTGTTTTCAGCAGATGATGTGGCAGACCCAGTTGGTAGACTATCGTTCATGGAGGAAGCTTCTGTGTGTCTTGATTGTGAGTCGTACCAGTTAGGGTTCAAACCCCTCATGGGGTCCTTATCGTCCTCACGATCAATGCTGTATCCATGTTTCCTGATATGTCTAGGGATCCATCTATCACGAAAGTTCCGCGCAATTTGATGAACCTATAGGAAAAAATAGAGCTATCAAAACATAAATAAACAGAAAATAATAATAATTATTATTATTTTTAATCACATATTGATTTCTCTAAAGTTGAATGATGAATTCCGAGGGTAAGATACCAAATGATACATACTTGTTTATCATCATGTTCGGTAAATGATAGTATGGACTCCCTGAAGCTGAAAACAAAAATGCAAAGGGTCAATAGCAGCATCATGTGCACATTTGTAAGGAAATTCTAATTTACACAAACATGGTGGGATTCTTTTGCTTTACAGAAGAATACATAAAATTGTAAATTGAGATTCTTTTGCTCTAAATTCACTTACAGACATTGGTTCATTATTAGCCTGCTCTAAATTCACTTACAAATTTTGGCCCCTAAATGCATACACTAGTTCATCTCTCTATGAAATAATCTTGCTCAAGTCCTTTGCCTCATGAAACATATCTTCTCCCGAAATCGAATCATATATGCACCGAGTTCATAAAGACTAGGATATACATGGAAATAAACACTGAGGTTTTAGAGGACAATTTTTCCAATGAATCTTTCAGATTGTATGTAAATGCAGTGCAGTTCCAACTCATAACTAATGTACACAGCTACCTAACAAAAGGTAGCTTACCTCTCCATTCCAAGGCAGGGAGGACCAACAATGATGTGTTCCAATGTAAGAACCTCCCTAAGTGCTAGATACTCCAAAACCTGCAGAGAAATAAGGAGCAATTGGACACCTCAACTTGAAAGAAAAGATGTGTTCTGATTTCAAAATTGATCTGTGTAATGTCGAGAAACCCATTTATCTATCCAAAGCCCATTCCCCTCACCCCACACATAATATATTTCACTATTAAAGTTACTACAATGTCATTCAAAAATTAAAATAAGTTAGCAAGACTTTGATGAATCACAGTCTAGCCAGAAGAGGTTATAAATTCTGCTTCTAGTACTTTAGGACATAAAAGTAAATCTTATACCTCTGCTTGTTTGAGAAGCTATTTTAAGCCGGATTATTTCAAAATTTAAAACAAGTTTGAAACAGAAAAATAGAGTAATATTTCCAAATGCTCCCACTGTGTTTTTACTGTCACCAAAACTATGACATCTGATGCACGTGGGGAAACTTTGAACATTTTGTACACTTTTGGTCACCCCTAGCATGAATAGCCTGTTACACATACTGCGAGTAAAGCTACCAATTTGCAGCAAGCGAGCCGGATGGTCAATTTGACATTTTGGAAACAGAACTACTAGAAAGAGTTCAGAAAAAAATAAAAATAAAAACCTTAAAAAGAATTGGCCATCAAGTTGTTAGCATTCTTTTAGACTCAAGCCTCTGAAATATACAGCAAATTTTTTGCAATGGCAATAACATATCAGCCCCTTTTTATTGGTTCTAGTAGAAGCACCTTAAGAAGCTTGCGTAGAATCGGGATCTTCTTAAAATCTCTTCTGTACTGTTTCATTATGTTGTGAAGCATTCTCAAACCTAAAATGGAAAATTAAATGAACTTGTAAATATAAAGAAAACTACAAGACGACAGCACCAATTACAGTCAGGAATTATACCATTTTTGTTTATAATGTCCATTAGCACCACTTTAGATCTCGTTTTTAGAAGTGCATCCAGTATCATAGAAAGATCTCGGTTGCTGTGAAAAGGAAGTTAAATTAAATGAGTCAATACTTTGCAGGCGAAATGATTTTATATCTGTTCCAGATAGAAACGTAAAGATCAAGTAGGTGAAGATATAACCTCTGAATAGCTTCTCCATTTACAGTATCACCTGCCGCAGTGAGGAGCAAGAGCTTCAAATAGCCTTTAGCAGCATCCTAATATGACATTGTGGAAATACAGATTAATCACTACCCCAGTGGTATCGCTCAGAAATTGCTACAAAAGGGAACTAAAAAACAGCAAGTGAAACAAACATCAAAAGTGAAAGAAGCAAAAGTATCCACACGGTGATAAGTCATAGGTGAGACAGATAGTTACTGCAAACAGAAAAGATAAAACAAGGCTAGGAGAAATGGTCATGGCTGTTGAAGCTAAAAGTTGCATATGGATGCAGATATTAATTAAAACAAAAATGGAGCATAAAACGATGAACTCTTTTAAGAATGGACAACAAGTACTAGAAAATGTAAAACGAGGCACTTTCAATTTTCAAGGGACACAAAAAATACTGCATTTGTGAAAACCATTAAATATAAAGGTGGAATTCAAATTTCAAATCATAAAAGATTGTTTACCTTTCTTTTGCTGATTCCTCCATCTCCATCCAATAATTCGCTCAGTTTTCCTTGAACTGAAAACAATTATCAGAAGTGGAAACCCATCCTAAGATTAATTACTTGATTCACACGTATTAAATGCATTGAAAAAATCATTACCAGCCTCATATCGGCCATTAGACGTTCCTTCAATTGTTTTTTTAGGTTTTGCAGGCATTGCCTGGGGCTTGCTGGCCATCCCTTTAACTTTGTTCTGGTTCAGCTTCAGCGTAGTACTGCCGCTTTTACCTTTCTTGACGGAACTAGATGACTTAGACGCTTTCATTTGAGGACGCACATCTATGATACTCCCCTTATCATCAATAATATGAATCTTTGGCTTCACACTAGCATCATCAGGGGGAGGAGGGAGGAATGGTTCATTCACTGCAGATACTGCAGCAGCATTAGAAATTCCTTTTAACTCGTCATAAACAGAATCATTCCTCTGAATTGCAGGTAAAGGTGAGACTGTAATATCCTTCGACTTTAGAGGAAGGGGAAATGGGAGTGTTTCTTCTGAACCTGACGGTACTTTTAACTGAGGAACGGCAGGAACATATCGATTTTCAGAATCCTCAACCCCAGAGAAGTTATCCAATTTAAGTAATCCACCTATTTCAATTCCATCTTCTGGTAGAACCTCTAAACCTGGCGGAGTCTCATGTCCATCAACAGTTGCAGAACTGACATAGTCCATATTACAAGTGCCATCCTCATTAAGCATAATAGGCTCTGGAAATTCATCATCTGAATCAACTTGAACAATAATTTCACTGCTTTGAAGATCACCGCCAATATACCCTCGACACTGGGATGATCCACAAACACATTTTTTTGCTGCAGCACCAAATACTCGTACATAGTTGTAGTCAAATGTCAACTCTTCGCCCTAAAAAACACAATGAAAATATGAACTAATAACTATCTCTCCAATTTAAATATATTTTTCTCTTCTAGCAAGGGGTTAATAGTTGAGAACTTGCAAAAAGATTGGCCGAAAGAAGCTAAGCAAAGTGCATCAGAAAAGAAGATTCATGAGTCAAAACCAAATAAGCTGTTCACTTCTATATTAATCACGACAGTGGATATATTTAATTATCTCAGTTGGTGACAAGTGGTACGGTCATTCAAGGTATTGCATCAAATGAAGCGTAAGCACTGGTGAAGAAAACAATACCTCACCTTCTTAATATCCCTTACTGCAAATAATCCAATGCATATTTCACCATTCACCATCCACTGTTTCAGAAAAGTTAATATCTCATTATCTCATATACATCAGATAAACACATAGAAACCTGTAGCTCCTTTAAATAGACATAAACGACACACAGAGACAGAAACAGAGAGAGAGAGAGAGACATTTGCTAAACACATTCACAACTCACAGTAACCACCATGAAGTGTTAAGCGTATCGCTGAAGTTCTTCATTTTTTACATGGTCTGAATTAAAGTCCCCATAATATTTTAATTTAATAAGTACAAGCAACAAAAACACACAATATGAAACAGCTGAAGACAAGTTGAATAAAAAAACATATCCATGCTGACACCATTAATTAAAGTAAAATAAAAACTCCATGGTTTGTTAGTTAGCAAAGCTTGGCACTTCCCTTGGGCACAAATTCATTTTTTATGTAAAAGTGATGGGTTTTCCAAACAAGTACCGATGGGTTGTTCACACTTTAAGGACCACTCTTTGACTTGACTGTTGAGAAACATGTATCTAGTATGTGTCGAACCTGAGACCCTTGATACTCGGAGCAAGATTAAAAATGGTTAATTATCTGTAAGCATGTTATTTCCTAACATTTCTACACCAAAGATAACTTCGGAGAGAGAAATCAGGAACTTCATAAGAAAAATTAAAAGGAAAAAACAAAAACAAATAGTCACTAAGTATAGTGTCACACCTTCTCTGTACGGCAATTAGGCTCACAGCTATGGTTGATAAAACGACCCAAATTTCCTTTGACGCAAGCATCAATTACCTGAGAAAAATATATTGAAGAGTAAACTTAAGAAAAGAGAAGCCACCAAAAAGAGTGTAACAACTAACCAAACTTCAAGATAAATTATCAGCTCTTTTTATCAAATAAAATACATGTAGACATATATTAAAAATATATAAATATTTCTTTTTGTTCTTTTATGGGAGTTCCACTTAGGCCACATATAAAGTGAAACAAAATTACATTTCTAGACAATTGAATTTATGCAGAGTAGAGGTCAACAGAGACGGATTATCACATAACAATACACACAAAGAAACAATGGGAATTAGAAGCCCCTTGTGAACAATAGATATTCCATAGTTTCTACAAGAGGTGTCTTATGCACTAAGAGACTAGAGGTGTAGGTTATATTACGCAAGGAACAAATGGGAGAGATCCAAAAGAGGGAAAAGGAAGAGACCAATCCCATAACTTAAAGTAAATACCTCACTTCCATTGAGCGTCATGAAGTAGAAATGCTTGTGACCCTTGGAAGCATAATCTCTTTGGCGTGCCTCATAAGAAGAGACGTCAAGCACCTGAATGAGCAATCATTAATTATAGCTATACTAAGTTCTATTTATGAGCAAGAACTCACTAACATGTAAAGAATAAAACATCAAATGAAATTTTAAGTTTGAACTTACGGGCTTATAGCACAGGCCTTATCACACTGCAGCAAAAACTTAAAACAAAAATATATATGTAAAAGAGTTCCAAATTACCTCCCCCACATACTCAATAATAAATCCACCCTTGAGCACACCTTCTCGCAACTGAAGTCCATAACCTTTTCTCCCACATTTAAACCATTTCAATTTTGCATAGTTGTGCTTCTGGAACTGGATATATGCCCAAAACTAATATCAAATAAAACGACTCAACAATGTAATCATGTATATCAAAGAAGAAGCTTATGTACCTGCTGATTTGAGCAAAGATCTCCACAAGGACACGTACCCTGAACACATTCAATGTTTAACATCCGATTCAGGCATTCCTCCCCGCAACCCCACTTGCCTGACGAAGGTGGCATGCAATGGCAGACCATTACCTGAACATCCATTGAACAGCATAAAATTACTATATAGTTAACTAAAGACATAATTAGCACGTTTGTTATTTTGTAAATCAACTGACCACCAACAATTTCTACGTTTGTTACATACAATTCTTAGCGCATAAAGGAGAAAAAATAAAAAAGAACCTAAAAATGTCAGAACTTCAACATAGTATAAGAATAATGGACTGTAGCGAAATTGAAGCGCTTAACTCTGGATGACGGAGGATCTCTATTATAACAGGCATATGTATTAAGGAAAATGGTCAATCCAGGCAAGAGTATTGAGATAGCAGTACCAATAGACAAGGAATGGGAAATCTTAGAATTATGTTGCTGAGAAAAAAAAACTATACACCAATTCTCAAGTATTTATTTTCAAGAGAATTTAAGCATTGGAAATTGGCAGAGGAAAAAAAAAAGTAAACCTTCGTTATTTCATGGAATCAACCATCCTTGATTTCCAAAAGGAAGAAAACACTACAATAGTCAAAGCCAGTCATAACATTGACAATTTGACAGGAAAAAATATCGAAAAGGATATGAGCTTTTACGTTAAAAGGCCTTGACTAAGATTTTCTAAAAAATTTGAACCACAGAAACTCACTAGAAAGCCAAGAACAATGACACTTCAATAGTAACTCAGTACATATGTTAATCATTTGTTTAGAGTCTTTTCATCAATCAAACTTAATGGTAAAATTAACCCATCCAAGATGGAATAAAAAAAACAGCACATAAGAACAGAGCATTAATACACCAAGAGAGAAATATAAATATTATAGTCAGCAATTACAGCAAAGCACAATAGAAGCTAGAATTAATGTAAACCTCATCAATGGTTTGAGTTCTCCGTCTCCGGTGCAAATATTTATTAGCGTCGATCTGAATGAAAGAAGATTTTTGGGGAACTGCAATTTGGAGCATAAGGAAAAGAGTGAAAACCTCGAAGGTTAATTATTGAGATAAAAACAAGTTATAAGTGTAACAGATGCACAAGATGACCAAAAAGATTAAGGCGACAAGCAAAAAATTAAAACCTGGTGCACGCATGGATCCCAAATCTTTATAATTCCGATGAGCATCATAATCATCATCTTCATCTGATATATCCAATTCAGCATTGATCTCTGCATTTGACTTTTCTTGAGGGATTGAGCAATCAGCAAAACATATATCCATGTTTTCCTTACAGGTCCTTCAGATCAAAGAGTGAGGCAAAACAAAACTATAAGCCGCTTCTTCTCATCACGTATCTTCTTATGTAGTCAAACTCTAATAATACAGACAAATTCCAAGCAGATATGAGAGAGAAAAAACCACACAAGCTAGTAGCAAAAAAAAATGCTACAGCCAGGCGGCTCAAAGCCTCAAACTGTTGACAGTTAACAACATCAGTTTCCAATGAGAGTCAAGCATTCAACACTTCTACTGTTTCCTACAATACTTCAGTCAAATTGATAAAAATATTGAGATAATTGCTGCTTCTCTTTTCCATTGAGAATGTGATTTTATGTATTTTGCCATCAACTTGTCATTGAAAAAATATTACATGTGTGATCTACGAAGGCTTTTCTTTCACAGTGAAAAGAAGGTTATTGGCCAAAAAAAGACTAGAAGGTTTCAAATTTTATCTCAAGTAAGGTGAATAAATCCAATATTCACAGCAAAGACTCGCCAAGTTCAACTTTTATTGCATTAAGGAGGTCCTCAGCTATTATTATTATAGTCCATAATCAATGTGCATTTTCCCATGCAAGTGTCCAGTTCGGTTTCCTCCAGTTTACGGATTATTCTGATATGTTTTTCTAGTAATAAAAGAGCATTTATTCCAATCAGTTTCTCTAATATTCTTTGTAACCATGAGTGCAGAATCTGGAGATATCAACAGTGAAAAGATAATAATGAACTATACCAGCTGCTATTCGTAGCTTCAATGTTGTCCGCAAGGTTAGCTGCTATGCGCCTCCATTTATGACATTTATCACAGCGCACCCAGGCATTTCGTTCGGGTGACAATTCTTCCTTTAATTGATCTGTTATCATCTCAAATTGGGGAGAGAGAGCAGATACTATAGCATGATGACCTTTGCTTGCCTCAGGTTCTTTTGTACTGATTCCTGGAATATTTTACAGAGTTAGGCATAGCTAAAGAATCTTTGCTATCCTATTATTTACTTCCAAAGTGTAAGATGTATCCTACCAAATTGAAATCCGACTAAGATGGAAAACACAATATTAATAATTTCTTGCCCACTGAAATCATGCCAAAGTAGAAAAGACAGAAGTAACTCTACATACCTATTTGTTTGGAAGTCTCAGATTCACATAGAGGCGGGTTGCAGACAACCATTTCTTTCACTTTTCTCTTACTTACAATTTTTCCTGCTTTTTCATTCTTTCTGGAAACACTTGCTTTTTTGTTCTTTCGTATTTGTCCCTTCTTTTTGGACTGGGAAAGCACATTATTGTTGGGATAATCTGGATCTGTTGAGCCAAGAATGACTTCTTCACCATTACAAGTCGTAATCAGATTTTCAACTGGCATAAAGTCATTAGAGGATGCAAGCTCTTCGCCTCTTGGTAAAGAAGACGACTCCATATTGCATGAGTTACCCAAACCAATAGCACCAGTTAATGATGCAACATCCTCGACCAAATTCTTTCTGTCGTCTCTTCTCTTGGATGTCTGCTTATCTTTCTTATTACCTTTTCTACTTATATAAATTTCTTCATAAGCAGAACCCAGAGCAATATTCTCCACGCTTTCAGCATATCTTTCAGTAAGATGACGTTCAGGCATTACATTTATCACTTCAGAGTCCGGTGAAGTTTCAGAACCTAGAAACCTATCAATGTCCACGTGATTAGGTGGGTTAGAACACACTTCTACACCACCAGAAGATTCCTTTGGGATCAAACCGGTATCCAGATTAACATGCAGATAATCAGTCTTTCCCTTATCCAGCTTCTTATCATAACACTCAGGACTGTCACTGTCCTTAACATCCATACTTGACATAGTCCCTCGAGTATTTGCAGTAGCAACATTATCAACGACCTCAGAAATTAAAACCACTTGATTTCCCACTTTGACCTTCAAACGAATACGCTTACCATTAGATTTCCCGTTAGACCCCTGCGAAATACTACCAGTATCTTTCAAGCTCTCCTCTCTACATCCCCGTCCATTAACCTTTGGGGATACTTGGCTCATCTGCGCAAAATGCTGTGAAAGGTCCTGGAAGACACCCCATGCTGAAGAACGAGGTGTTTTGGAGCTGCAGGTTCTCTTCCCCTTTGAACCCTTGAAGATGAGGTCAAGAGCTTCAGAATCCTTTGCACCCTTTTTTGCCCGAGTTTTCCTACCAGATTTACCATCTCGGAAGCTCCTACTGCAAGATGAGGACGAAAGCATAACTTCAGGACATCCCACCAGAGAAATACGAAAAGAACGAGCAAGATCCTTTCTCTCGCCATTTCCTAATACGACCTCATCGACAGGCTCCTTTAAAGTAGCGACTTCAGCAAGATTTACTCTTGAAATATCAAGATCACTAGAGGACTTTGAGAAGTAATCTCCAACACTAGAATCTGGTCTCCCAGCTGACTCATCAAGCATACACGCATCTGCTATTTCACAAAATCCTTCCTTTGACCTGCCGGATTTTTCCTGAACAAGCAGTAAGTTTACATTTGGCTCGAGCTGGACCAATTCGTTACCACTTTCTACTACAACCTCATTGATAGACTCCGCTAAAGTGGTGATTTCAGCAGGATTTACTCTTGAAATATCTAGATCGCTAGAGGAATTTGAGAAGTAATCTCCACCACAAGAATCCGGTTTCCCAAATGATTCATCAAGCATACACGCAGCTGCTGTTCTGCACACTCCTTCGTTTACACTGAAGGAGTTTTCTCCAACAGGCAGTAAATTTACATTTGGTTGGACAAATTCATCACAATCAAGCTTAGACACAGCTGCCATTTCGCACAACCCTTCCTTTAAACTGCCAGAGTTTTCCTCAGGAGGCAGCAAGTCTGCGATTGGTTGGACCAAATTGTCTGGTGAAACTAAGCTCCCCTGTTCAACACAAGCTTTATCAGTAGACACAGGTACTTCAGTGCTGGGTACCGATCCATTCTCCTCACTCAATGGATGAGAAATTTGCAAACTCTGAAAACTCCCTTGAAAGTCAAAAGGCAAACCTCGATACTCAAATTTGATGTCATCTTCTCCGTCTGAAGACCTCTTATCTGATAGCCGCTCAATCTCTTGATCAGCATCCGTGAAGCAATCGTGTTCCTTTGATTCTACAGTTGGTATTTCACATGTCGACAGTGCTGCTGTTTCTTCATCTCTGGCGCTGGCAACACTCCTAATCTCAGCGATAGAATCCTCTATACAAGTCCCCACGCTGATCTTTTCACAACCAAGCAAAATATCAGCTGGTTTTTCTTCAAGTGGCATCTCACAGACCTGGAAAGGAGCAACGCCAATGCCTATGCCTTCTTCATTTATAGCTATCTCACAAGCAAGTAAAACATCAGCAGATTTTTCTTCAAGTGGCATGTCAGCACCCTGAAGAGAAGCAACGTCAATGCCCATATCTAACTCGTACACCCACCTACGAAATTCGATCTGGATCGCACGATCCAGAAATGGGTGCCTTAGCGCGCAAATCCGCCCAGAATGGCGATCCCTTATAGTATCTCAATGCATAGACGAAGATTTAATTTGAAGACGGAAGGTTGGAAGGGTGATTATGCTGTAAAGTACAAACCCTAGTTGCAGATTTCCAAGTCTTCAACCGTTCGACGAAGAAGCAGAAGAGATTAAGAGAATATAATAATGCAGAAAACAAAATCATAATCATAATAAATAAAAAGATAATGGGTCACCGGCAAATTCATTAATGGGCCTCAATATAACTGTTTGGGCCAAAATTTAAATGGATTATATTTATTTTTTTAGTCTTAATAATAACAATATCATCATGGTTTATTCAGAGTTCCGTATTGGATAACTTGATTGCATGACCCGTATTAAATAATTCAATTAAATGTCCCGTATGGAATAATATCGAGTCACATACATAGTTGACATAACAAAAAAAAAGTTTCTTATATACACTATTAGGGGTGTCAAAAATTGACACAACATATGAGTGACACACTCACATGTTGTGTTTGGGTCAAACTTTTTGACTCATTGGTCATTTTGACACGGCTTTTGGATGATCCGTGAAAATACGGGTCAGGTTTTGGTCAGTAGTCTTTGGGTCAACCGTCCTGAATTGTATATTATATTAAATATATATAATTCTGACTCATGAGTCATTAGTTTTGACTCATGGGTCAGTTTGTTTCTTAATTTTTATGTATTGGTGGGTCGAACGGGTCAGACTTACTCGTGGGTCATGGAGGTCGAACGGGTCAGACTGATCCAAACCTTACTATTCCTGACGGGTCAGGTTTGAGTTTCAAAAACTGACTCATAAGCGTACACAGGTCGTGTTTTGGTTATACGTTCCCTGACACGACTCAAGACTGACACAACTCATGACCCGTTTTGACACCCATATACACGACAATATAAGTCGTATTACATTATACAAATCCATAAATTCTATAATTTAGTTTCAGACTTAAATGCCACAATTTATTTATTTTTTTGCTCAATAATGCCACAACTAACTAATATTAAAATTTGAAAAACAAATCAATAAATTGCCTCATATAGTAACGAGACATTGGATAGATACATGCATACATAAGAACCTACTGCAACATTTCCATGTCTTTCTGCAGCTGATTTGCAGCAAAATGTAGAGAGTAACCAATGGCCAAAACATATGTTCTACTTCACAACTTCATGCAATATATATAGTATAGCATCTTTTAGCTGGAAAAACTGCAATAATTTTGTACATCTGAGAACCCTTTTGTCTCTGTTATTAGTCCCATCAAATTGCCTTCACAGCTGCTTGGAATCTGGGCTCCTTGGGGAGGAACTTCTGCTCAGCATAGACAGACATGTAATCTCCAAACACAAACTTGGGGTACAAGGAAGACTCCTCATCCTCCTTTTCCTCCTCTGCAACAGAAGCTTTCTTCTTCTTCTTCTTTTCCACTAGTTGTGGTGCAGGAGCTATGGTGGCTTTGAGGGAAGGGTTGTAAAAAGAAGCGATGGATCGTCGGTTTCCTTCCTTGGTAGGTGCCAGAACACGGTGCCACACACTCTTATACCTTCCATTGCTGAGGACCTCTATCTGATCCCCAGTGTTGATGACAATGGCATTAGGCAGTGGCTGCACATCTATCCACTCCCCATCCTTGAGAATTTGCAGACCTTTCTCCTTATCGTCTTGGAACAGCAATATGACACCTCCGGCATCTGTGTGGGCTCGAAGGCCATTCACTAGCTCGGGATGGGGGCAAGGTGGGTAATGGCTCACCTACATTAGATAGATAGATAGGCTAGTTGAGATTGAGTCCACTTATGGCTTCATTATTGTTAAGATGACTTAAGAGTATATCGGTCGCCTTCACTCACAAGTTTTGACTTTTGAGACAGTTGGTTAAGGCGTAAGTTTTAAGTCTAGTCTCACATAGTATCAAAGCGCGCATGTTCAAATCCTAACGACGTTGAAAATATTGGCACTAAGCTCATGGGTAAACTGATGTTCATAAACATCAGTTTAAGGGAGAATGTTGGTTAAAGCGACTTAGTGCCCGACCTCATCATTTAATGGGAGTGTATCAATATTTTCAACGTCACCAGGATTTGAACATGCGCGCTCTGATACCATGTGACACTTAAGACGTACGCCTTAACCAACTATCTCAAAAGTCCGAATTTGTGAGTGAAGTCGACTGGTATACTCTTAAGTCATCTTAACAATTATATAACCATCAAAGGGATGAAGTTAGGGTTTGTGGGAGTTAATTATATATATATATACCTTGGTGCCAAAGAAAGCACCGTCAGAACAACCTTGTCCGCCATTGAAAGCCGTCTTGATATAGCTTTTGGGAAGGCCCAAGTTCTCATCCATGACTTCCATGACCTTCTCTGCTAACTTCTTAAGCTCGGAGCGGTACTCAACCATGGTTTCTCTGCGTATATATTAAAACATCATCTCTCTTGCTCATTATTACCTTCGTAAATCTAATATATATTCTATACAAAAAAGAAGAAGAAGATTACTTGAAGGAGGAGACATTAGTAGCTGGCCATTCACAGTTGTCGAAGAGAGTGAAGACATCCTCCCAATCCACGTTCTCCAATCTCTCTGCTGGTTTATTCTTCTTCTTCACCAAATCAGTCAACATCTTCACCGGCGTTGACTTGTAAAACCCTTCTTCTCTATCAAGCTTGTAACAGTCGGAGGACACCTTCTTCACCTTCTCCAGCAGCTCCTCTGGTATTCCATGGTTCACCAACTGTGCACACAGTGCAATATCTGTTATACTCCATGCAAAAGACAGCTAGGGTTTCTATATAACTGTGTGGAACAATATAGTGTTATATTATACCTGAAAGAAACCCCATTCTTCACAGCAGCTACCAATCTGAGCCAGTGTCTGAGCTCTTTCTTCTCCGTTGAGTTTCGAGAAATCGATCACTGGAATCGCCATTTGTAGAAGCTGTGTTAATGGCTGAACTCGTTGGAGTATTGAATGATTTCCCAGAAGCAATGGCCTTGTCTATTTATAATAAAACACACACTCACACCATGTCGGATTATTGAAGGTTAACTAATTAATTAATTAACTCTCTCTAATTAAAGCAAACAATATATTTATATATTATGGCTTTTTACGTTATCGTGGGCGTTGACATGATCAGCTGGTTAATTAAATCCTATATGTAGCTAAAATTATAACCCTAATATTTGGTCTTCATGGTAATTAAATTAGTTTGTTGGAAAATTGTTAATTTAAATCACTAAATCAGTGAGCTAGCATATATAAATAAATTAATAAAGAAGTTGATAATTAAGTCATTTAATGTAGTTGGAAAAAAAAAAGTCATTTAATGTAAAATAATAATTATATTTGTCGTTGCTTATAGTTGAAATCTCTGCCGACTTAATTACTCTTCTTATCTTGGCCAAAAAAAAAAATTACTCTTCTTCTCAATCCCAATGCTAACTAATTATATATTATATATGTATTAGTAACCAACCCAACAGTCAACACTCTTTCTTTCGCAATAATTAACTAGACTAATTTTTATTTTTTTTCCATCCAATAATTAATTTTGGTTACATCGAGAATCGATCTCGTGAAGCAAGAGGTGATACCGTTGGACCAAGTGTCCGTTGGTAACTAACTAATTAGTAATTACCCAATTGAATTATCTCAAACAAAATATATTTGTGGGACCCATTGTAGCTATTAATAATTAATCTTGGTTACATCGAGAATCGATCTCGTGACCTCTTACTTAGAAAGCAAGAGATGATACCGTTGGACCAAGTGTCCGTTGGTAACTAACTAATTAGTAATTACCCAATTGAATTATCTCAAACAAAATATATTTGTGGGACCCATTGTAGCTATTAAGTATTAACCCTAATTATTATTTTTCTAACTTTGTTAAATTTCATTGAATTTAACAACCATCCATCCTGATCATTAGTACATGCCACCTAAGCTAAATTTGTGCATTATGTGTAACAACTAACAATTATTTGTTAATAAATGTTGTACCTACTGCATGCATGCTAGCCTAGCTGGTTCTGTTTATAGTTAACATGACATTACAGTTAAGGTCCTGATCGGGTTCTGATGTTGTCTCCACCATAAGGGAAAAGTACAGTGAAGCTTTTATTGGCACACAAACACAACACATATATTTTCAGAATGGGATTCTTAGATGAGTGAAGGCTTACTGGATGTCAACTGGATAATGATCGAGCACGTCGTTAAAGCTTTGATGAACCTGCAAAAACGAAAGTGCGACATAGGGCTTCATCTTGGCTATCGTTCTGATATTTAAATGAGTATATTGTTGTTGTATGAACTCTTAATTTACTCAATGTATGTAAATCTGGAGTATTTATAGATGTGAAAAATCAAATTGTTTTAGGTAATTGAATATTTGCGTATATATGTCGTGTTGTGGCTATAAGGATAACATATATTATTGTTGGTACGTAATATTGCAATTACCTTATAAGATTTTTGTGAAATATGTGTTCGAGATATGCGAGACAATATTGTTAAATATTTAGAGTCGGTTGTGGGACCAGAGGTGAGAGATTGTGCTCTCTTGACGAACGCTCCCACGGCGATCATCTGGAAGACATTAAATGAGGTATTGGCGACCATAGAAGACTTTGGCGACCACTTCGATTTCGGGTTTGATGCTGGATCGCTTTGTGGATTCCAGTCTTCCCTGAGAGTGGGTTGGTCCAGTCTTAGAATGTTTGGGTACCCCCTCTGAGATTATATTGAGTCGAGAAGACCTTGTGCGCTTTGTGTCATATTGGGTCATCAATATAGATACCCAACGATATATATATATATATATATATACATACATAAAAAAGTGACCAAAGATGTAATGTATCATGGGTTCAATAATGTGACTTAAAAATGATCAAATTGGTATGTGTCCTTTGTGTAGGCTTGGCCAAATAAACCGGTTCGGGCGAACTGGTCTGGTCTGGAACTGGTTTGGTTCGAACCGGTTCGGCCGAACTAGTTCCAAAACCAGACCAGTGTTTTTTGCCTTCAAATAGAACAGTTCAAAATAGTACCAAAAATCCAGTTCGAACCGGTTCGACTCGACTCGTTTTTGATACTGGTTTATACTTAAATTTCAATCAAACCACTTTAAACCTATATAATTTTAGAACCGGTTTGAAGCAAAATTAACTAAACCGGTCTGAAATTAAACCAAACCTAGATATGTTTTCAATAAACCAAACCTAGAGATATATTGGACTCTCGTATGTTGATGTTGGACAAGATTTTAGTCGGTTGTGGAACAGATTTTCAATCGGTTCAATGTGTTTTTCAGTCGGTTCAATGTATTTTTCAGTCGGTTCAGTGTTTTTTCAGCCGGTTCAGTGTTTTTCAGTTGGTTCAGTATTTTTTAAGACGGTCCAGTGTGTTGGACAGAATTTTCATCCGGTTTAGGTTCGATTTGAACCGAAATATTTCCGAACCAAAATTGATATTAAAAAAAACAGACCAGAACAGTTCGAACCGGTTCTGAATCGGTTCGAACCAGACCAGTTCTTTTTTCCTTAAACCAGACCAGTTTTTTTAGAAACAGAAAAATGTACTGTTTTTTTTCAAACCAGACCAGTTCAGTTCAGAACCGGTTCGGGGTCGAACCGGTTCATGAACAAGCCTACCTTTGTGTACCTTCCAAACATCGATCTATTACTTGGTATCTATGTAAAATTGACTTTTGATATTGTAAAGAAAATTAGTTTTATTTTCAATTTAAGTGGAATATTTTGAAATATACCAGGTTAATATACAATCCAATATAAGAATAAAATAATTTTTAATTAGCTTACATTTATTTTTTTATTATATATAAACAAAAATAACTTAGGCCTAACCCAACATTAAAAATATAATTAATTTTGTATTTAAACAACTTTTATATGTTTATATATAATTAATAAATATATCTAAACATTTATAATATGTAAATATACACATAAACATAATTAAGTATATGTGTTTAATATGTATTTTTGAATCTGTGTATTTTAAAAACTTATTGTGAAATTATATTATGAAACGTGTGAATTCCGTGTTGTGTTATTTTTTATTATTTCGTATCGTGTGTTGTGTATATATATAAAAAAAATATTAAAAAAGTTAATTGCATTTATTATATGTGATTTATTTTTTAATCGCGTCAGTTTGAAATAAATACTTGAATAGTTGTGTATGAGTATTTCAATTTTCAACCCTTTTCTGTAAATATTCTTCCCCTGTATTTTAAAGACAAATCCAGCAAATTCATCCCCTCAAGACAACCCTAAATACATGGCAGACCATTAATGGAGAGATGCCTTGAAGGAATGCTAAGACTTGGCAAAGTTCATGCACTGTGAATTATAAATATAGAGAATTTTTTCAAAAAATAATCACCTTAAAATTAAAAAATTCAAATACCCAAAAAAATATTTTTATTTATAAGTATAGGCATAACAACTATAACATTGATTTAGTACATTTATTAGCGCTTTGACTCAACACACTACCTACTAGTATCCACCTCATCTTCCATATATATATATATATATGACCGGTTGTATATTATATATTAATTAAGCGTCCATTATTATTCTGCATTCTGGTCTTTTAGTTGAACTAAACCGAATAGGAGTTTGGTTCCCGATCGGATCCGGTCAGACCGCCGGTTCTGATAACACTTATATATATATATACTAAGTATTGACGTGATATTCTGCTTAAATAATAATTTATGTTATAATATTTATTAATTTGTCACTGCGCAAAAACTTTGTTTTCAATTAATATATTCAAAGTCTCTCTCTCTCTATATATATGATATTTTGATTAATTTATTATAACAATATATGTAAATTAAAAATATATTATTAAAAAGTTTTTTTACATTTATTTTTAGAGAATAATTCCTAAATTAGAGTACTTGTAAAAAGAGTTAGAGTTATGAATCATCATTATTTAAGAGATTAAAAAATATTATATTAAATAAAGGTAAACAAATATATCAAGTAATGTAAAATTAATAAAAGTAAAGAAAATAATTATATATAAATTAAAATAATGTAATATAATTTACAAAATTGTAATAGGCATAGATTCTACCAATGGGCTAGCTCGTATTGTCTGTCGAATTTATTATTTTGTGCTTAACTCTTTCTATGAGTCACTTGATTCCAAGGTTGGCTACCAAATGAAACCGTCTCTTTCTCTATATTATTTCACAAACGAAAATTTATTTTAGGGTTAAATACCAATACCAATGAGCTATCTGAACTTTGGACGTTTTACAACGAACTAGCTGAACTTTAAAAATTCAAAACGGGCTACCTCAACTTGGCCGAAGGTGCAAATAGTTACCTCCGTCTAATTTACCGTCAACTGTTGACATCATTTTATCACAAATTCGACAGAAATTCATCGAAAATTGGACGGAGGTAGCTATTTGCACCTTCGTCCAAGTTGAGGTAGATCGTTTTGAGCTTTTAAAGTTCGGGTAGCTCGTTGCAAAACATCAAAAGTTCAGGTAGCTCATTGGTCCTTTATTTTATAAACCAAGTAGTAATTTCTAAATCTTAATTTAATTTAAACGACTTGCATTTATTAATATGGATTTAACTTTAACACATTTTATATCTAAACAATTCTTACCCGTACATATAGATATACAAACTAAAAACAAGTAAGAAATTAAACCAACCATATTATTCCAACGTACTCATGCATGAATACCAACATTCCATGCATTCATACGTAGATTAATCCTCAATTACTGCATGGTATTACTCATGTTAGGATCGATTCACAACACCAGTATTAATCTGATGAAGAAGAAGAATAAGAAATCTAGAGAGGTAGAGAGATTAGAGAGGTAGAGAGAGACTCTGTTTTGTAACTTCCACTCGGTTTGGTTATATGTATTAATGATAGGTTACTCTTACAAAATACGTATACATGAAGAAATACAGTACAGTACAGCCTACGAGGAGGTTGAACGCGTACATTAATACATAAATAACATTACATATTAATCGGGCTTCACTGCATAACAACTCAGTCTGAAAATGGATAAGATTCCCATCGTATTCTGCAGTCATTTAACTCCATTTGAGCCCCCATACTATTAGGGCAACGATCCAATAACATCGAACCTGCAGCGTCTACGCAACTTCTGCACTCAACAAGCTTGATTTCTCCATTACATGCTGCATGGCCGTAAACAATTTCCGGCCACGGGGTTTGGGCGTAGAAGTTGTAACCCTTGTAGGGTGTTTTTTCGATCACCTTTTGAAGCACTTGGCCCACAGCAATCTTGTACTTCAGATCTGGCATTAGCCTCGTACTGCATAGTGTGTTGACTGGGGGACCTATTGAACATCGTATCGTCTTGCAGATTGATAGAAACGTATACACAGAAATGGCGATCCTTGCGTAAGAAACCATGATCGATTGGACGAAATATATATATCTATATAACTCTAAAGAAAGCTTCGGGGAGGGGATGGGTTAAATAGGGTAGCTAGCTATGTATGAGTTCATTAGGCATAGGTTTTGCCAATTTATAGGGAAATCGTACGTCACTTTGTGCTTAACTTTGTAATATTTACTTGATTCCTAGTTGATTAGTTCGGCTACTGAGTGAGACAGAATGTTAAAGATGTACACCTTACTCTCTATCCATTGTTTTGCGTACAAACTCAACCCGAACTCTGGTACGTGGAAGAAACAACGAACCCATATCGGGAACCCACAACAAAAACTAGGCTTGTTCATTTAAGGTGGTTCGGTCGAACTGATCTGGTTCTGGTCTGGTATGAACTGGTTCATCTGAACTAGTTTCAAAACCATACCAGTTTTTAAGGCTTCAAGTAGACCGGTTAAAAATAGTAGTTTCAATTCAGTTTGAATCGACTCGTTTTTTTATACTGGTTTATACTTAAATATAAATCAAACCACTTTAAACCTATATAATTTTAGAACCGGTTTGAAGCAAAATCAAGCCGGTCTAAAATTAAACCAAACCTAGAGATGTCTTCAATAAATCAAATCTAGAGATGTATTGGACTCTCGTATGTTGATATTGGACAGGATTTCAGTTGGTTGTGAAACAGATTTTCAGTCGGTTCAGTGTATTTTTCAGTCGGATCAATATTTTTTTAGTTGGTTCAGTGTGTTTTTCAGTCGGTTCAGTGTGTTGGATAGGATTTTAAGTTAGTTCAGTTCGGTTTGAACCAGATTATTTCCTAACCAAAATTGTTATTAAAAAAACCAGGCCAGTTCGAATCGGTTCGAACTAGATCAGTTTTTTTTACCTAAACCAGACCAGTTTTTTTAGAAACAGAAAAAATACTGTTTTTACAAACCAGTTCAGTTATGAACCGGTTCGGAATCGAACCGGTTCATTAACAATCCTAATAATGGATCGCTCATAAGTGGGAGTCCATTCAGGTAAGCCCAGTATATGATACTGACCATAAACAATATCCCTCCATATATCTATATATAGGGGTGCTCTCCATCATATGAGAATAGTGAAAGAGATAGATAGCCACCCATAGTTTAGACAGAGGTCAGCAGCTGTGGAAACTTAGGTTACTGCCCGTTAACCCGTGGTGTGTCCTCCCGTCCGGCATACCATGATCTCAACCTTAGACAGATCTGCTTCCGCTAAGGCAATCGATTCAGAGATAACTTAATTATATATGATTATGTTGTGCCGTAACAATTGCATGTGTATTACATAATCCAACAGATAGTGAAATGATTAAATGCATACACTTGTGTAACCTACCAACTATCCCTCCCCAAGCACACACAAATTAACCTTCTTTTACAGTATTCATTACTCTGAAAATGAGTAAGCCTCGTATCTAGCTCTACAGTCTTGAAGCTGAATTTGCCCTCCAATATGTCCATTACAAATATCTAACAGCTTCTTGCTTGCGTATTCCATGCAAACTTGGCACCAAGACTCTGAAATCTCTCCATTACAAGCTCCATGCGCGAAAGCAGTAGTGCCAGACCATGGAGATTCAGCATAGTAGTTGAAACCACTGTATGGTGTTTCTGTGGTTACGTTAATAAGAACATACCTCACATTATGAACATAATTGAGATCTGTATAGATCTCATCATTGCAAAGGGTGTATAAGGGTGGACCGGGGAGACATCGAATGCTACTGACCGCACTCAGCAGTGCAACTGCCATCATGCTCATAATCTCTGCAGACATAGTTACCATGATATGATGTATGTTGGCCGGTGTATTGGGTTTTCTTCTTCTCTTGGTAGTAACATTTGAGGTTTAATTTGGTGTATATATAATACAGGAGGGACAAAGGGAAAAGGCATAGTTTTTGCAGGTAGGGATGATGTTTGTTGAGTTTGTGCGCTTCATTTTGTACTCATTCCCTATCTGATTAGTTGTCTCTTTCTCTTATCCTTTTCCATAAAAGAATGTTTGATTTGTTCATATGAGTATATATATTAATTGGTATAATTTTAACTTAGGTTGTTCATTTAATCCGGTTTGGCCGAACTGATCTGGGTCTGGTCTGGTTTGAACCGATTCAACCGAACTAGTTTCAAAACCAGACCAGTTTTTTAGGTTTCAGGTAGACTAGTTCAAAATAGTAGTTTCAACTTTCAATTCAGTTCGAATTGACTCGTTTTTTATACCGATTTATACTTAAATTTAAATCAAACCATTTTAAACACATATAATTTTATAACCGGTTTGAAGCAAAATAAACCAAACCAGTCTAAAATTAAACCAAACCTAGAAATGTCTTCAATAAACCAAACCTAGAGATATATTTGACTCGTATGTTGATGTTGAACATGATTTCAATTGGTTGTAGAACAGATTTTCAGTCGGTTCAGTGTGTTTCAGTGGGCTCAATGTGTTTTCAATCGGTTCAGTATGTTGGACAGGATTTCCAGTCGGTTCAGTTTCGGTTTGAGACAGATTATTTCCTAACCAAAATCGTTATTAAAAAATCAAATCATACCTGTTCAAACCGGTTCTAAATCTGTTCAAACCAGATCAATTTTTTCCCCTAAACCAGACCAGTTCTTTTAGAGACAAAAACAAAATTTATTGTTTTATTAAAACCAGACCAGTTCAGTTCAGAATCGGTTCGGGGTCGAACCAGTTCATGAACAAGCCCATAATTTAACTTATAATCCCGTCACTCATAGTTTTAGCAAACGGAAACTGCAATGTAGCTAGGTATCCAAAAGGCAGTAATCAACAAACAGAATGAACTGCATACACACTGCATAACTAAATCCAAGCAAGGATCATACAATTTGTTAGTGATGGAGGGATATCAGGCGTCGATATCGAATGACCGAGCTAGGATTAGCTCTATTTGTGACCACTCGCAGGCAAACAATGCCCGTGATGTTGTTGACCAGGGCAGACGACGCCCCTAAACATTTTTCTGACATGGGGATAGAAAATGCAGGGTACATTAAAGACGCAAATTAAATACGAAAGTCCTGACATTTCTGTGTGGGATGACCGTGTCAGGATATAAAGTTACCATAGTTTACGGTGTCAGTCTCCAAAAGTACTGATCAGGGTAGGAAACTAACCATAGTGGTATGATTCCCTGACTGACTTTATTATCGGAGGAGAAACCACAAACAAAATTCAGAATCAGTTTCTTGCAAGTTTTGGAGCAGCACTAAGATTTTAGATCTGCAACACCGGAACCCAACGGCCATTACTGACAATGATAGAGCAAAGATGCAGAAATGACAGTCTTTGTCAAGACAGTATATACCAAGAAAACAACATGTGCTCGAAATCAAACAAATCATTAGCAGCACTGTACCAAATAATTGTTATATGGAAACACTTTTCCAGGGTTTATTTCCATCTTCTGCCATCAAATACATTAAACAATCCCATAAACAGAGAACGATAAGATATTCTGCAGCAGAAAAACACCTAAGGCACTTTGTTTCTTAGGATACTTGTGTACTTAATTTTGTATTAGTAACAACTGTTTTTATGGAGAGTAACTACACTAAAAAGGAATACGTAGCCTTAAATTAAGGAGACATTAACCTGTTGATTGTGTATGAAAGAAACTTTGGCCAAAGTAAACGTAGACACTAGACATTGAACATTTTGTTTTCAATATAGACAGTTTATATTCACTGATGATTATATACTTTATATACACATATAGCTAATGAAACAGCAATGAAAAATACCGAACTTCGCTGGCTATGCTTCACCATATTTACCATCTTGATCACTTTCCAGTATAGTAAACCTGCACTCGAGTTTATTGCATGATTCAGTGCACAATTCTGTAATAAAAAAAAGAGTTCATACTGCCCATGAATAGCAAAGCTCCAAATTCTATAATAAAAAATAAAAATAAATACAACAGATAGTGAAATGATTAAATACATACACTTCTGTAACCCACCAACTATCCCTCCCCAAGCACACACAAACCTTCTTTTACAGTATTCATTACTCTGAAAATGAGTAAGCCTCGTATCTAGCTCTACACTCTTGAAGCTGAATTTGCCCTCCAATATGTCCATTACAAATATCTAACAGATTCTTGCTTGCGTAATTCATGCAAACTTGGCACCCAGACTCTGAAATCTCTCCATTACAAACTCCATGTGCAAAAGCAGTAGTGCCAGACAATGGAGATTCAGCATAGTAGTTGAAACCACTGTATGGTGTTTCTGTGGTTACATTAATAAGAACATACTTCACATTATGAACATAATTGAGATCTGTATTGATCTCATCATTGCAAAGGGTGTATAAGGGTGGACCGGGGAGACATCGAACGCTACTGACCGCACTCAGCAGTGCAACTGCCATCATGCTCATAATCTCTGCAGACATAGTTACCATGATATGATGTATGTTGGCCGGTGTATTGGGTTTTCTTCTTCTCTTGGTAGTAACATTTGAGGTTTAATTTGGTGTATATATAATACAGGAGGGACAAAGGGAAAAGGCATAGTTTTTGCAGGTAGGGATGATGTTTGTTGAGTTTGTGCGCTTCATTTTGTACTCATTCCCTATGTGATTAGTTGTCTCTTTCTCTTATCCTTTTCCATAAAAGAATGTTTGATTTGTTCATATGAGTATATATATTAATTGGTATAATTTTAACTGAGGGTTGTTCATTGAAACCGGTTTGGCCGAACTGATCTGGTTCAACCGAACCAGTTTCAAAACCAAACCAGTTTTTTAAGGTTTCAGGTAGACCAATTCTAAATAATAGTTTTAATTCAATTCGAATCGATTTTTTATATTGATTTATACTTAAATTTAAATCAAACCACTTTAAACTTATATAATTTAGAACCGGTTTGAAGCAAAATAAACCAAATCGGTTTGAAAGCAAACCTAGATATGTCTTCAATAAACAAAACCTAGAGATGTATTGGACTGGTATGTTGATGTTGGACATGATTTCAATTGGTTGTGGAACAAACTTTCAGTCATTTCATTGTATTTTTCAGTCAGTTCAGTGTGTTTTTCAATGGGCTCAGTGTTTTTTCAGTCGGTTCAGTGTGTTGGACAGGATTTCCAGTCGGTTCAGTTTCGATTTGAACTGAATTATTTCCTAAATCCTAACCAAAATTGTTATTAAAAAAACCAGACCATATATATTCAAACCAGTTCTAAATCGGTTCAAACCATACCAGTTTTTCCCTCCTAAACCCGACCAGTTCTTTTAGAGACAAAAAAATATATTGGTTTTATTAAAACCAGACCAGTTCAGTTCTGAATCGGTTCGGGTCGAACCACTTCATGAACAAGCCCATAATTTAACTTATAATCCTGTCACTCATAGTTTTAGCAAACGGAAACTGCAATGTAGCTAGGTATACAAAAGGCAGTAATCAATAGACAGTATGAACTATATACACACTGCATAACTAAATCCGATCTACTATAATCCAAGCAAGGATCATACAATTTGTTAGTGATGGAGGGCTATCAGGCATCGACACTGAAGGACCGAGCTGGGATTAGTTGTATTTGTGACCACTCGCAGGCAAGCAATGCCCGCACTGTTGTTGACCAGGGCAGACGACGCCCCTAAACATTTTTCTGACATGGGGATAGAAAATGCAGGGTACATTAAAGACGCAAATTAAATACGAAAGTCCTGACATTTCTGTGTGGGACGACCGCGCCAGGATATAAAGTTACCATAGTTTACGGTGTCAGTCTCCAAAAGTAGTGATCAGGGTAGGAAACTAACTATGGTCCAGGTTAAGTATCCCTATAAATACCATAGTGGTCTGATTCCCTGACTGACTTTATTATCGGAGGAGAAACCACAAACAAAATTCAGAATCAGTTTCTTGCAAGTTTTGGAGCAGCACTAAGATTTTAGATCTGCAACACCGTAACCCAACGGCCATTACTGACAATGATAGAGCAAAGATGCAGAAATGACAGTCTTTGTCAAGACAGTATATACCAAGAAAACAACATGTGCTCGAAATCAAACAATCAAACAAATGATTGTTCCATGGAAACACTTTTCCAGGGTTTATTTCCATCTTCTGCCATCAAATACACTAAATTCTCCCATAAACAGAGAACGATATGGTATTCTGCAGCAGAAAAACACCTAAGGCACTTTGTTTCTTAGGATAGTTGTGTACTTAGTTTTGTATTAGTAACAACTGTTTTTATGGAGAGTAACTACACTAAAAAGGAATACGTAGCCTTAAATTAAGGAGACATTAACGGTTAACCTGTTGATTGTGTATGAAAGAAACTTTGGCCAAAGTAAACGTAGACACTAGACATTGAACATTTGTTTTCAATATAGACAGTTTATATTCAACGATGATTATATACTTTATATACACATATAGCTAATGAAACAGCAATGAAAAATACCGAACTTCGCTGGCTATATGCTTCACCATATTTAGTATTTACCATCTTGATCACTTTCCAGTATAGTAAACCTGCACTCGAGTTTATTGCATGATTCAGTATTTGATTCAATGCCGTTATTACTCGATTATGCTGAGTCGGAGTCTGAAACAAAACCTTAACAGAACGATCAGCGGATCCAACAAAGAGCTTCCCGTTCCAGCTCAGCAGAGATGTTATCACCGACACACAGGGAATAGACCCAACGCATCTCACATCTATGTGATGTTCATCTTCAGTACCAGACAATTCCTAATAACATCACTCAATGAGACAGATTCGAAAAAATAAAATAAAAAAAAATTGGCTTCAATAAAACTGTTGTAGTTGCAGAAACGTTGTTACGATCATCAGTTAGTCCGATTTCAGAAGCAAAGATCATTAAGACCGAACATTTTTGAAAAAAAAATACCTGTATATTGATGGTTTTGTCCCAACCTCCTGTAAATAGACATTTGCCTTGCACAGCTGCAGAGAAAATTGCACCACCGTGAACTTGTGCAGCTCTCACGTAAGTATCATTTTTCCAGACCTGGACATACAAACACCTTAAATCACTTCTATTATCACCATAAAACAACAGAAGGCCTCTACATTTATACCCTTTATTATGCAATTTAAGCTTTCTTTCACAAAGAAATTTCATTGGGTGAAAAACAGAAAGCTATCCAACCAGTTCTTTCAAGTAAGGGTCAGATTCTTACTTTGATACTTCCATTTTCATGGGTAGCAACAAGCAGGTCTCTATCAGCTCTGATGGACAAAACCGACGCCACCTTCCCCGGCACATCTTCTCCAAATACAGTCAATGAAGAATGGTCGCTAAGACTCCATAATCTTACAGTTCCATCCCAACTGCCACTATAAAGGACTCCATTGTGTACCAGTAAAGAAGAAACAACTGATCTATGCCCTTCCATGCTGCATATCAGTGCACAATTCTGAAAAAAAGAGTTCATACTGCCCATGAATAGCAAAGCTCCAAATTCTTATAATAAAAAAATAAAAATAAAAGAATTCCACCATATTTATGCTAATTTTCTTGCTTTATTTTCTTAATTGAATATCATGAGCCTACACCAAAAAATTCTACATAAATTATGTGTGTACATGTCAAGTAGATTAAGTAATATTATATACAAGAAGCAACCTGCAACGACCATGCTTTGATCAACTTATCCCCACTTCCAGTGTAGAGATATCCATTAGCTGAATAGGCAAGTGAGTGAATGCCAGTGTAGCGCCAATCCTTTAGCTCATGCCATTTCTTTAACGGCTCATTACCAAAAGGAGAGCAAGCAGACCATACAAATATTTCGCCCCCACCATCTCCCGTTACACATAATGGTTGTTCTCCATCCACATAAACTACAGCCATGATCTTATTCCCATGGCCTCGGAAGGTATGCACATGGGAGAAGTCCTAGAAGGGAGAAGAAGCAACAACCAAGCAAAAATTGCGTGTGAAACTTACCTAATGAAGAACTTCAGTAGAGTGAGCCATCGAAGGAGTACTGCAAATAATAGAATAAATACCTGTAATGACCACAATTGAACGGTTTTATCATATGAGGTGCTGAATAGGAATTCTCCTACAAGAAAAATTGTAATTTTTAGTACATAAAAATCAAAATTTGTAACTTATATTCGTTAGCATACAACATTTTGTCAGGAAAGAGAAGGATGACATAGTACTACAACAATAATTTCCATGCATAATGAGTTCACGGCCTAACTAATAATGTAAGTAAGAATAAATGGGCAAAGCTATAATTATTTGGAAATGTGACCATAGATGAGTAGAACCAATTATTGTACCTCCCACAGCTAATGCTGTTACACAGTCAAGATGACCACGAAGCTCCTTGCATTGGACCTTTTCTTGAGAGAAGTTCTTTGAAAAGTCGTGATCAAGGCCCTCACCGTCATGATCATCTGATTCGGAGCCCTTTTCGGGCAAAATATCTTCTTTGGATGAGTCGAATGCTTCCGGTTCTATCTGACACAGCTTCCCCAGGAGGAGGCAATGACCGTCACCACCTTGATCAATGACACTCTCATCTTCTAAATTACGAAAATCATGTTTCGTAAGCAATTCCCTCACGCATTTCCATACATCAGTCAGAAGTGGGCGCCTTCTTGGATCCAAGCTCAAACATTCACAAAGAATGCTTCTTAAGTTCACAAATTCTGAACACAATTTAGACTCCAATAAGGAAGAAACTTTCTCCAACCACTCCGAATACATGTTTGAGTAATCTAAACTTCCTCCATCGCTAGTTTTCCATGTCTCTTCTGTGAATGATGTACCAATGAGTAGCCTAACCAATACACAACCAACTGTCCATACGTCTGAGCTGTAGCCAGTGGGATAAAGTGTGCTGATATTATCACTTATCATGAAGTTTTTTTCCTTCAATAATGCCAATAGTATTTCTGGACTCAAAAAAAATCCACTATGCAGCAACTTATGAAAGATCACGGTTATGTCATTATTATCGACCATTCTTTTACCAGAAACACATTCAGCAATAGTACCAGAAACTTGCCTTCCCATCAGCAAGATCTGAACAAGATCTACACATGCATGTGAAAAACCATCCACATCGATACACGAAAGGCCTAAACAACCAATGATTATCTTTTCACTGTGTAAGCTAATCACTATTTCACATACGTCCAATGCTACCAAAACAAAACTGGAGATTGCATCCTTGATCCCACCATCGTCTTCCAAAGCAACAAACCCATTTGGCAAGTTACTAAAATTTTCAAAAACTTGCCTCCTAAGCTTCTTCGATACCAAATAACAAACTTGAGCTTCCATATCACCCCACAAACCATAGATTTCGCATACTCTGCGTTGCTGCCCCAAAGCTGATGTCAGAACTAAACTCAAATTATTAATAATATCCTCATCCATCTTATTCAAACTGTTCATGATCTCTGCAGTATAACTGAGCCTAAAGCCCTTCTCATTCCCAGATGTTAAACAAAATACTGGAACTAGATTAATTTCTTGGTTGTCCATAAACCGATGCCGCCGAGATAAGGAGCCAGAGGCAATTGCACCAACCATCATCCCTGATAACAAAGGAAGAAGAAGTTATTAGATAACCACTTACAACAGATTCCATTTCATTATATATATGTAAATGTGAAATCCTCCATAGAATAGTAAATGAACTACCTTGACCTCCATCTTGAAGTGAAATGGCGGCGGCCGGAAGAACCCAGTCCTTCCACTTGGCGTACAATTCATCAGACCACAAGTCAGGCAGAAACTGTTTCTGTGTCTTCCGTTCTTTAGAATTTGAAGGCTTCTCGACTCCATTGGTGGTATCGCTGTGATTCTCTTCTTCAGTCTTTCTCTCACAATCGCCGGCCCTGTCGCACAGCCGAAGAAGGTCGATGTTCTTTGGGAGAGAAGCCGGTCCCTGGGTTGACGGAAACTTGACTAGCTGCGTGCATCCAGGGCAGCGAATCGTTTGAGGGAACTTCTTAGGGAGTTGGCCGAGGCAAGTCTCGCAGGCTGTGTGTCCGCACGGCAGCACTCGCGGCATCGTGTCGGAGCTGCTATAGGGCTGGAGGCACACTGGGCATTCCGGCAGCGATAGAGATTCTGACGTCTCCATTGCTCAAGTCTCCGACTACGACTGATTCAGCCTCGGATTGATCTTAAACCAGTCTAGTCTGACCTCTCTTTATATTATTAAACTAATAATTTTAAATATTCGTAAGACCAGGACTAGAATACGATTAAGTCTAGGCATTTCGGTGACGGCTGTGTTTGTATTAGGATGGACCGCCCGCCCATAAGTTGGAGGTCATTCACATTAATGCTCAGTTGTGTGTCGAGAGCTCATTCACATCAGTTTAGACAGAGAGGTCAAAAGTACAGTTTAGTTTAGACAAAGGTCAACAATACAGTTTAGACAGAGATCAGTAACTGTGTTATTATAGATCATTGACCGTCAAACCATTGATTGTCCTCCCGTCCGACAGACCGTAATCCCAACCTTAGGCAGATCCGCTTCCGCTAAGGCAATCGTTCAAGGAGTTAACTAAATTATGTATTATGTTGTGCCATAATCGATTGCATATTCCGCAGATTCCAACATGCTGTAACCACTGTGTAACTTTGCGACGCACACGTTAAAAGGACAGCTGCGGTGAGTAGCTGGAATTGGCATCCTGGTCCTGGTTCTGTTTTTACTCTCAATAAAAAAGCTAGGATTCGTTAGCCATTAATAAATAATCTAGAGTTCCTCAATTGAGTTGATTGATGCATTTAGGACATGCTGATTTGGAGTCTCATTTACAGTCTCTAGTGGCTTATTTCTGGGTGTGTTCTTCACTTGATTCTCCGAGGCTTAGTCCAATGATGGAGTATGAGAATTACATGACAACAGCAAGAGCAGAGAGCCACCAGAGCTGATCAAAATCAGGAATCTGAGAAAAGATTATCTGTGTGATGCCAAACCCATCATGTATATGTTGCCTTCTATTTTGCATGGGCTGGTTTGATAGGTATGAACAAATTGATGAATATTTCTCAGAATCAACAAAAAGAGAGAATGGGACTCACATCATGGTGATAGAAGCTGCAGTGGTGTTACCAATGGCAATAACACACAGATTCGCATACTGAATCAGTCCACAGAATTGGAACTTACATCCTCCTGCAGCAAGAAGATATTGTCTTTCTAACAAAACCAATTCCTAATAGATTTGTATGGTCTCCTCCATTAGATCTTCAAGCTTCGTTATGGAATATAATATCAAACCTAAACAAACCAGATTATTCACTTTAAATAAAAACTTCACTAAGATATACATTGAAGAAGTACCTGTAATAATGAATATAAAAATCAAATGTATAGGAGAAAAAGCAGGGGATGAAATCATGAACAGCACCCCCGAAAGCACAAGGGGGTTCCTCTGCAACATCCGTCCATAAAAGGCGAGTCAAGATCAAAGATTTAGCTGAAAATTGTAGTGGATGAATAATAGGTAAATACTCTCTTTTTTAGCTCTTGACCGTCTCAAGAAGGGAATATTATCTATAGGTAAACAGTAACCTTTCAGCTTCATGGTTACTAAGGTAAACTTGTATCCACAGAGCATGGAATTATCAGTGAGAAAGAAGAAGGTTTATGCAGCTTTATGGTAAAATTGATTTGATTCATATAATACGGTCACATAACACGTGAATGTCAAGAAATTTCTTAGCAAAAAAACGTAGACTGATAAACAATACTATTGCCTACAGAATCATATAACAAGACACAGTTGCAGAATGCTCAAAGTTGGGAAGAAATAACATATCACTGCTTCAGATCTCCAATGTAGAAGTCTTCAATCATGTCAAACACCCTCGTGCCATGCTGAGGCCTGCTAGGAATGGATCCGGTTTAGGGTTACAATACATTAGTCTTTTCTTTTCCAACAAAATTCAGCAAGAACTTGCAAAATATCATGAATGCATGCATCATAATAATAACTACCAAAAACAGCAGCAAAACAGGGTGACTATAAATCTTCCAAAATCTTTTTTTTTTTTGGCCATCTATCTTCCAAAAACTTGAACAGCAGCATTCAACACAATTTCCTATCCATAGTGTGGTGTTTGTTTTTCTTATCTGATTATGATGATTCTCTTCAGTTAACACTAATAAGAAGCAGCAATTAAGTTGATACTAATTTAAGAATAAGGATACAAACCCGAAAAATCCTTCAGTTGAATCATCTCCTGCATGGGCTAGTATTGCATCTCCACCAGGGTGTTCCTCCACATACGAAGTAACATCATAAATCTAGAACCGTGACAGTGAAGAAACCAAATATTGTGATGTTAAAACCATTGAATCCAATTCGAACAGTAACATAATTTAAAAATAAAATAAAAACGAAAAAACACAAAAAAATCAAGAAAGAGATAGTACCCTGTTCTTGATGATAATCCAGCAATCATCCCTTTTATTGTGCAGGGAGATTTCAGATTTGGAGTAGATCTTAGATTCCTAATAAGATTAATAGAAATATCAAGATAGTAGAAGAACAACTTAAATGGGAGTATAATTGAACACACTAATTCACAAACTAGGTGTTCGGTTCCAATAAACAACACGAGATCAAGCAAATGGCGAACATATCCAATGCTCGTAACATCATGGACCGAAGTCCCAACTAGTTGTACTTCCGAGCTCATCTAAACCTTACAAAACTACCAGTACAGTGATATTCCCAGTGCACGACTAACGTCAGAAGTAGGCTTCACGATTGAACTATCTTGTAGCAATGAAGAGATAATTCTTCATTTCTATTCTGATGGAAATCCATGCTTCAATTTCGGATAATATCTCCTATGATTATTGTAGCTCAATCACAACAAACAGCACAAAACAAGTTGATTGGCCGTAGCCGCATAACATCATTAATCAAATTGTCTAATCGCGTCCTTTGCTAAGGGCATCTCATTTCGAAACTCATCAGTAGTTGCAGATTCAGTGTAAATTACTTCAATTACCTTAGTGTTGTTACTAACTGGTCGAACTTCGTTGGCCTTACCTACGATCCACAATACACATGGATCAAATGTCGATACTGAATAGAGTTTTGCGCTCAATCTTACAATTACTAGCATCTAAAGTGAAATCTGGATGAAGAATGTACCGGATTTATGATTCCGCGGGAGGAACAGAAAAGCCCAAGCGATACATAGAAACAGAACCGCTACAATAACGTACATTATTCAATCCAGATCCTAAGCGCAATCACCTGCCATCAAATCATACATGAGAGGCAAGCTTCTCTAGGGATTCACCGTTGAAAATCAATCATACAACCACATCAGCTTCATTTCAGACACAACACCTCGAATTGTAAGTGCTTATAGAATAATGACGGCGGCGGCGGCGGATAATTTGGTTTGCACGGTGTCTCACTTTCACGGTGATGAAGGCTCCGCGGAGTGGAGACTGAGACGGATTTTCCGATGATTCAGACTATATTTTAGAGAATCTATGGATCACGTGACTCACATCCTCGCCTGAATAAAATCATTAATTATAAGTAAGCCCCTGAAATATAGATTTTCTCCAAAACAAAATACAACTTTTCGAGAATCCCAGTTTTTGAAATTTTATTTCCTTAATGTTTGTACAATTGTACTTTGGCCTAGGGGTGGTAAAACTAAAACCTGACCCAATCTGTGGTTGATCCGCGCCACGAATCGTGTTTGGGTCAGTGTTTTTTACTCAATCCGTAAATAACACGTGATACCACGAGTCAGATTTTGGTATGAAGGTTTGACCCACGGGTCAACTCGTGACCCGTGACATTTTTATATTATATTAAAATAACATGTGTCAAACATCTGGCTCAGTTCATTATGTTTTTTCTGGCTAAGTTCATTATGGTTTTTTTAGTATACGCGGGTCGAACAGGTGAGACTGACCCACGGGTCATAGGGCTCCAACTGATCATCTCACGTTGAAACTCATCATTTCACAACTCATCTCAACTACCATGTATCTTGCACACCAAGGCAACTAGAAAATGAGGGAAAATTGTACAATTAACTCATCGAAATTGAAGCTACATCCAATGAAATTCCGTCCCGACTTGATCTTGACGATGATCCACAAACCATTGTAGCTGACCTCTTCTCTTCAGTGATCAACTCTCACTCAACTGCTATGAAAATACTCACGAGGGAACACGGGCGGGCACCGCTTCATCGTCACATACTTATACTGAACATTCATCGAAAACCTCCATCAATTATCATTTTTCGAATAACAGAAAATTGGGAATGTTTTCTTTAAGTTCATGTGTTCTTCAGAGAAGACTCTTCTTCATACATACCTTATGTTGGACGTAAATAGATGAGTTAAACAATGAGCTACCTGAACTTTTGATGTTTTGACAAAGGTGCAACGAACTACCTCTGTCCAAATTACTATCAACTGTTGACAGAAATTCGTCGAAAATTCGTCAGAAATTGAACGGAGGTAGCTCGTTGCACCTTCGTCCAAAGTTGAGGTAGTTCGTTTTGATTTTTTAAAGTTCAAATAGCTCGTGGCAAAATGTCCAAAGTTCATGTAGCTCTTATATTTAATCATAAATAGATAAATAATTTTTTTGTGGGTCCAAGGATAGCTATATACTGACTGACTACACTAGATCATAGATGTACATGGTTGACTAATAATAATAAACGTTTAAAAACAACTATTAAAAAAAGGGCAAATCATGAGCCAGGTCAGCATATCCTTTCCACCTCATCAGCTGACACAGGGCCGAGTTTAACGATTTGGCATTACGTGACTCTAATGTACTCCGAATCCCGATGGGCCGGATCGTCGGCACCTAATATGTGGCCTGTGGGGAAGTTCTAACAGTTTAACGTTTCGAAAGCTGTAATTTTGAGGACTAAACCTCCATATATTCAAAGTTTGAGGACTGAAATGCTAAAATATGACGCAGAGAAGCATCTAAATCAGCCGTCCATGAGCTCAGCTCAGTTCAGTCCATGTGTATAAATAAATAGCCATGGCGACTCAGAAATTCTGATCACTGCTCTCTTGTCTGCATTTTTCACAGAGAGAAGAGAGAGAGAGAGAGAGAGAGAGATGGATAATATTTCGCCTCAAGTTGATGGTGGCCATGGCGGAAGCAACCGTATAACTGCACTTCGCATTTCTCATCCTCCATCTTCTGTGGCCACCAAAGATTTTGATGGCCGTGAAGATGACGATCCTCATCAGGTTTCTCTCGCTTTCTGTTGGACGATAACTCATGAATTAGAATATGCGTTCTTGTTCTACGATTATTATAAATCATGAAGTTTTGTATTGTAATTATGGATTTATGAACAATTTGCGAGATAAATTTTATTTTTAAATAAAATTCTAATATTTTTGGTCAGGAATAAATTTATAGATAACTTTATAGAAATGTTTAGTTTTGTATAATTTATTAGTATAAATTTTGTTTTTTTAATGTAAGTTTTTATATGAATTTTTGGAAAAAAAATATTTGAAAACTGAAATTTATAAGTATAGACAATTTATCAACTGAATTTTAATTTTTATTGCAATTTTGATACGTAACGGGCAGACGAAATTAATAAATTGTAACTTTAGTTAATTAATATTTTTTTCCAAAAAATAGTCTAAATAGCAAATTATCATAAATATGAATATCTCTCAATCTAGTAATTTATGTTAAATACGAACATATTTCTAATTTTATTTTGGGTTTATGGTTTTAGTGAAACGTCGTCGTTCCTTAGTCAAAGCAATATAATTAAGTCCATTAAATACATTTATAATTACATATTATCAAGTGTACTTTATATTTTATTTTACTAAATGAAGGTTTATTTTAATTATTTTTTTACCAGAAACCAGGGTGGAAAAAATTTATGTCATTTGTGGGTCCAGGCTTCCTCGTCTCACTGGCTTACCTTGATCCAGGAAACTGTAAGCATGTGCTTATTGAATTTTATATTAAATGAATTAATCTAAATTCACTATGGTTTTATAAAAATGTTTTAAATATCAATTAGCTACATAAACTTTAGACGTTTTGCAACGAGTTACCCGAACTTTGAAAATTCAAAACGGACTACCTAAACTTTGAAAAAAATGCAAATAGCTATCTTCGTCCAATTTCCGACGAATTTCCGTCAACAGTTAGCGGAAAATTGGACGGAGGAATCTATTTGCACTTTTTTCAAAGTTGAGGTAGTCCGTTTTGAATTTTCAACGTTCGGGTAGCTCGTTGCAAAACGTCCAAAGTTCAGGTAACTCATTGGTATTTAACCTTATAAAAATATGTGTTTATATTATTAATGAATGCAGAGTATATGATATAACACATTGTGCTTGCTTAATGTCTTTTTACAGTGGAAACGGATCTTCAAGCTGGAGCTAATCACCGTTATGAGGTAAAATAATCGATAAATACAATATTATCTCTTAATATTTAATTTAATTTAATTTCAAATTTATTTTTTAAAGTTTAAATCATAATTTTTTTATGATTGGTCAAAGTTTGAGTTTGTTCTCTCAATCTAAATTTAACATACTAAATTTTGAAAATTGCAAATATAATATAAAACTTTAAAAAAAGTCACAATTTACCAATTCTGAACTTTTTAAAATGTTACAATTGAGTTCCGATTATATTGGATCTCGAATTTGGATCTTGACCCAGATTTACTACTCCTGACCCAAACCTGGTCGCACACTTATGAGGTCAGTATGAGTCAAGACTCATACTCAAGCCTTAATCGAATTGAATGTTGGTTCAACTCCAATTCGATTGTGGATTGATTGAGACTCAATCAAGCTTCAATCGAATCAATACTAAATTTTAACATTTGAAAAATTTGAAAGAGTTAAATTGTGACATTTGTTTTAAGTATTTTGTTATTTTTTCAATTTTTAAAACTTAATTTGTTAAATTTAGTTGTAAAAATTAACGGAGTGCTCAAACTAGAAAATGAAATTTTAAGTGAAAAACTCAAAATTTGACCCACTATTAAATAATAATGCTCATAGCATGTATATATATTTTTAAAGGAATTAGTTGAAATATTTTAAAAAATGAATGTTTTTGAAATTTTCAAACCATATTTTTTACAATAATATTATTTTGTGATGTGGTCTCTAATTATATGATTTAATGATTTTTTTTAATATTATATACAATATGACAATGAAATGGATTATCAATGTCTTGTAATAAATTAAAGTCCATGCTATTAATTTATACAACTATGAACTATGTTCATATTTATGTTTTTATTATCTATCTATACACCTCATGTGCTTAGGTAAAGACAAAAATATGCATTGAATTTTACTCATTAATATTTTTTTTTAATTAATTAGACCTTATATTAAATCTAAATTATCTTCATTTGTAAATGATATAATTAAAATGAATAAATTATCTTCATTTCTAATTATTTAGATGTATATATATTGTATAATTTCTTTCAGCTGCTATGGGTGATACTCATAGGACTGGTCTTTGCCCTTATAATTCAGTCATTAGCTGCAAACCTGGGTGTGAGTACAGGTAATATTAATTATTTTCTCATTAATTATATTATTATTATTAATCATTATATATATATATATATAAATAACAAATAAATAAATTATTATTATTATTATATAATCCGAAAAATGCTAATTTCAGGGAAGCACCTTTCTGAAGTCTGTCGTGCGGAGTACCCACCACTTGTTAAATACTGCTTATGGCTGCTTGCTGAACTTGCTGTTATTGCTGCAGATATTCCAGAAGGTATTAATAATAATACTTAGTCTCTCTATTTATTTTATTTTGATTCTTTTAATAAATATGACGTGGATATTATTTATTAATATCTTTTTTTTTTTGTTTTTTTTGTAATTATCGATTATAGTGATAGGAACAGCATTTGGACTGAATATACTGTTTCATATCCCAGTATGGATTGGTGTTCTTTGCACTGGCTGCAGCACTCTTCTTCTTCTTTGCCTTCAAAGATATGGAGTAAGCTTATAAATATACACTATACTACACTACATACTACCCCATCACATATAATATATGGTTAAATACCAAAGAGCTACTTGAGACGTTTTAGAACGAACTACACGAACTTTAAAAATTCAAACGGGCTACCTCAACTTGAACGAAGGTGCAAATAGCTAACTCCGTCCAATTTACCGTCAACTGTTGACAGAATTTCGTCGAAAATTCGTTGGAAATTGTACGGAAATAACTATTTGCACATTTTTGTCCTAGTTGGAGTAGCCCGTTTTGAATTTTTTTAGTTCAGGTAGCTCGTTGCAAAACGTATGAAGTTCAGTCAGCTCCTTGGTATTTAACCATATAATATATATATATATATATATAATGTAATATAATATAAAATCATTTTAATTTTTCTGTATTAAAATTATTTCAAATATTTGTATATTTTATTTTTTATAAATTGTGTAATATTTAAAAAATAATAATTGATAGACTTTCTCTATAACAAAAGTAAGTATGACGCGAAATTGCCCTATACTTTATGGAAGTGTTAAAACTACCCCTAATCTTCTGCTATGTTTAATTTTGGTCCTATATTTTCAAATTAGCCCATTCTTGTGCTACTAATGTATCATAATAATTATTTCATTTTCCCGATTTGTATATAGGTGAGGAAACTTGAATTGTTAATAGCGATACTAGTGTTCATAATGGCGGCCTGCTTCTTCGGAGAGATGAGCTACGTGAAACCCCCAGCCTCGGGTGTATTGAAAGGCATGTTCATCCCAAAACTTAACGGCCATGGTGCCACTGGAGACGCCATTGCCCTCCTCGGCGCTCTTGTCATGCCGTAAGCTATCTATTCCATTTATCCGTGCATTTAATATATTGTTACATGTACTTTCGGAGTTTGGGCAAATTATTATATCAGTTAAGTTTTTCGTTAAATATGGATTGAAAATGACATGGTAGCACATGATTGATTTATTATTTAGAAAATTAATGATTTCTTAAAAATATAAACAAAAAAACTAGAAAATTTATTTAAAAAATTGAAAAATTAATAGAAAAAATAAGAGATTTTAGTATAATATTTTTTATTAAAAAATATGAAAAAAATAAAAAGATTAAACATCTATTATTATTTTATATTTTAATAAAAATATTATATTAAAAACTCGTATTTTCTTTATTATTTTTACAAAAAATTTATAGTCTTTTTAAAAATTATTATAATTTGTTGAATAATGGATCAATAAAGTGTTGTTATGTCATTTTCTGTTCATATTTAACGGAAAATTTAACTGAGATAGTAATTTGTCCAAAGTGTCAAAGTTTATATAACGTTTTTTGAAAAATAAAAGTTTGGATAGTGATTTATAAAGTGTCCAAAGTTGAAGTAGTAATTTGGTTATTAATCCTATATATTATCTAAAATTATATATATATTTGATACTTTTTAATTTTAATAAATGTGGAGAAGATTATTATATGTATTGTTTTTCTCCAACCACTCTAACACGCGATCCAATGTTGGAATACAGGCACAACTTGTTTCTCCACTCCGCCTTGGTGCTATCTAGAAAAGTCCCAAATTCAGTCAGAGGGATTAATGTAAGTCCATTATGGTAATTATTAATATATTTTTTAATCTAAATCATTTAATTACTCTTTGATTATCTTATGGTAAATATTTATTTTACTTTGAAAATAAATAAATACAGGAGGCGTGTAAATTTTTTCTGATAGAGAGCGGGTTTGCTCTTTTCGTGGCCTTCCTAATAAACGTGGCGGTGATCTCAGTTTCCGGCGCTGTTTGCTCCGCCGACAACCTCTCCGATGAAGACGCCGATCGCTGCAGCGATATCACCCTCAACTCTGCCTCTTTCCTCCTTCAGGTAAATAATAATAATTAAAAATATATATATATATTTTTAGTAAAACAAAAATTACAAACAACCAAAACTAAATACTAACCACAGTTAATCATGTTAGAATGAAACTTGTAAATATTATAGGATTAATTATCAAATATGTAGTCGAACTTGACATGGTTTGACAAGTAGATACCCAAATTATTTTTTTGTCGCAAATAGGTTATCGAACTTTTAGAAATTTGCAAATAGGTTTCTAACGTTAATTTTCTGTTGAGTTTTGACGGAAAACTGCACGTGAGCAACACGTGAAGAGCAATCAAGTACTTGAACTTGACATGGTTTGACAAACAGATACCTGAACTTACACGAATTAGCAAGTAGAGACATGAATCGGTTTGATCGAACCACTTTATTTATTAAAAAAAAAGTAGAATTCATATGCCAAACACATGCATGACTCAACCCTAAACTCTAAGTCATGCATGTCTTTGGTATATAAACCCCGCACTTTTTTGTTTTTAAATAAAGTGGTTTGACCGAACCGGTTCTGAGCCAATTTTTGAACTGAATCAGATATCTACTTTTTTGTGTAAATTCAAGTACCTGGTTGCTTCTCACATGCTGCTCACGTGCAGTTTTCCGTCAAAACTCAACTGAAAATTAACGTCAGGAACCTATATGCTAATTTTCAAAAGTTCAACAACCTATTTGCGACAAAAAAAAGTTTGAGTACCTACTTGCCAAACCATGTCAAGTTCGACTACCTATTTGATAATTAACCCAAAATTATATATAACACCTCATACGCAACCAACAACGACAATATTCACGTGTGTTGTAGTCTAATATATATAAAGTTTATAACTAAGTGAATAATTTGTGGATCAGAATGTGTTAGGTCGATCGAGTTCGACTATTTACGGGATCGCCCTGCTCGCGTCGGGGCAGAGCTCCACCATCACCGGCACTTATGCCGGACAATACATTATGCAGGTAAATATAAATATATTTACTGTATTTTATTTTTATATTATTATATGATTTTTTATATATAATAATTATAAGTTTGCATGAATATTTGTAGGGGTTTCTGAACTTGAAGATGAAGACATGGAAAAGGAACTTAATCACAAGGTGTATTGCCATTACACCGAGTCTAGTTGTCTCCATTGTCGCCGGCTCGTCGGGAGCCGGTCGCCTCATCATCATCGCCTCGGTTAGTAATATATAAACACAATATATATATATATATATGGTAAAATATAACATTGTCCCCTAAAATTTACGCCGATTTTAAAATTATCCATTAAAGTTTAAAGTCCCCTATAATGTTTGGAAATGATGAAAAATTCTCCCTTATCATATACACTTTCAGATGAGATTTTTCATCATTTCTAAACATTATGAATGATTTTAAACTTCAAGGAAAATTTTTAAAATTGACGTAAACTTTAGGGGAAAATGTCGTATTTAACCCTATATATATATATAATTTTGTGGGGAAGAAAATAAAAAAGGATCAATGTTGAAGGACTAGTTTTGATCTTGCAGATGATTCTTTCATTTGAGCTTCCATTTGCTCTCATACCCCTCCTTAAATTCAGCAGCAGCGCTACCAAAATGGGACCCCACAAGAACTCTTTGATTGTAAGTACATTTATCCTCAAATTTTATGAAAGTGTAATTTTAGTCCTCAATTGATGTAAATGTCAATGTGCAAGCTAAAAATCTATTTTATGTCCTCCATTTAGGGGTGACAATTTTACACGATTAAACGATATGTAACGATGTACATTTTACACGATAATGACACGACACGGTTAGTAACCGTATCTAAACAACTCTTATTCATTTTGACACGATTAATAACTGTCTAAATACATCTAACATGCAAATACACGACTAAACACGATTAAGTATGTTTATCTAATATTTCAGTATATTTTTTAACTTATTTTTTAACAACTTATGAATTTTAAAACTTGATTATGAAATTAAATTATAGAATTTGTAAATTTCATATTGTATTATTTCTTTGATATAATTTATTGTCATATGTTTGTCTCGTGTACATATAAATTTTTTATTTGTTCAAAAAATTAATCGTGTATTAACATGTGTTCCACGTGTGATCTGTTTAAGACTCTATCTGTTTAAACACGACACGTTTATGCACGTTTAAAATTTATCTGTTTATACACGACACACACGAATAGTCACCCCTACCTCCATTTGTTGTAATGCTTTCATAAAACATTTCTTCTATTTTTATTTTTTTTCCAGATCATAGTGATATCATGGATCCTAGGGTTTGGCATCATTGGCATCAACGTTTACTACCTAAGCACTCCACAACGGGTTGCCCAAGGCGGCCAATGTCCTCATCGGTGTAGTCGTGTTCCCCTTGATGGCGGTCTATGTCCTTGGCATCATCTACCTTACCCTACGGAAGGACACGGTGGTTACTTTCATAGAGACCAACAAGGAAGACCCTACAACAATGGAGAAAGGGCAAGGTGCGGTGGGATCAGACCGGATCCCTTATAGAGAGGATCTAGCCGATATTCCCCTTCCTCAATAGAGCCGTCCGGGTTACCAAATGTCATTTTGTATAGTCCATGTCACGGGTTGATCGGAGAATAGTTTAGATTAAATAAATAAAATGTTAGGGTTAAATAACAATGAGCTACCTGAATTTTGGACGTTTTGCAACGAGTTATCCGAACTTTAAAAATTCAAAATGGGCTACCTCAAACTTGGACGAAGGATTGAGCAAAAAAAACTTGGGCAAAGGTGCAAATAGTTATTTCCGTCCAATTTCTAACGAAATTCTGTCAACAGATGATGGTAAATTGTACGGAAGTAGCTATTTGCACCTTTGTCCAAATTGAGGTAGTCCGTTTTGAATTTTTAAAGTTCGGGTACCTCATGTCAAAACATTTCAGGGTTCAAGTAGTTATTTACTATTTAACCATCGTATGCCCTCAAATGTTTGGACAACAAGTTGATGAAAGAAATGGATGTAATTTTAGTGGACTTAATGATATTTAAGGATGTTTTCTTTTCCCGACAAGAGTTGACTTAATGAAATAACATAATGTGATAAAATTTCAATGAATTAATTGTTGTTAATTTAAAGATGTTATCTTGAACCATTACGAGTTTTTTCATTTGTACTTATTTCAGATAATTTAAATCCTACGAATTTTTTTAATTAATTCAATTTTTATCAACTATTTTCTACACACTCTATGTCCAAAGCAACCCAAAACAAAGCCGATGATTCATTACCATTTGATTAACCCAGAGAGCAAGGTGCTTATGTAGTAGGCTCTATACAATCACTTGTAAAATCCCCAACCAAACCCAGTCGCCTTGAACATCTTCTAAGCTAACCCAGATTGTAAAAAAACCCAATTTCAGCCTAAGTTAGAGCTTGTACCGGATACAGATCTCATCATCGGGTGGTTAAGAGGAGCGTTCTGTGAATTTCCAGGGGCATTGAATCCTACGCTTGCAGATGGCGAGGACATAGCTGGGGAAGAATTGATGGCGGATAAGGGAAGCCTAGGGCCAAGAGGAAACATTTGCTGCTGCTGCTGCTGACGCGGAGGCATGAAGGGCATCTGGGAATGCATTTGGGTGCCTCCGTATCCTGACATGCTGGGCTGCAAAGGCATTGGGCCTGACATGGCTGGTGGTCTTGGGTGGGTGGACCCGGGACCCATGGGTCCGAGATTCGAGAGGGGTGGGCCTCCTGTGGGTGTAGGGACTAGCCGAGATGACATGATCCTTGCTCGTTCAAGGGCTAATCTCTGCCTCCCTTTCTCCATCTGGTCGCATTCTCTCATCAACAGGGTTTCCACCTCTGCAAATTGTTTCAGTTTGAGCTCCAGCCTCTTCAGCTGCACCACAAATTTTACATTATTCGCATATATATATATATATATAAGCAATTAAATCCACAATTGTATGGATTATCATCTATTTCTATGGAAATACAGAGGTTGAAGACTCGGGTCTCACCTGCTGATTTATTATAGTTGCGTATAACCTCTGTATTTCTCGTTCCTCATGATCCGCAAATAACTTTGCCTTGGTCGCTGCTGCAGCAAGACCGATTCTTGCAGCAGCTTTAACTTTTTCTGGAGATACAGCAGCTGCACTATCTGCTTCAGTTTGTCCTCCTGAGCAGCCATTTTGACGCATAATAAATCTCTAAAAGTTTATGAGATTTTGCAGAAAACAAATTTAAAAATAAATGGAATAACTTAACATTACCTTTCTGCTGGACTGGGTCCCCTGCTTGTGCCTCCACATTCATGCTGCATGGGACAGGAGATGAATTTAGTCAATTTGGTAGTTAGAGAGAGGGAATTTTTTTTTTGGGTTTGTTCTAATGAAGAATTAGTGCATACCTATGACCTTGGACTGCCCCCTCTACTTGTATGTCGTTCCCAGATTCTGCTTCTCCAGATAATGCAGCCAATGCTGCATGTGCACAGGCTGCAGCAACTCTTGGTGCCACAGCAGAGGCCAAAAAGGCAACCTGGAAAGTCAATTAACAATCACGTTGATCCTAGCAGACAAGCAAGAACAGCAACAAACACAACTCAAGCTCTTTGAAATTGTACCAAAAACTGTTAGTTAATCAGGGTTGTGACAGTAGGAAGGTACTACTGCAGTTATTTACTTATTTTGGCGGAGTAAGAAAAGAAAAACAAGCTAAACGATTCAGATCAAAGAGTAAGAAGAGTTACCAATAAGGCAATAAGTGACAGAAGGCACAACACATTTAACCTCTAGAGTATATATTAAATGCCATGCAAACTAATTTACAAATAAGCAGAATAAAAAGGAGGTGACTGTTCGAAGTCCCCAGAGAATCATAGTACAATCCCTTAGGAGTTACTCAATAGAATAACCATTGCACTATTGCAGTTGAGAGTCCTAGATGCATACACTTAGAAACCCCAAAAGGTTTATCTTACACAATCAATAAAAAAGGCCTAGAGGTTATATACACATAATGTCTAGATTTACTCCAAAAAATTACACAACGGTGTGCATTAAGACACACAGTTCCAAAGTTTCATTAGTAGATACTAGAAATGACATTTAGACCATGTCTTAACCTACAAATTCGAGCTTTCAGGGCAGTTGGTCAAGTAGTCACTACGCCATATAAATTTCCCATTCAATACAACTCACACGAGCCTATAATAATATTCCAGCCCTTGCACGAGTGATAATAAGGATTGAGATAATAAACCTCACATTTACCTATAAGCTTGACATTTTAGTTTAGTTGGTCAAGTGATTTCTCATATTTGATGGCGACAACCAGCAAAAACATGAATCAATACAACCACGGAAACGTTCACCTTCTTTGTTTCCACGAGAAAGATACTATGAACAGGAACTACCGTTTGCACTTCTGCTACAACATAAAATGTGCGATAACTTACCAGTGCCATAACTGGATTACTGGAGTTGGCAAAAGGGATCCTATCTTCAGTGTCACCAAGACTGGATTCTGATCAGGATTATATATTAAAAAAATGATAGGGTAAGCAAACTAAAGAAAATCCAACCACACAATGACTGCAACCGTGTCAAAAAAAAATTGACAACTATAATAATAGACACTGCAATACCTTCTAAATTCCCATTTGTGTGTGAATGATAACTTCTCTGGCCATCTCCACTTGACAAATTAGCTGCACCTGGAACTTCAATATTCTCTAATAGACCATCCTCCATAGGCAATCTCACAAAATGAAGGATACATTGTGCTTTTGATTTGGTACCAACATGCTCAGCAATTTCATTCCAATTATCACCATAAAGTTCCATAGCCTCAAGAAGCAACAGTGTTTCCTGATCTGTCCAACTTTCCCCATCTAGATAATCATGTGCTTTTGTTGAATCAACCCTTATGAAATCTATGCTTGAATGCCCAACAACAAATCTTCCTTCGTGAAAGCAATCCACACAAAGAAATACATCAACCTGTCAATAAGATGAAAGACGACATCACTGTAACCAGTCTAATGCATCCATCTGCCCTACGCAAAAAGGACCTACACAATTCAAATTTTTAAACATTACCTCCTTCAGTGACTGATAATAAATAGCTAGAAGAGGCCGAGAGCAATGATTGCAGCAATTTTCAGATAGGCATTCTCGAATTTGGTTGTCAAGGTCTAAGACACCATTGTCCTTAACTGACAACGATGAACAAACACCACCATCCTTTAGAGTACATTTGGGCTTGTCAAACTTGATCAAACTGTCAATGGACTTTAAAGACGCAGATGGCACTTGAACTTCACCATTCTGATCCTCTTTCAAATAAGATCCATCATCATAAGGATTGTGAGTTGGTGATGATGTAGCACAGTAATTGATGATACCCCAATGATCAAGGAAACGTACAATTCTAGCTAAATCATCCTCGTTAACCCCAACCACTGACCCTGGGCAATCAGAAACTGTAAGCCTCTTGTCTGGATTTTCCATGTATTTACCAACTATACGGTTCCGACATTCTCTGTACTTCTCTGGCGTGTGGTCTGATGATTTCCCAGAAAAAAAATGTGGCACCACTTGTCTCTCTAGTCGATGTACAGTAAATGGTGAGAACCAATCTGCCCAAACGATAGTAAAAAAAACATGTACAAGTCAGATTAGATGGACTATATATATTTTTATAAGCAGAGGCAAGACTTCGGGCTTAACTATTCTGTATGCTCATACAAGCAGAATTGATATTCTTTTACGCATAGGCACAAACAAACATCTCCTCACGTTTTGCAAATAACATGAAATAACATAAGGGACAGAGAAGATATTCCTGGTCAAGTTGGGTATATTTTTTGGAAAATCAGAAAGTATTAAATGTGCTATGCTTAGAGCATGATACAAATTCAATATTCATTCTGCAAGAGGAAAAAATTCATCTCCCTACAAAGAGTTGCCTTGACTTGGAAAAGGCATACTGGAACAATAATGGGATGATGAATTAAATAGAACACACTACCACGTCCATTAACCTTTACTTGCTCACATATCCAAGTTTACCATTGAAGTTAAAAGGCAAAACGGCACAAGCTTTGGGCTGTCCAGGTTGTTATTTCCTTGCGTAAGAAAATGTAAAAAGGGCGGAATATCAACATATGGAACATTTAGTTAAAGCAAGTTGTGTCGGGTGATTGAAGTAGAAGACTGCAAAAGGGTTGTAATACTTTCCCTAAGTAGGAAAGGTGTTTGTTAAGTAAAACTAGACAAACACTTGAAGAGGCATATGTGGTATACCTAGTAAAGACAGACCAGAAGAAACATAAGTATCAAAATGGAATGACAAAGATTTATAAAACTAACCCCATTTCCTGGGAAAACGTGTTATTTGACTGTAGAATGAATCAAAGTCAATTCTTTAACTCTAGGGTCCTGAAAGGCGACTCAATATTGTTCAGCTAACCACATTATCCTAAAACCTGAGTACTCAGTGGTTACTCATTGTGATAGTGTGATGTGATTGCTATCCATGCAGAAAATTCAAACTTTGAAAAGCTAGCTATGGCTATCAATATGAAACTCTGATGAATGCAATTTGCATAAGGCAAAATATCCATAGAACCTTTTTCTTTCTACTTAAAGAGCTCCATGGTGTTCATTCACAAGTATCAGTTGATAACTTCTATAAATTGCTATTAGATTCACTGTGTAGCATCTGACTAAAATCTCTTAGAAGTGCTAACCTCCAAAATGAATGTGTCAAACAAAGGGGGGAACCCCACAAATACCAATCAAGATATGACACTTTTCTTGAACGTGCAATACATCCTTCAAAATGTTAAGCAGTTACTAATTTGCTCAGATTGGTAAATCTCTAGAGACTCGAGAGAGAGCTAACGGAGGTGGAGAGACGACCTGAGTGCATTGGAACCACTAGAACTCCATCTCTATATCGGTGGACAACACCTTTCCCTTCCATCAGTTTCGGTGGCGTAGCAACAAACGAAGAAGGGCCTTCTCCATCAGTCAAAGATGAACTATCGGCTGGGACTGCCGAAAGCGCTTGGAGCTGACCGTACGACACATTTTCCAAAACAATTCCGCTCGCTACGCTGCTCTCCCCAGTAGAACACGATCTCTCCGCTGCCACAACTGCGAGCACCGACGAATGCGGACGATTAACCATGCGCTTGACCACCAGGGGGAACTCGGAGATGCGGACACCACCAGCTGCCAGCACCTCCGTCTCCCTAGGGTTCAGATCGGGCGCGTTAGGGTTGGCATCCTCAACGGCGGCCTCATCCTCGCGGTCATTGACGTCGTCGTCATCATCATCATCGTCGTCGTCGTCATCCTTGAGACGGCGGTTAGCAGTCTGGTTTTGGGTCTCTCGCTTGCGCCGCTTCCATCTGTTGCCACGTGTACCTGAGCAGAGAAATGATTTTCAGAATCGAAGCTCCCATGTATGTACAGAAAGAGAGTCGATGTTACCTGAAGGCAATGAAGGAGAAGCGGGCATTTTGCGACGAGAGAGAGGAATGAAGGTTCGCTCTGAAAATCACGGCGGAGCTCCGGCGAATGATGCTTATGGGAGTGAAGGACTCACCAGATGTGGCTCGGCGAGGATGGAAAATCCTCCTTATTACTTAATAGAAGGTGGTTTTTACAGACCCCCAACTTCAGCCGTATGACAAAATGCACCCATACAGCAAACAATGGTATACTCAAATATTTATTCACGTTATTATTCGTATTAATTATATTGTTATTTAAATTCATATAATTTAAAATAATATTGTTATTTTTATATTAAATTTTAATATTTATTCAGAAATTTAATATAATATTATTTACTACTATAATTTTTCAAAATCCTTAATTTTTTGTGCCGAGTAATACATAACATAAATTTGGATGTATAAATATGGAAATTAATTGAACTCTCATAACTGACAAATTCATTATATGATTTAATAAAATATAATTATATATTTCAAGATATTAAATTAGTTGCCGACTCATCTTAAAGTAATATTAGTTAGCAAAGTAATTCATCATTAAATATATATACTATAATATAGTGTCATTTTATTATAATACACAATAAACTTATCTTAAGTGTACTATTAAGTATGTAATAATATATATATAAGATATACGCATATTTTTCTAATAAAAGAGAAAATGACATTAGTTGAATTCAAATAATTTTTAAATTCGACCCATTATTTGAGTTGAGATCATAAACTAAGGTCAGACCGTCCGAATATATTTAACATAAGGTAAAATATGATATTGTCATTTAATATAATAAAACAAATCACATAAAATTTAAATTGTAATTTTTTTATCTTATATTTTACTAAAGTTCTAATTTACTTTCCTTCAATTTTAACATAATAAATTTTGAAAATTTTAAACATACAAAAATATGTAAATAATGTCACAAATTATTTTTTCTAATTTTTTTCAAATGTTACGATTGAGTATCAATTCAATTGAGTCTCAATCGAATTGGGGTTGAACCAGCTTTCAATTTAATTGAGCTTCAATTGGGGGCTCGTGTCTGTTCTTGATCCATACATGATCGCCCGTTCAAGCCCTCTCGATTGAGTCTCAATCGAGTTCAAATAAAATCATGACTCAAATGTAATATTAAAAAAAATGAGGAGAATAGCATTCTGATATTTTTTTAAAGTTTTCTATTATTTTTGAATTTTTTAAAACTTACTCGATTAAATTTGTATTAACAAAATTTTCCAGATGATAAAAAATCGAATTTTGACCAATCATAAAGTAATAAATTTTATGATTTAAACTCTAAAAATAATAATAATAATAATAAAGGTCAAACATCCTAAAACAATGTAATATTTAGCCCTCAAAGTCAAATGACTATAATCATATTTGCAAGTACATTAGGCAGGCTTCCCTACTATAGGCTTATATAGCCCAAAATTTAATTCCTTAAGCCCTGTGAAACAAAATTATTTTTTCCTCGTGTGGGCTAAAACCCGATCTCAGCCTGAAATTTGGACTTTTATTATGGACCACGTTCACATATATACAGGGCTGAAGTTACATGATAAAGAGGGGTAATTATTTGTTTTCTTCCCTTTTTGTGTTACAAAATTGATGTAAAAAATACTTTTTAAAAATTTATATTTACTACTCTTAAACTTCTTCTTATTTTTTTTTAATCTCATACTTACATATAAGTATATGTTATTACTTTTTCAAGAATAAAAAATTGAAGTTTCTAAAAAAATAACAAATAGATAGGAAGTGTTGGATAGGTTTTTTGAGCAGGGTTTAAATTTTGGATCGGGCATGTGAGCGAGTTGTGAATTATTCACTCACTTGTCGTGTTTAGATTGAGTTTTTTTTTTTTACTTTGCGGGTCATATTGATACAATTCGTTTAATCCGTAAAAAATATATATTTGTGTTTGGATCGCAACTGTCGATTCCGATTCGTGGGTCAAGATTGAACCCGTATACTATAATATATTATATAAAAAGTTCACAAATCATTTGATTTTATAAGTTTACGAGTCGTTCAGATCAATAGATTCACTTATAAATTTCATACATACTGGGAATGACTAGTGTTTGTGCGAATTGACATGTAGACATATAAGTCATATTTAAGTCTTGTAATATTTGAGTTCCTACTTTAACTCTTTGTCTTTATCAGACTAAGGATATATCACAACTATGTAGGAAGCTCAAGATCACCAATCATTCCAAGACAATCCAAGTGGGTTAGAAACTGACGAAAACAGGATGGGTGAAACTCAACACCGACGACTCATCCTTAGGTAACTTGGGACCGTCAGGGGGTTGAGATCATGAGGAAATAATGGGGTGAAGGGCTTCCAAAGGAAGATCGGTATCACTAATAATATAGTGACTGAGCTTTGGGCAATTCAGGATGGTTTACTTATGACTACTAATTCGGGAATTCAAGACCTACACATGGAATCAAACGCCCAAGAGGCAATTAACCTGTTAGTAAGGGTGGAAAAACAAGTCATGGTTCAACCCATGGGTCGTGTCAGGGACCCCCTGACCTAAACCTGACTCGTGTAATAGTATGTGTCAATTTTTCAAACCCAAAACTGACCTATCATAAATGAAAGGGTTGGGTCAGACTGACCCATTGGATCCCCATGACCCGCGGGCCAGTCTGACCCGTTTGACCTATGCATATAAAAAAACCCTGTTATTTTAATATAATATAAAAATGTCATGGGTCACGAGTTGACCTGTGTGTCAAACCTTCTTACTCAAACTTTAGTCGTGGTATCACGAGTCATCTACTGGTTGGTTCAAAATGTCCCATAGGTAAAAAAAAAAAAAAGTATTGTAAAATGATCAATCAATAATTACGAATAGTATATAAATTAAATATATGTTAATACGATGTAGATTCAACCCGACCCGATACAAATATACATACTAGTTTTTCATGGGATTCTGCTAGCATTCACCTAAAGACACCTGCCATAGTGCCATACTGCCATGTGCCATGGTAGTGAAATGATCAAAATGGGATTTGAGGAAACGAATGAATATAATTAAAGTTTAGGGTAAAATCTGCATTAAAGCATTAAGTTTGAGGATGACTTTAGAAATATTATCCCCAACGGCCGAATAAATTCCAGCTAGGTTCCTAATTTTGATGGCGCTTCGCGCTTTCTATCCCCTCTCTTCTTCGTCATCGCTCTCTGCACTTCTCCGTCGCAGATCACTGAAGTTTCACCTATTTTCTGCCGCCACGTGCTCTCCCTGTAACATGAAGAGGCCGATGCCACCGAGTGCCCCCACAACTCCACCTCCTGATGGCGCGGCGCGCAGAAATCGCCTTAGGAGGGCAAAAACAGTACCAATGCGCCAGCCACTGGTGGAAGCTCCGGCACTGGACGTGATGCCAGGTGATTCACTGCAGTGGGTCCCGCTCGATTTGGATCAATCAGAGCTCTTCTTGCCCTTGACCTTCCCGACCGGCCAGACCTTCCGGTGGAAGCAGACTGGTCCGGTCCAGTACACCGGCTCTATTGGCACTCACATCGTCTCCCTCAAGCACCTCGAGAAGGGAGTAGTCGCATACTGTGTCCACAATCCGGTGGCCTCTAATTCCAACATTAAGCGAGCGTTGCTGGATTTCCTCAACGCAGGCGTCTCCTTGGCGGAAGTATGGTCAGTGTTCTCTGTCGCTGATGAGCGATTTGCTCAACTGGCGTGCCAACTTGCCGGTTCCAGAGTGCTCCGCCAGGACCCTCTTGAATGTCTCATTCAGTTCCTATGTTCTTCGAATAACAACATTGGCAGGATCACCAAAATGGTTGGTTTCATTTCGAGCTTAGGTAACTGTTTGGGCTCTGTGGGTGGATTTGATTTTCACGAATTTCCGACTCTGGAGCAGCTCTCGGAGGTTACTGAAGGACAGCTCAGAGATGCTGGGTTTGGTTACAGGTCCGGCTCTTTTCGTTCAACCACTTCTACTAGTTCAGACAGCATAATGCTTCCTTGAGTTTATAAAGCTGTTAAATTTATAGTGCATTGGATGGCTTTAGTTACGTACAGCTTTGAACCTCGGGCGGATTCACCTCTTGAGTACCACCGTCCACATTTATCTCTATATATCTCTTGGTTCTTATCATCTCTCACGTTTTTGCTTTCTTCTTTCACTTGAATCTCTTGCTGCTCAGTTTTATGCCAAGTTTGTTTAGCCACTCAATGGAATGTACTAAATTTTGTTTTGGTTTACCATCTGATTAAACAGGGCTAAGTATATAGTTGGCACCGTGAATGCCTTGCAATCTAAGCCTGGTGGAGGCGTTGAATGGCTCGAATCGCTTCGCAAAATGGATCTACCAGAGGTTATTGATGCTCTATGTACTTTACCTGGAGTTGGCCCCAAAGTAGCTGCATGCATAGCTCTCTTTTCACTGGACCAACACCACGCAATTCCTGTTGATACACACGTGTGGCAGGTGATTACTACTTCACCATATAGGTTTGCTTTTGATCAAGCTAATCAGATCGTGATATAAGAATTCTATACAACCACTGATAGTTTTTATTGTTGCTTTGTAGATCGCTACAAGGGATCTCCTACCTGAGCTTGCAGGTACACGTCTAACCCCAAAGCTCTGTACGCGTGTGTCTGAGGCATTTGTTACTAAGTATGGGAAATACGCTGGCTGGGCTCAGACTTTGCTTTTCATTGCTGAGTTGCCTTCGCAGAAGGCAATTTTGGCCTCACGTGTTGAACTTTAAAGAAAAACAAAGTTGTTGGTTGTATGCGCGGAGATTCATGTTGAAAATTGAAATAGAAATCAGATTGTCTGTGAAGATCAGATTATTGCCTAAACTTTATAAAGCTCAGATCTTGCTCCAAAGGTGAAGCATCCTGATGTCCTCTTGTGGTTAGTGAAGATTCTAATTCCTACTACCTAGTTAATCTTAGACTAGTCGTTCTGCCTTGTGTGTAGTGGATGAAATGTTCCATCCCTTCTGCTGTTACCTTATCTTCAATTGCCTTTTTATTGGATCTCTTCATCTTCTGTATGGAGCTAAACTAGATATTGACCTGCTAAATTGTGCATTTGTCACTTGTCCATATTTACATGTAACAAATGCGAAGTTAGAGAAGCAGAAGTATAATGGATAATGGAATCATTTCTTGCTTAATTTAGTTGTACTGTTATAAATTGCATGAAAGGAGAATTCTTAATTATGATTGATATTATTCATGCTATTCTTTAGGGAAAAAATATAGATATAATTATTTTGGAAAAGTTAATTATGGAAACCTTGAATCTCTTTATTTAGCATCTTCTATACAATAGAGTGCATGTAGAGAGGCCTGCCCTAAGTATAATATAAAAATGCCATGTAATATGATGGCCCAGTTGCATATAACAACGATGTTGAACATGAGTTTATTTTATGTTCTTCTGAATTTTCCTGGATAAACTGAGACAGAAGAATAACAATGGCAGTAGTGCATGATATAAAGAACTTGAACAAATACTTTTCATTATATATATTCTTTGTTCCTCAACTTCTGACCTACCTCAATCTAAAGTCATGTAATCTACCTTGTGGTTTGATTTGTATGACTAACTTATTAGAAGGATCAAAAAGTAAATGAACCATCCCTAAACCCTAAAAAAGTATTGGATGCTCTATTACTAATTCTCAGCTGATGACTGTACTACTTTATATGTGTTTGGCCTCCAGGGTCCTGCAAGCAAAAATAAGAAAAACGTAAGTAATCAAACATAGCAACAATATTCATGAAAGTTTGATAGCAACAGGATCTGACCTTATGGTATGCTTTGTTGTATAATGTCCAAGGTGATACCAAGTGGCTTTCCTTGTTCTTCTTCTAGTATGATCAATTGATTGCTTTTAGGAACGAGGAAGGACCTCGGTATGTGGTACCTAAAACATGGTAAAGAAATAGTAATGAGAAGATTGCTTCTAGCCAGTTAAGATCATGTAAAGTTATTTCTAGTTGATGAAAACAAGCCCTTAGATATGCTGCAAAAATTATTAATGTTGATAAAAATGTAAAGTTGTCAATTGTTGAGGCCTTCTATTAGAGATATTTCATTTCCCTAGCATTGTAAAATTTGTTTGTTTTGTTGGAAATGGTGAGTATACTATTGAGGATGCATAACCTGTGCCTGTTAGTAACGGGAACTTACCAGTTTGATGGTAGAAACCGGAACAGAATTATGACTTTTTATTCTAGGTAAAGCCCTTCGTAAGGTGATAAGTTCAAGATTCATGAGGAAGCAGTCCAACAACATTTTACTTTGTTACTTCTACTTCAATTGTTACCTTTAACTAATTTTATGTCTTAAGAATGAGTTATATCTACTAACTAAGAAAAAAGATAAAATTCATGAATCCTGTAAATATAGGTACATTACCAAGTTTGTGATGGATTTCCATTGGGAGTGTGGAATGAGACCCAGTAACGACCAATGCTATGGCCATTAACCCAAACCTCGCCCTTTCCCATAGAACCGAGATTCAGTGCAACAGAATCATTACCAGCTGGCTCATCAAAAACAGTCTGCACCCCCCAAAAAAATAGCATCAATGGTGTCCACAGTGTAGCAATGGTTTTATGCTTAAGTCGAGACAATATTATACTAACCGTCAACACTTGTGTTATCTAAAATTTGTTTACAAGGTGGGAGGGACAGTTCGGAACCTCTACATTTGGTCCTCTCGGGTCACATCAGATTAACTTTGAACTAATGACTATGAAAAAGTATATGTCAATTTAAATTAGTGTGGATGGCTTATTCATATAACTTCATTATTGTCTTCTTAATAAAGAAGCTTTCTCATTTGCATGTGCTACAATTTAGCATCTGTTTTGAACTATTCTGAAAATATAGAGGGTATTAACAGTTATCCCATACCTTGTACCATGTCAGTAACTGGGAACTAGACCCTCCATAGCTTCCCCACCTGACTTGTTTGGATCCGGAGTCCGTGTAAATACTGAGTTTCTCTCCCAAAAGGCCAATCTAACCATGTCAGAATAAGAAAATTTATTATTTAAAGAGAATCCTATTAGATTTGTGGCTACGGAAACTGTGAAGCTGAGATGAACTGTAAAGGCCATTACCTGGTATCCCCAACTATAGTTGCTGAATTGAGTTCCATCTATATTTACTGTATGGACTCCGTAGGCCCTTCGCTCCATAAATGCCCCTGAGTCCTGTTCATGACAAATTGAGATATTTTTTTAATGTATTGTGGGCAATTCCTCTTTTTTATGGACAGCAGCTTATATTTGCTGATGGAAATTAAATTAGATCGGAGTGATGAATAAAATGTCAAGTGGAGTTTAAACCGTACAGGTAATCCGACCATTGCACTTAGCAATGAGACATAGTTCGTCCCCGTATTTAAAGAAACTGTTTCCTGCAAATTAAATCTGGGTTCATCCTTTGATCCATGTTGAGATCCTGAAAGAATGAGCAAGGAACCAGTATGATTACATAAAAAGAACTAATGCTGAAATATATAGAAAATACATGCATTTACTACGCTTATTTGGTTGTTAAGTTTGTTCGTTAAAAAAGGTTCGGAATATTTACTATTTATTGGTACGAATAACAGTTTGAATGTGTTTGAAGCAATTTATTTAACTAAGATGAATTTTGTTTCTATCTAAAACCATGTAATTGTTTATGAGAAAAAATCTAACAAGTTACTACTGCAGTTAAAAATATATTGTTCCTACAGGAGTGACATGTAATAACATATGGTCACACACAAACTATTAAGATAGGTTTTGTTTGAATAACTGCATTTTGTCCAATAACAACCAAAAATAAAGCAAGCAATAGAACTTGCCTATGTGTTGTCCATTCACAAATGCGTGTAGAACATGCCCACGAGAGTTTATGTCAAGTTTGGCTTGAGTATTTGCTGTAGCTCGGTCAAACCTGAATCAGAGTTGTTGTAGTTATTAGTATTGAGATGTTTACAATGAGTTGAGACACAAACATACAGAATCATGCAATTGTTATGAGTTATTCAGCTTTTAGAAAACCGTGTGCCCTTTTCATGGTGGTTTTTACCTGAGAGTGTACCATAGGTAATCAGATGCATCTTTGGTTGCACCAGTGTGTTCCAGTAAGCTATTTGCTTTCCAGGTAATTTTATCAAAGGAAACAATATCATCTTTAAATTCTTCCCATTGACCAACAGAATCAAACTTTATGCTGGTCGTGTTTGTTCTTGTGCTTGTTAAGTATTCTACCTTGACCTGTTCAATCAGAAATTGTAATGATTTTAAGGTATTTGATTATCAAATTCAGACAAGGAACTTGTTTTTTCATCCGAAATTTTCATACTTTTCCTGTGTTGAAAGCCTCTGTTTTGCAGTCTGGTAAAACACTAATTGACTTCGGAGGCAACTTGTATACACCATTTTGAAAGTTGACAGTAGCTTCAGCTCTCACGTCATTGTTTACAAGAAAGGCTGCACAATCTCCTGTTGCAGCTTTGAAAACATAGGCCTGGACGGATAAAAGAAAAAGCCTGTTAATCTTATGACCAATATATCTAGGTAAAAAAAAATATATTATTAATTATTTTGTTAAAGTATGAACTTTATCTAGCCTGCATTAGACTTTTGGAGTTACTAAGTTCCTCCTTAAGATGTATCCTTTTGGTCTTTTACTACAAATTCTGCCAAAGTTGACGTTTAACTATGAATCATTCACTTTTACAGTTTTAATTGATTTTTTTTTTCCAGCCAAGTCACCTTATTTGGAGGGTGCAGAAGGTACTTCACCATGAAAGGTACTACATTTACAGAAATTATGCTTTAAGTTTTCTTACTTGTTGAAATCTGCCCAGGGATGACTGAATTGGTGTCGCCGATAGTAAAGCCTTTGAACTTGACTTTATAGCAGCATGTAGATCCTGAAGGTGCCCATATTTTGGCTGCCTAATCAAACCTAAAGACATAAGATAAGTACATCATACTTAGCTTCTGATAGTAGTACACACTGGGTGGTAGCATGTAATTTTAAGATAACATACCGTACTCATCAAGTGGAGCTTGGTCATAGTAACCCGTAATCATAAAATGCGCTGATGTTCTTCCATAGTTGGTTCCACCGTGATACTGAGATGTTCATAAGAAAAAAAATACTCTTATATAAATATAGTGCAGTTTCTAATGGGTAAACATGTAGGGGTTGGAAAACGGGTCATGGGTCGACCCATGGGTCGTGTCAGGAATCCCCTGATCCAAACCTGACCCGTGTAATAGTATGGGTCAATTTTTCAAACCCAAACCAGACCCGCAGGTTGGTGGGTCAACTCGCGGGTCAGAATGACCCGTCAGAAATGAAAGGGTTGGGTCATACTGACCCATTGGACCCCTATGACCCGTGGATCAGTCTGACCTGTTCGACCCATGCATACAAAAAAAACTATTATTTTAATATAATATAAAATTGACACCGTGACCCGTGGGTCAAACCTTCATACACAAACCTGACCCGTGATATCGCTGGTCATCTACGGGTTGAGTTAAAATGACCCATGGGTCAAAAACTTAACCCAAACACGACCTGTGGGCGGATCACCCACGGGTTGGGTCAGGTTTTCCCACACCTATAAACATGGTTGTAGCAATCACTGATCAGCTTGATTTTCGGGTATTTATATTTAGTGGCAAAATGGGTGTTTTACCATGTAATAGTTCACAAAGCTTCCATTTTTTGCTATGATGAAGAGAAGGACATGGAAAGCAATGTCTTCAGGCGATCTGATGGTGGTCTCTGCTCCGTATACTTGGTAACTGTTTGAGCAAAATGCAATAGCTATTTCTCTAGATATGTTCTCAAATTATACAAACATCTTAGAAGAAACTTACTTGCTCGTCCAATCCTCAGTCCATATTGCTGGTTTGTTTGGAGCGTTGGGACCAACAAAAGTCTCTCCGCATCGTAGACCATTGCATGCATTAATCTGCATAGACAGTTACATTATATCAATAAATTGTTGCATGAAAAAAAAATGTACTTCTAAATATGATGTGTGATGCGGGGGGAAATCTTTTCACTGTCTTCTCTATATCAATTATTAACAGGGTCTTCTATTCTGAATATTATATATAGGGTTAAATACCAAGGAGCTATCTGAACTTTGGACATTTTGTAACGAGCTACCCGAACTTTGAAAATTCAAAACGGGCTACCTCAACTTTGAAGAGGTGCAAATAGCTACCTCCATCCAATTTCCAACGACTTTCCGACGACCTTCCGACGAATTTCCGTCAACAGTTGACGGAAAATTGGACGGAGGTAGCTATTTGCACTTTCTTCAAAGTTGAGTTAGCCCGTTTTGAATTTTCAAAGCTCGGATATCCCGTTGCAAAACGTCCAAAATTCAGGTAGCTCCTTGGTATTTAACCCTTATATATATGCATCATTGGTAGGATCAAGGAAACGAACCACTGGATCAGGAGCATCGTCTTGCTTACACATAACCCAAGGTACTCCCGTTTGAAGACCGACAGCCATTTTGGCTGCCCATTGCACGTAAGGCGGGCCCCTTTCATGGAAAGCTGCTTCTACAGTCTTATATTCATTCTCAATCTGCAATTCAGGAGCACTTCAGGTCAGAACCATTCTTCATCTATTGTTTAAAATATATATATAAAAAAAAAGGATGAAACTGTGGGTTAAACCTGTGATAGTATAATCGGACCACCTTGTGAAGCATAAAGCTTCTCTGCTTTCATCATATTGACTGCCATTGTTATGAATTTCTGCATTTGTTGCTGCCATTTTCAACATGAGAAAATGTCAGCAATTAGAAAGCGGGGAAGGCTAAGATCTCATCTTGATGAAATACCTTGAATGGCTCATTGTCACACCGATACACAATTCCCGGTATATCGTGCAGCCAAAATGGTAGCCCCCTGTCAATTGTTATCAACAAACCAGACACATTTACAAAATTTGAGATTATATTCATGAATTTGTTTTGATTACTTACCCATAATTCCATTCACTTTGTATGAAGGGACCCATCCTAAGGGAGACATAGAGACCTTGAGCTTGAACTTCTTTGATGAATCTCACTATATCTGCTCTCCCAGTGAATACATACTGTATATAGCAGCAATGCCAGATGTATATTATGGTTATGTAGTGAGCTTCATCATATTTGAAGGGAGAGAACTTACTTTCCCTTGTTGGGGTTCATGAAGATTCCAGAAGACATAAGTTTGTATGACATCGAGGCCTCCTTGCTTAGCTTTCGCAATGAGAGATGGCCACATCTGTATATGCATAAAAAATTTACTCAAGTCATTAGTGCATACCAACTATGGATGTCAAAAAAAACTAAGAAAGTAACTATGGGTGTCAATACAGGTCATGGGTCGTGTCAAAGATCGTCTGATCCAAACATGACCCGTGTACTCGTATGGATCTGTTTTTGAAACTCAAATCTGACCCGCGGGTTGGTGGGTTATTAACCCGTGGATCAAAATGACCTGTTAGGAATAATAAGGTTTGGATCAGACTGACCATTCGATCTCCATAACCCGTGGGTCAGTCTGACATGTTCAACCCAACAGTACATAAAAAAACAGAAACAGATTGACCCATGGGTCAAGACTACTGACACATAGGTCATAATTACATGTATTTAATATAATATATAATTTGGGACGGGTCACGGGTTGGCTCATGAGTCAAAGCTACTGACCCAAACCTGACCCGTGTTTTCACGGATCATCCATGGGTCGCGTCAAAATGACATGTGAGTCAAAAAGTTTGACCCAAACACGACTCGTGGGCGGGTCAACCACGGTTCATATGGGTTGGGTCAATTTTTGACACTCCTAATACCAACGTACACTTTGTCCAACGGTATTGCCCTTGCTTAGATGCAAGAGGTCCGAGATTGATTCTCGGCATGTCCCAATATTAATTCTTGGATGACAAAAAAAAAGTCCTTGGCGCATAAAGTATCTAATATTATCTATGGATTTTAAACTTAAATGTGCAATTAAATTATAGAATTATTAAATTTTGTATATTTTATGTCGTTTTATAAAATATAATTTGTTTCATATACTTTTTTTTATATGAAACGTTAATTTTGTAGTGTGTGATCTGTTTATTAATAATATCATATTTATGTTTTAATTTTTGACATACATTTTAAGACCTAGCGGTTTAATTAATTAATCTTATTATATTAATAATATATACTAAAAAATACAGAATTGGGCCTTAATAGTCCTGAACGTGGGCCCGACTATTCGAACAAACTATGGGACAGAAATTAGTCCTGAACGTTTGTCTTGTGGAAGGTTGGAACTTATGGAAATTAACGACCTTCTGTCACGTGATAAAATGGGGGAAGTTAAATAAAAACAAAAAAAGGAATAATAACCTGTAAATTTTTTTATATTTTTATCAAATTAGGGTAATTGTCAATGGAAATATATAAGAAGTTGGCACTTTTTTTCTTTATATTTCGTGCATATTCCTTTTCTATTTTTTCATATTAAAATCTTTAAATTTGAAAAAATATTTTATTGGCTGATCCAAACAATTTATTATATTATTTTTTCTCTATTTTAAATAATAATATTTTAAATATTTGGTACTATCAAGGCAGATGTATAACATAAATTCCAATAATCTTTCGATTTCTCCAACGAAATTAATAGGATTATGAACCGGTGAATTGACTTTTACTCCGCTGCCGTGACAATATATAGATATATATAATTGCACGTATTTAAATTACTATAACTTAATCACGTAATAAAATAAAAAAACAAATTAGACCAAACTCGTCTCGAATCAAATAAGATGTCTAATGCATTTTTTATAATGAATTTCATCTTAAACTCGGTCTCAATTTCCAAATTATAAAGTCTAAAATTTGAACTTTTACATCTATATTATTAAAGTAAAACTGTTTCTCTATAATCTAAATTACACAAATAATCCTTAATAATTTAATTAATTTATGTTTATTATGACTATTTTGATCTTTTAAATATTTTTTCAATACCCGTGCATATGGTCATCTGTTTATTTTTATTTTTTAGTTGAAAAAAAAAATACCTCAGGAGTGCTTCTAGGATAGTGAATGGAGCCAGAGATGAGTATCCGACGCTCGCCGTCGATGATCAGGGACCTCCCGTCGTATGTCACGTTTCCAGCACGCGCCACCGTCAAAATCAACAATGCCACTGACACAGTAAGCCAACACACCTGCAGCGCCGCCATTGTTGCCTTGTATTGGCGCCGTGACTGCCTTCACTACAGTGATCAACACAACTCTCTCTCTCTCACTCTCTCTCTCTCTCTCTCTGAAAACTGCGTGGACCTTCTCTAGAGAGAGAAAGTGAGAGTTCTTTAGAATTTCCTCAGATGAATTAGGGGATTTATATTGATTGAAATATCAAGTCATGAAAGATTTTTAATTTATTAGAAAAAGAATTTTATAATGTTGAAAGTTAATATTTTTTTATCAATAATAATTAACATTAGTTATTAAACCATAATGGTATGTTTGGTAATGTAATTAATACTATATTTTGGCATAAAGATACCATTTATATTACTTCTATATATTATAAATCTATAGATTTGATGATGAGAGAAAAAAAAGTATTAAGTGTTACGTGGTGTACATATAAATTGAACAAATATTAGAGTGTGAGTAAATAATTATAATTAAATACTTTTTCATTGAAATAACAAAATTTGATGAATTAAATTGAAATTTTGTATACTTTTTTTTAATATATATAAAATACAAGTATTTAAAAAGTCGAAGAGGGTAATATAGTTTTACACTGTATTAAAGATATATGACTCTAATTTTATTGTCAAATATGTCGAAGATTATAGGAAACTTATTTATTCTAATACAATATTGTAAAATCTAGCAAAAAAGGTATATGAATAATGCATTAACCTAAACTTAAGATTATATAAACGGGGAATTATCATGTGAATAACAAAAAAAAAATATGCTAACAAATTATTTTAAATAAATATATAATGAATAATAATAGTTGAAAGATATTAAAAAATGCATCTATAATAGTGTGCCTAAGGTAACAACTGCCCAATTTGTCATTTCATGTGCATGAAAACTATGTTAGAACTGTCACGCCCTGTTTCCACCTTTTGCATTTTCAAAGCTTATATTATTTTATAAATAAATAATTTAAAATTCATTATTTTAATTTATTTTTCACTATTTCTTATGTATGTTATCTTATATATATGTGTGTGTGTTGTCACCTTGCATGACTTGATCTTAAAATGCGCCACTTAAACCTGCATGTTTTTCGAAAAAGAGGCGTGGAATTTCAGCCTTGTCGATACATTTCTATGTTGACTTCTCCATCTCATTATTTATAATAAGAAATATTAAATAGGGTGTAAGTAACAAAGTGAGAGCACAAGAAGATATAGATATCACACAATAATAATATAAAAAATAAACTTTTATACTTTTTTTATTATACATAAGGTTTTTTATTATACATAAGGATGAATGAAATATTCATTTAAATTCGAAACCTATCACTACGTGAGAAGCTTTGGTTAAGGGCGATCAAGCAAGATTGAGTTGTGAATTATTATTTTTTACAATGCCGTCGATTATTAAAAAAAATTAATTAAAATTGTTTTTGAAGGACGGCTCAATAGTATTGAGCCGTCAAAATTAATTTTGATTAAAATAAGAATTGAAAAATATAAGAATTGGTTAAATTGATTTATGTTACCACATGTGAATAAATACTTTTTTTATTAGATTCCGAATATGGTTCAGTTGCAATACTAATTAAGTAGGGTTTGAGAAGAAAAAATGATTTATATTACATAAGTTCGAAGTATCCATAATCAGTAAGGATTTAAAAGATGGATCCGACCATTAATGCATTTATCTCTCTCTCTTTGTATATATATATTATATGAATTAGTAGTATCTAATACGATTAATATTAATTTAATTATTTAATGAGTTTTTTAATTATTCAACTAGTTATCTGGACTTTAAAAAATCAAAACGGACTACCTCAACTTTGGCGAAGGTGCAATGAGCTAATTATCGTCAACTGGTGACATAAATTCGTCGAAAATTTGTCAGAAATTGGACGGAGGTAGCTCGCTGCACCTTCGTCCAAAGTTGAGGTAGCCTGTTTTGATTTTTTTAAGTTCGAATATCTCGTTACAAAACATTCAAAATTCATGGAGTTCCTTCGTATTTAACCCTATATTTTTTAATATATTTTATTTTAGAGAAAATAATACATAGATATTTGACTGCTTTTTTTAAAAAACAAGGCAGGATAAAGTTGTTGGAATTCTACAAGAGCGTAAAATCGCTCGCATAAAGTTATAACAAATCTAGTGATATATTCGGTTAAAAGGCCTTTGTTCCTGATCCTTGGTTAGGCTTCAAAGCCCATGGGCCCGGCCCACGACGCACCACAAACCGCTCCCTCTAGAAGCAAACCGCCATGCCATTCTTCTTCCTCGTCACTTCACTAATTTCAAACCCTAGAAACAAAGTCAGGTTAAACAATTTCCCAGTTCCCCAGGTTGATGTTAATTCTAAAGTCGGAGGTGTTAGCGATATCTGCAGATTGATTGGGAAGATCGAATGGGAGACGTAGTCGAGTCATTTGCTTCGGGCATTGCTGCGTTTATCGGAAACCTCTTCCGATCTCCACTGGATTTCATTACAGGGAAATCGTGCAGGTGTTCAACTAATCAACCAAATACGATCGATTATAATTAAATGCTTCTACAATTGAATTATTGTTGTATATTCAGCTCCATTTGCACATCACCATGGGATTTCTTCTGCCACATCGAACACTTCTGCGTCGTGAATCTGCTGAAGATGGCCGCGGTACTGATCCTTCTATACATCGGTTAGTTTCTAGTTTCTACTACTAGTGGATTCCAGAAATTCTAAAAAACTTTGTCCCCCATTGTTTTATGTAGTTTCGCCCGTTGTTCCCACGATTCTGTGTTATTTTTCGCAGTTCTGTTGTTCCTTTACCTTCTATACAAGCTTCGAATCTGCAAGTTCGTTGGGAAGAGCCTCTGCCATGTGGCGTGGGGGTGCTTCTCCTGCTGCTTTTCTCTGTGCAGGGGTTGGTTGTGCTGCTGCAAGCTACTCAGGAACACCCGTGAAAGACATTATAGAAGAAGTATGTACAGTGGTGAAAGTGTCTCACGGCGCGTCTGTCGGTCACAGCCATGCCGCCGGAGCGTTCATCTTAGGAAGTCTCTGCGACCGAGAAGTCACAGATCCGTCGTAATACGTATGGACAGACAGTTAAGTCACGGAAGAAGAAGAAGACATGGTGGTTCGTCTGTTCATGGCATTAGAGTGCTTCGGGAATCGAAGTTCAGCCGTAAAGGGTCGAGTTTTAGGGCGGTCGATAAAAGGCGAAAAAAATGAGTAAGAAGGAGAAATCCACTTGACAGATTATATCAAAAAATATCATATATATTTGGTGTATTAATTAATAATAAACTTAAGAATATTTGCAACACGGGTAGTTTCGGTATTTTTAAATTTATTTATTTTAACATTCAAAAAATCAGTCAATCACGTTAAATGCACATGTACAATTTAAACGAAAAAAATGACAAAAATTCAAACGTTTTTTTTCAAAAACCAACAAAATAAAAAGTAATACATTAAAAAATCGCGGGTTAAAATACATCAGTTATCAATTTTGGCAAACATATTATATTTTTTCATACTTTTATCTTAAAATAAAAGAATTGAAGGTTTAGACTTTAGAGTATTTTTTTATAAATAAATTTAGATTGATACCATCATAATATCGAAAGTCATGATTTATATTATTATAATTTAATCTATCATAATATTGTAATGGTTTGCATTAAACTCATAAGTTCAAGGGTTAATTATCAAATATATATAACTTTATGATTATTGTTAAGTAGGTAGCTAATTAAAAAAACAAATAGGAAGTTAAACTTTTAAATAAGCAAATAGACATATATTAACTTTCCGTTGATGTGTTAATTCCGATTGATTTATAAATAAAGTCAAATTTTTTTTTTCTTCTTTTTAAATAGCTCATTATTTATTTTTAAAAAAATTAATAGTATATTACTTATTTAAATTTTTATATTTATTATTAAAAATATATTTAATTATTTATATTTTTATTACGAATTACAATTTTGACTTGTATTTGGTTGTGGTTGTTATATGTCCTCTACTAGAGATTACTGATTTTTATCATTTTGTGCATGTGGGCTGTCTTGATTCGATTTGATGTATCATAATTCAATTGTTTTGGAGGCAAAGAAGAAACATCCACATTCCACGGTAACTTGTCGGACTGTTTCGGCCCACCAATGTGATAGTTAAACTGGCGAGTCCGAAAAAGCTCGTGAATCATTGTGAAAAAAATACCAAATTGAACATTCATATATTTGTTATGCGAATATTGTAATATTGAGCGTAATATGAGATTATTTGATTATATTTCATTATGTTGTGTTATTTTGTGGAGAATCGAAGATGAGATTTTAGGAAGGAACGATAGAGAACCCCATAAAACTACACAATGAACTGACAAAATCGACGTAAGGATCATTATGGATTATTCCTTCATTTGGAATCCCTTCACCTTAAAACCCTAATATACTAAAATATCCAATACAACTGAAGAAGAGGAAACAAAGCGTCTGAGTAATGAATGAATGAACGAAAGAACCGAAGAGTCTAGAAACAATGAATGAATATTGAAGCATCGCAACAGTTAAACCAGCAGACCAGAAGATGAACCGATCAGACCAGAAGACGAACCGCCGAAAGAGTCTAGAATGATGGTCCATGTGTGCTGGTGGGCTAGAAGCCCATAACAGGGCTGAAAGCCCATATCGAGTAGAATGCAGGCTGAAAGTAACAATTGGACCATAGTTTTAACATGTTGGATCACATAAACCGGAACCGAAACTTCTTCCTTGTATTCGCTTCTTTAACCTGCATAGAAGGAAAGTCCGAAGTGTTCCCGTTGTTTCTCCTCCGATGACAAAGTTAGTCGGAAGTTCGTTTGAATCTGAGTACTTAAAATGTATGGTAGTTGAGAGATCATAAAAAACATTACCCCTTAATGATGATGAAAGAGTATTTATAACATTCTATACCTGGACTATAGTAAGGTTAGATTCTACCATAGTTATCAGTACTGTCTCTTGGGCGAGCGAACCATGGTTATTTTAAAAATATTCGTTTATAAAAGTCTATTCTACTTAAGACTTTTTTTTTAGTTTATTTAATCATAGACGTGCTAAAAGCAGTCGGTCTAATCCATAGTCGTACAGACGAACCAACTAGGATAGTCAGTGAATGTTCTGACACACACTTATTCTGAGTATTTTATGTATTCTGGTGCATCCGTAAGAGGCGCCGCCTTACATTCGTATTAGCCAAAGAGCGACGCCTAAATATAATTGGACTGATAAATACAGCTCTGAATGTTATTGAATCAAATGTAAAAATAATAAAACTCAATGTTTATAAGTGTATCAAAAATCTCCCAATATAGATTAATTAATAATGGGTAGTGTCGGCAAAAAAAAATATACTAATAATTGTTATAAAAAAAAGTGGCCAAATATACTCAGAAATATAATTATATGTGGCAAATATTTTAGGTGATACATTATTTAATTAAAAAATTCCAGAAGTTGCTATACTGATAATTAAAATTGTCGGTAGAATAATAACATTGAAATTTAAATCAAACATAAATGTTTGTTATTATTTATTTTGTTATCAGTATTGTATTTATTTAGTATTTATGTTTGTAAGATGACTCGTGTGGTCTCTCCAGCCACATGCAGAGATCTAATGTACGATCTATGGACATGACAGCTACAGGTTATTTTATGGGGGATTAATTATTAAAACAAATTGCCATCTTTATGTATAATTTATTTATTTTTTAAAAATTTCATCGCATAAGTTATATATTTACACTATATATATTTCCCTATCCAAAACAAAATTATCCCAATGAAGAAAACAATGGAGGTGGTTTGACTGTCAACGGTATGGCAGACAATTGGCTTTACATTTCTGAACAAAATAATAATTATATATATATATATATAAAAACATGCTGCAGATTTGCGTTACCCTTTTTTATTATTCCTTCACTGTATTTTAGAAAAACATTCTAAAAACTAAAATTATTGATGCCTGTCTTAAATATATCGTATATATTAAAATTTATACAATATTAAAATATGTAATAGTATATTTAATGGATATAAAGTATGAATGTATTAAAATTTGTAATATATAGACTAATTAAGAATATATTTAATGTATTAAATAATATTTTTTCAAAGTCATATATTAATATCATTTACCTTATTATAATTAAAAATTCAATATCAAATTTAACGCATTAATAATAATATAACATTAATAATAATATAACGGTAAATGTTTAACATTTTCGTATAAGTATATGAAACTAATAGAAGTGATAAACTATAAAATTAAGTTAAAAGTATTATATGAATATTAATATGTTTTAATTATTTATTGTATATTTACAGATTTAATATATTAAAAAAAGTAATAAATAAATTTTTGTTTGTAGATATTTTCACTATTAATAAAATAAGAAAAAATACCAATAAATTTAACATTTATAAAAACATATTACACTAATAAAAGTCATAAAATAAAAAACACATTAACTTAAAATTATTAGTTAGATTTTTATTAATAACTGTTAACATTGATCCATGTATTTTTAATTAGTTTTAGGATTAAATAGAATTAATCTTAATATTTTATAATATAATTAATAATATTAAAACAAAATAGAATAATTTATATCATATAAAAATACTAATAGAGTTAATATTCTTTATATTTGACAAAAAAATATTATTTATGAATATACTTAGCCTTTTATTGTATAATAATAATAATATCAAGTTAAGTTTCTTTTGAATTAAAAATATAAATTAAGAAACTAATAAATAATAATTAACTTATACTTATATATATAGTTTTTCACTTAATATTTAATACAAAAAATATTAATCTTTGTAATAAATTTCGTAAATTTTTTTTTTGGAAGAAAATTAGACATAGGAATTAGGAAAGGGTAGATAATTGAGATACTTAGGTAAAAATGAATTAAGGCAAAAAAAACGATGGTCCCAAAAAAATATTTAAGGTATGATTTATTTTTTTGCAAAATAAAGAAAAGTCAGTCTAAGAGCAACCCAACAGCGTCCACGTTCAAAGATAGAAATAAGAAAAATAATTTACACTCTACTGTGTACTCTCACGTTCTTCTTCCTCCTCTCTCCCACTCGCTCTGTCAGTCATCTCAGTTCCGACCTCCATTGACGTATCTTGCACTTCGTCTCTTGAATCTCTTCTCAAATTCCAGCTTCATCTTCTAGCTATTATAGATTTTGTGTAAGTGCTTTCGATGTTTTTCGCTTGTGATGCTGAATTTGCTTCTCTAAAGATTTTATATGTGAATTCAACAGTAGGTTCTTTATTGGTGTTCTTGTTTTGCTTTGGCGTCAATTTGACTTTCCTGCTGCTCCACTCCTTGTTTTGGTCATTTACTGTTCAGTATTTATGGTTTCATTCTCAAGTAGGGTTAAGATCTGACATTATAGCGCAATTCCGTACAGTGTTGCTGAATTTGTTGTCGGTATTCTCTCAGGTTTGGATGCATTTCTGGATCATGAGTCGAGCTTACGTTTAATGAGCTTGCCTCGTGCAACATTGATTCAGTTGAAGCAAATTGGGGCGCCTGTCTCTGAGTTTGGAGTAGACAATGGAGGCACCAAGCAATTGGAGCGGTGATGCGTACTCTCTATATGTGTTTCTCTGACAGCTTGTAGGAGTAGGGGATCTCTTGCGTCTGCATTCTTGGGAAGGTATGCGATCATAGTCCCCCCGACATCCTCACTGATAGAGCAGTGAACTTGGTTGCCAGTTATTTAGTTCTGTTTGATCGTTTTGTGATTTAAGATCATTGTAGGTGCTATTTACTGTTCATACTAGATAATTTGTTATTTTCGAAATTTTTGTCTTGATATATATATCTATACCTTTCTGGTGTACCTAGAATTACTGATTTCAGTGCTCAGGTCTTGGTAGAGCCAGCCCTGTAGTAGCAACATCTTCTGATATCTGGAGAACGAAGTTGGACATGACATACCCTTTCTTACAATCTCACTACCTACCTACACAATACAAACAAAAACTCTTATCTTCGGAGTTTTTACAGAATGGAAACAACTTGGTTCTTGGAGTGTATAATCCAGTACGTACAATCAAAATTATTATAGTTTTTGTGGTTGCCAATTTAATGTCCATACCGCTCAGATATTCATTATATCGCTCCCTTTGTTATGAAATGGTTGGGTATAATATGTATTTTTCTGCTTGCTCAACAGACCAATTGTTCTGGGATCCGAAAAAATGTGTTTTGGTCATCATCTGGAGGCCCACTGGCCACTTGTTACAGTGCTTTGGATTCTATGAATTTACTCATTTTATGTTCTAGTTGCTTGTTTTGGCCTTTGAAATATTATCTTTTGACTTCTTCGAGTTAATAAAAACCAGTAAAGGTCTGTCTTCTGCAAATTCCTGTATGTGTCAATAACTGAATATTATATTCTTTTTGATTAGCAGGTGTTTAAGAGAAAATCTGAAAAGCCAATAGTAGGTAGAAATGTACCGATCTCCTTCCTTGGATCCGGAGGAGTCATCTTTTTCACAGCTCGGGTATCATATTTACTCTATCTAGCTATCAACTAATACATTTGTTTTGCATCATCAAAACTTTAGCAGCTGAGGGCAGGAATTATAATATTGTATAAATTATGCATATGGCATATATTTGTGTCGTGTACACGGTACATTTTGATAGATCGGTATGAGTAGGTATTGCAGCCAGTGAGCCACTATGGACAAGCTTTGCTATCTTTATGTTTGTGATGATATTCTCATCTATCTGGGGAAAATATAAGACGAAACAAATATGTACTATTTGGACTCTTAAATAAACTTGTGTAAACAAAAATCTACAGAATGGAAGATTACATTTTCATATTAGCTGTTATAGCATTTTATTTTAAAGGATCAGCTTGCCATTGGTTCTTACATTTTTACTTTGAATGGTGAATGTATTCATGTTACTAGGCACCAAGAAAGTGCAGGATGTACAAAAAAGGGAGGAACAAAAGATATACTAGGCGATCCATGCAATACTGTAGGGAGTCTAAAGTGTTCATAAAAATGTTTTAATTTTCTAGATTCCCCATTATACCAAAAATTTACAAGTCTAATCTATCAATCTATGAGGGTGTCATCATTTGATTCTCCACCCTCTAAATCTCTATAATACTGAAAATTAACATAAAATTTGAAGTGGAGGCTATGTACGGACATGATTTTCTTTCTATGTGGTAAACTTTGATTATGAAAATATGATCACGTGCATAACAGCATAGTATATTATAACTCAATCTCATTGACATGCTTCAGGGATGCACATGGAGGAGATGGAATGGATGATCCAGAGAGTACAATGGCCACTGTTGCTCAATTTATTGAGCAACTACATGCTAGCATGTCATCACCACAGGAGAAACAACTTATCACGGCTCGTTTATTGGATATTGCTAGAGCAAGAAAGGATGCAAGGATGCTTCTTGGCTCTCATTCTCAGGCAATGACATTGTTTATATCCATTCTTAGGAGAGGAACACCTTCAGCAAAAGTGAATGTAGCTTCAACTCTCAGTGTCTTGTGCAAGGATGAAGAGTTACGTTTGCGAGTACTTCTAGGAGGTTGCGTCCCACCATTACTTTTACTGTTGAAGTCAGAATCTACTGAGGCAAGGAAAGCAGCAGCTGAGGCAATTTATGAAGTTTCCTCAGTTGGGCTTTCGGATGATCATGTGGGTATTAAGATATTTGTCACAGAAGGAGTTGTACCATCATTGTGGGATCAATTACATCCAGACACTAAACAGGATAAAGTAGTTGAGGGTTTTGTTATTGGGGCTCTGAGGAACCTTTGTGGTGACAAGGATGGGTATTGGAGGGCTACACTCGAGGCAGGTGGTGTTGATATTATTGTGGGTCTTCTGTCTTCCGATAATGCTGCTGCTCAGGCAAATGCAGCCTCTCTATTGGCACGTTTAGTGTTGGCATTTGGTGATAGTATACCAAAAGTGATAGAATCTGGAGCTGTCAAAGCTTTGCTCAGATTGGTGGGCTGCCAAAACGATGTTTCAGTTCGTTCAAGTGCTGCTGATGCATTGGAGGCTCTTTCTTCTAAGTCAGCAAAGGCTAAAAATGCTGTGGTTGATGCAGATGGCATCCCGACACTTATTGGTGCTGTAGTTGCTCCCTCTAAAGAATGTATGCAGGAGTTTGGGCAAGCTCTGCAAGGCCATGCAACAAGAGCTTTAGCAAACATTTGCGGTGGAATGTCTGCTCTAATTTTATACCTTGGGGAGCTTTCTCAATCTCCTCGCTTAGCTGCACCAGTTGCTGACATCATCGGGACACTTGCTTATGTATTGATGGTCTTCGAACATGGACATGGCACTGAGGAAGATCAGTTTGATGCTACCCAAATAGAAGATATTCTAGCTGCATTACTAAACCCTCAGGATAAGAAGTTGGTTCAGGAGCGTGTCCTTGAGGCGATGGCAAGTCTTTATGGCAACATTCATCTTTCAAAATGCCTGGATCACGCTGATGCTAAGAGGGTGCTTGTAGGTCTAATAACTATGTCTACACAAGATGCCCAGGAGCATCTAATACTTTCGTTGACAAGCTTATGTTCTGACGGTTTAGGCCTTTGGGAATCTATTGGGAAGAGGGAAGGAGTACAGTTACTGATATCCTTGCTGGGTTTATCCACCGAACAACATCAAGAATATGCTGTTGATCTGCTTGGAATCTTGACCGAACAAGTAGATGAGAGCAAGTGGGCTATTACAGCAGCTGGAGGTATTCCACCCTTGGTACAGTTAGTAGAAATAGGGTCACAAAAAGCCAAGGAGGATGCAGCACATATATTATGGAACTTGTGTTGTCACAGTGAAGACATTCGTGCATGCGTAGAAAGTGCAGGAGCTGTCCCAGCACTACTCTCTCTGCTAAGGACTGGTGGACTAAAAGGTCAAGGGGTCTCTGCCAAGGCACTTGCCAAGCTCGTGCGTGCAGCTGATTCACCTACCATAAATCAACTATTGGCATTGCTGCTGGGAGATACCCCGACCTCTAAGGCTGGAGTAATTAGGGTGTTGGGCCATGTATTAACGTTGGCGTCAGAGAAAGATTTAGTTCACAAGGGATCTGCTGCAAATAAAGGGTTAAAATCCCTTGTCCAGGTTCTGAAATCATCAGATGAGGAGACCCAAGAGTCTGCCGTGTCAGTCCTTGCCGATTTATTCTGCATGAGACAAGATATATGCGATAGTTTCGCAACTGATGAGATTGTGCACCCCTGCATGACGCTTCTGACCAGCAATACTCAAGTGATTGCTACTCAATCCGCTCGAGCACTGGGGGCTCTTTCACGTCCCACCAAGAGTAAAGCTGCGAACAAGATGTCTTATATTGCAAACGGAGATCTAAAGCCTTTGATTAGGCTGGCGAATACTTCGTCAATTGATGCAGCTGAAACTGCAGTGGCTGCACTAGCAAATCTTTTTTCGGACGCTCATATTGCTGCAGAAGCTCTTGCTGAAGATGTTGTGTCTGCATTGACTAGGGTTCTTGGGGAAGGGTCACTAGGTGGCAAGATGAGCGCTTCACGGGCCCTTCATCAACTGCTTAAGCACTTTCCTGTCAGTGATGTGCTTACAGGAAATGCTCACTGTCGATTCACAGTACTTGCTATTGTCGATTCTTTAAGTTCAGTTGATATGGATGGCAATGATGCTATAGATGCACTTGAACTAGTTGCACTTTTGGCAAGGACTAAACTAGGGAGAAGTTTCACTTACCCATTATGGTCTGCCCTTGCTGAGGTGCCTTCTACCTTGAAATCTCTTGTCCGCTGCCTGGCAGAAGGCCCTCCTCTAGTTCAAGATAAGGCAATAGAGATCCTATCTAGGTTATGTGGAGATCATCCGGTACTGCTGGGTGATCTTTTGGTTGCACAGTCACAATCTATTATTTCATTAGCCAATAGAAGCATGAACTCACCTAGTTTAGAAGTGAGGGTTGGAGGGTGTGCGCTGCTGATATGTGCTACAAAAGAGCACAAGCAGCTGAGTATGGATTCACTTGAGTTATCTGGAAGTCTGGAAGCCATGATATATACATTAGTCAACATGATGAAGCGTAACTCACGATCTTCCTCACTAGAGAATGAAGTTCAGACTCAAAATGGTTTCATGGAAAGAGCTGTTTTCCAGGACGTTGACGAGTTTGACATCCCTGAACCTGCTACAATTGCCATGCGGTTGCTTGCAATAATTTCCTCATTCAGCTCAAAGAATAAGGTCATTGTTACAGAAACCGGGGCTCTGGAGGCCCTCTCAGATAAGCTTACAAGTCATACTTCGAATCCGCAGGTATGGCACTCTAGCTATTTTGATCTTAAATCTTCTGCCTTACTCTTTTGGGCATGAAGTAAAACTTTACCTAGACAGGCAGCGATAATTTCTAAGCTGCGATAGAAAAACGATGATGATTTTGTGCTGTCCTTATTTCGATAATAATCTTATTTTAAAAATTATGTGCTTGTTTTATGAAATGGGCGAGTTTATTTGTTGAATAGCCTTTTGGATATGTCTCAGGATAAAATAGCTAAGTCGATGCTATACCCACACGTTAGATTGTCGTCCATTTCTCTGTATTTTGTAATTTTTACCCAACTTTAAGCATAAAATATTCTGTTTAATAGCCGATTAGTCATTTCCCTCCCACCATTTTCAGGTAGAATATGAGGATACAGAAGACATATGGATCAGCGCCTTGCTCCTAGCTATTCTATTTCAAGAAGAGTCTGTTGTCCTGTCTCCTGTGACAATGCACATCATACCTTCTGTAGCTCAGCTGCTGAAATCTGAAGAAATGATCGTCAGGTTCTTTGCTGCCCAAGCAATGTCAAGTCTTGTGGGTCATGGGAATAAAGGCATAAGCCTTGCAATTACAAATTCTGGAGCTGTTGCTGGGTTGCTAACCCTGATTGGTTTCCTGGAGTCAGACATACTCGAGCTCATTGCTTTGTCGGATCAATTCCTTTTGTCAAAGAACCCAGATCAAGTTGTTCTGGAACACCTTTTCAACATCGAAGATGTGAAAAATGACTCGATAACACACAAATCTATACCTCTATTGGTGGACCTCTTAAGGCCAATTCCTGATAGGCCCGGTGCACCAGCCGTTGCTGTTCAACTCTTAACCCTTATTGCAGATGGGAACGATACAAACAAATTAGTCATGGCTGAAGCTGGAGCTCTAGATGCTTTAGCAATGTACTTGTCTTTGGGCCCACAGGACTCAACAGAGGCCACAATATCCAATCTGCTGAGGATTCTTTTCAGCAATAGCGAGATCATACATTATGAAGCATCAGTTAGTTCACTGAAACAACTTGTTGCCGTTCTGCGGTTTGGATCAAGGCATTCTCGATTTAGTGCTGCAAGGGCTCTGAATGAACTCTTTGATGCAAAGAGCATTAGAGACTCTGATTTGGCCAGGCAGGCAATTCAACCCTTGGTAGATATGCTCAACACTTCATCTGAGAGTGAGCAAGACGCAGCCCTTGCTGCCTTGATTAAGTTCAGTTCGGATGATCTGGTCAAAGCTTTGGTGTTGACCGAATCCAAGGGAAACCCACTTGCGAGTGTATACAGAATACTTTGCTCCTCTTTGTCACTGGAGCTGAAGACTAAAGCTGCAAAGCTTTGTTTTATTCTTTTAAGTGATCCGGAGATTAGGTCAAGTCCAATTGGGTCTGATTGCATTCAGCCCCTCATTGTGCTTCTGCACTCTGGTTCAGTCCAAGCTGTGGAATCTGGAATCTGTGCTTTTGAGAGATTGTTAGATGATGAGCAACAGGTGGAGCTTGCAGCAGCCCTCGATATTGTGGATCTACTTGTTGGTTTAGTTTCCGGGGAAAATGATCGGCTAATTGAGGCTAGTATCTGTACTTTGATAAAGATCGGAAAAGATCGGACCCCACGGAAATTGGATATGGTCAAGGCTGGTGTAATTGACAATTGCCTTGACCTACTTCCTCTTGCATCGAGTTCTTTGTGCTCTGTAATTGCTGAACTTTTCCGCCTTTTGACAAATAGCAGTGCAATTGCTCGGAGTTCAGCTGCTGCAAGAATTGTGGAGCCTCTTTTCGTGGTTCTGCTTCGGCCCGATTTCAATTTGTGGGGCCAGCACAGTGCCCTTCAAGCCCTTGTGAATATATTAGAGAAGCCTCAAAGCCTTGATATTTTGAAGCTTTCACCTAGCCAAGCGATCGAGACGTTGGTTCCTTTCTTGGAGTCAACCTCTCAAGCCATTCAACAGCTTGCGACGGAGCTGCTGTCTCATCTTCTTGCTCAAGAACATTTTCAGCAAGATATCACCACGAAAAATGCTGTTGTGCCACTTGTGCAGCTTGCTGGGATCGGGATCTTGAGGTTGCAGCAGACTGCAGTCATGGCTCTGGAAAAGATTTCAACTAGTTGGCCCAAGGCTGTCGTGGATGCTGGAGGGATCTACGAACTTGCAAAGGTGAATCTCAATTTAATTAAAATCCCGATTCTGATCCTATGATTTTACAATTTAACAACCCAATCATCTTGAATGATTTGAAACGTATTAAATTCTTGAGGTTTGTAAAATCCTAGTGAAATTGTGGTGATACTCTTGAAATCCCAATTTTACATTGAGAGGATATTAATCCTTTAGAACATGTAAGTTCAGATTAAAAGGTCACAACTCTGATAAAAAAAATCTCTACTCTTTTGTGGCCTATTCATGTTTGGGGAACCCATACTTAATTAATTATACATGATTTTGGGGTCTAGTAGATGTTTTAGCTTATTTCCCCCTTCATCTTGGAGACTGCATTATATTATGCTCTTTAACTGAAAAAAACATATTTAGTTTCTTTTCCGTTTTTGTATTTATGAACTGATGATCAGTGCAAATTTAAAAGACTTTATTTACTTTTTAGGATATATGTGTGACACTTAAGATTTTACGATCCCCAATTATACTGACCCTTACTATATATCCCAATTTTAATAACCTTTTAGGTAATAATTCAAGATGATCCACAACCTCCTCACGATCTGTGGGAATCCACTGCTTTGGTGCTATCTAATGTCCTACGCTATAAATCTGAGTACTCGTTTGAAGTCCCTCTCGTGGTACTTGTCAAGATGCTGAGCTCCAAAGTTGAAGGCACAATCACTTTAGCTCTCAATGCATTGATTCTTTACGAAATGAGCGACCCCTCGAGCATTGAACAGATGACAGAAGCCGGGGGTGTTGCGGCTTTACTAGATCTACTGAGATCTCATAAGTGTGAAGAAGCATGTGGTAAATTGCTTGAAGCACTGTTTAACAATGTCAGAGTGAGGGAGATGAAGTTAGCCAAATACGCCCTTGCGCCATTGTCACAGTACTTACTGGACCCACAGACTCAGTCCGAGTCTGGACGGCTCCTTGCAGCTCTAGCACTTGGGGACCTGTCTCAGCATGAGGGGTTAGCTAGGTCTAGGGACTCGGTGTCTGCCTGTCGGGCACTGGTTAGTTTGCTTGAAGATCAACCTACGGAAGAAATGACAATGGTGGCCATTTGTGCGCTGCAGAATTTCGTGATGCACAGTAGGACTAACAGAAGGGCAGTGGCTGAAGCAGGGGGTATTTTGGTCATTCAGGAACTGCTTCTGTCTCAAAGTTCAGAAGTTTCTTGTCAGACTGCCCTGCTCGTCAAGTTTTTGTTTTCGAACCACACTCTTCAGGAATATGTATCTAATGAGCTCATTAGATCACTGACAGGTATTTAAACGGGCTGAGTTTCCTTAAACCGTTATGTCATTTGCTTTAATATATACATGAAACTGTTGCACGAAGGTTATCTTGTTTCCTATATTGTGGTATGCAAATTCAGTATTGCTAGGTTGATTAACTGAGGACAAATATTTCTTTTAAATGTTTTATATTGCAAGGAAAATCATTAGTTCTGGAGTCCCCGTAATTTTGCAAAAGCAGTGTCAACTATGTATGATCATTGTTAACCCACCTTGCAAAAGGGCACCAAATTGCATACCGAACTTTGGATGAATTGCACAAACCATACCTTTTTTTAGGACAAAGAACAAACTGCATTTATGCTTGCAGTACCATACTCTTTCACCTTTTTCGTTAAATTTGATGTTTTTGTTAAAAAAAATATTTATTTTAAAATACTAAAAATCACATGGGTTCTAGAATGAAGAATTGAAGTGACGTATTGAAGACGATCCCTTCTTTTTGTCTTACATGTTATTTTTCTTTTTAAATAATATATTTGTTTTCCCCTCATCAAAATCCGTCATATTTGACGGATATTAATAGGGTATGGTCTTTTTGCAATTCATCCAAAGTTCGGTATGCAATTTAGTGATTAACCCCCCAAAGAATCTTTAGATAATGGAACTTGGATTTTCCTGAGTTATGTAGTTCTGAATTACCTTAGTATTCTAACAAGTCTACGAGACCTTTGAAAGTTATCTCCAAAAATTGAAAACTACCTCTAATAATTTAGAGTCATCTATTGAATTTCTACCCAAAATTCAAATTCAAGTCTATGGTCGTTTTTTCTTATGCAGCTGCATTGGAGAGAGAACTATGGTCTGCATCAACTATCAACGAGGAGGTCTTAAGAACCCTAAACGTCATATTTACCAACTTCCCGAAGCTCCACATCTCCGAAGCTGCGACTCTGTGCATTCCATACTTGGTGAGTGCACTCAAATCTGGCAGCGAGGCAGCCCAGGAATTGGTTCTTGACACTATGTGCTTGCTAAAGGAGTCATGGTCGACTATGGCAATAGATGTGGCGAAATTGCAGTCTATGATTGCAGCTGAGGCCATACCTATACTGCAGATGCTGATGAAAACTTGCCCTCCCAATTGCCATGATAGAGCTGACAGTCTGCTTCACTGCTTGCCAGGCTGTCTAACTGTAACCATCAAGCGAGGGAACAATCTAAAGCAGACCGTGGGAAGTACGAATGCCTTTTGTCAGTTGACAATAGGCAGTGGTCCTCCAAGACAAACAAAGGTAAATACTAATTTCCTTGTTGAAAGGGTAAGTAAAGAAAAAAAAAACTGTCCATCCTGGAAAAAAATCACATTTATTTATAGAAATGCACATATATTTCATATGCAGTATAAGGTATTTGATTATGAAATAATGTCTAAATGATAATTAGAACTAAATCAGTTGTTAGCAAATTATCGGGGTATTTAGAGATTCAGGTTCCACTATCTAATGAATATATATATGTTGTAGGAAAAACTATTTATCTAATGTTGTAGGTCAACTATCCCCTTGCTTTTAATTGATATATACATATATATATTATTTAATTTTAACAGTTAAATTAATGAACTCAAAAATTTATCGGTTATATGCCAAGACAGCTTTCTCAAACTCATTGAATTTTTTTTTTAATTACATACGTTTGTGTTTCTAGATTTTTTTTCTACTTAACATTCAACATGTAAATGGATTTACGGTTACCGGGTGCTTCTTAATCACAAATGTTGTCTATCCATCATTTAGGTTGTAAACCACAGTATCTCTCCAGAGTGGAAGGAGGGCTTCACCTGGGCATTTGATGTACCTCCCAAGGGCCAAAAGCTTCACATCATATGCAAAAGCAAGAACACCTTTGGCAAGGTGCCTTTTATTTTTTGCTGCAATTAATAATCAAGAAACACTTAATATACTTATTGATGCATATTTTTTTTTAATTTGCAGTCGACGCTTGGTAGAGTGACCATCCAAATTGATAAGGTCGTATCTGAAGGAGTGTACAGTGGATTATTCAGCCTCAACCACGATAATAACAAAGACGGATCCTCCAGAACACTTGAGATCGAGATCATTTGGTCCAGCAGGATGGAAAATGAAGACTTTTGAAACAAAACAGAAGAAGAAAACTTCTTCTGGATTCCCATAACGTAAGGTACATACTATTGTTGTGAGTACTTTGCCATGGAAGTATTATATCCTCTGGAAAGACTGCAGTTTTGTAGTATGGTATTCTGCTTGAGTTGTATAGTGTAAATCAGACTCTGCCAAGGATGGTCGCGGATCGAAAAGGTTTCGGTTTCGAGGGCTTCAGTAGAAAGTTTGTTACCAAATTGTACAGTTCATTATTTAGGAGGCCTAGAAAGCAATGATTCCTAGAAGGAAGTGATTTTGCATATAGTACTGCCTGGACTTTCTTTGAATGGTGGAAGTTGCTGTAGTTGTCCTTGCCATAAACTTGGCTGGTCAAGGTGTTTGCCATTTGATTTTTGTTCCTACACTTTCTTTTGTTATTTAAATATTTCATTTACCAGAATGGTGGTATAGTGGTTGAGAGCGCCGATGGTAGAGGTGATAATTTCTGACATGACACGATTAAACGATCTGTAACGATTTGTAATTTACACGATAATAACACGACACGATTACTAATTGTGTCTAAACAACTCTTATACGTTTAGATACGATTAATAATCGTATCTAAACAGATCTAACCTGCTAAAACACGACAAACACACATTTAAACATGATTAATTAATCGTGTCGTGTCTAACCGTGTATAATTGTGTATAATTTTCACTAACCCAGTAATTCAGTAAACGTGTCTTTTCGTGTCGTGTTTTATCGTGTCGTGTCTATCATGTCGTGTTTTATCGTGTCGTTTCTTGTCTGCCGTGTTGTGTTATCGTGTCTTGTCGTGTCTAATCGTGTCGTAATCGTGTCGTGTCTTATTCGTGCCGTGTGTCGTGTGACACGTTTAATAAACATGTCGTGCACGCGTCTGACATTTAGAGACACGTAACTTATTCGTTTAAACACGACACGATTGTCATCCCTAGCTGACAGTCACGTAGTTTGGCTCCGAGGTCACGAGTTTGAATCCCAGAAACTCTGACTTGGGGGAAAAGATTACGACTTGGGCACATACCGAACTCTTAATCCTAGGTTGTTGGTAGGGTTACGTTGACGGAGTCAGTGCAAAACGCTGATTGTCGGAAAGTTCGAAGACAGAGATACGAAACCTCCCGAACATTACGTAGTAGGATGGACTTAGAGTCAACATTAAACACGTTCCTTTTTGTTGAACCAAACAAATATTTCATTATTTTAATGAATTTAATGCAACGTGAATGATATCTTATTATCTTCTACTTCTAAATGAAATAATAAATCCATAAAACTGCTTTATTCCATATGTGTCCACGTGGTCCAATCAAAGAAGAGCCCAATATTTCGAATCTCCAAAGTCAGGCCTTGGTCCAGATCCAGCACCTGGTGTTGCTTCTAAGCACTTGACCGTATTTTGACCAAAGAAGAAGGGCATTTCTGTCATTGAGACGCGTGCAAATACAAAATGCAGACAATTTCAAAGCGCCAACACGAAAAGTTAAGACTCAGTTTTGGAGGGAGTGGGAGCCAAATTGCCGCTGTAAGCTCCGCCTGCACAAGGAGTGGCAACGGTCGGCGCGTGAAGTGAAAACACCGCCTGTGCAGCTTTCCCAGCTTCGTCCCCTCCTCGTGCTTCTCCATAGTACATGCATTTTGTGTCGTGATGTTTAGCTCGAGCTCCAGGTCCCAGAGATCCTCAGCTTCAACTATCTCGCCATTTCGGTCGCGCAAATCCCCGGCAGCCCCACAGGCGACTAAGCGACCGGTAACTCCCACTTCTACGGTTTCTTCCAGGCCTTCATTATCCAGGATCTTGGTTTCTCCGGCAGCACCGCCGGCAGCCTCATTGAGTCATAACCCCGGATTCAGCTCATTACAGCCCGTGAACCAGCCGGATTCCGGGAAGTCAAAGGAGAATGTCACGGTCACCGTTCGATTCCGTCCTCTCAGGTTGTTAGACTACATGTTCTTTCCGGCACTAAGTTACTTAGACTCGTGTTTGACCAGTTTGACCTGAGGTCGCAGCTAAGTTCCTGCAATTTCTGTTTGTGCTGAACAGCCCCAGAGAGATCAATAAAGGGGATGAGATTGCTTGGTATGCAGATGGGGAGTCTACAGTTAGGAACGAGTATAATTCTTCCATTGCTTATGGCTTTGGTTAGGTTTCATTCTCTTCCACTATTTTGTCGTTCATTGTCATTTTACTTCTACAAATAGAAATCTCAGTTGAGCATGATTACTAAGTAAATAACTTGGAGTCCTCAATTTTTTAGAGGTTTAGATGGTTCGTTGGAATTTAAGCCAGAGATGACCCTTGAGTATCAGTTAGTGAATTAACGAGGGAAGCATCTCGGAAAAATATTGATGACCAATCAATTTATCTAGTAGTTGCCTCTGTGCTAGGCAATAATGTTGGATTACATGTCAATAGCTCAGATTGATATGCTGAACTTAATGGTTTATGAACTTGAAATGTCATCACTTAACGGAAAAATAGTGACCTGTTTGCTTTTCCCTAGCTGAATATCTACTACTGTGAAATGTTATGCTGAGTTTTGAAAGAGAATAAATGCTTTATTTAGTAAAATTGGTAGATTATATTGTCTCCCCAGTCCCCACTTAGTTTATTTGATTTTTTGTGCTCTTTGATTGTGCAACAGATAGAGTATTTGGTCCAGCAACCACAACACGCCATGTTTATGATGTTGCTGCTCAGCATGTTATTGCTGGAGCTATGCAAGGGATTAACGGTAATAAATTGTAGACTGATCTATTCTGTTCTGACTGACTTGAAATGGAAAGTACTGTTTAGAAGAAATGGCCCGATGGTAAATTGAAATCTAATATGGTCTTCCTTGTTGTGTTATTCCTCTTCTCGAAAAAAGTGGATTTTGTATAAAGCAGAGTTGGTTTGATCATTTAAAGGAATTTGATATAAAGCTTAGTTTGACTTCGACGCCTAAGGAATTTGATCATTTAAGGAATTATGGCAATAAGAACTGGAACCAGTCCTTGGGATCATTATGACTAATGCAGCAAGATGCTAGCTTCATGTAGAATTGTGTAAAAATTACGTCAAGAAAGAAGACTAAGTAGATTTCCTTCTCTAGAAATGTTTTTTTTTTGTATAGATTTCTGTGTCACAGCTCGCTGCAGTACGTGGCAGTTTAGAGCAATTCAAAAAATTCTCTGTACTCTTTACGTTGCAGTTGTAATCTGATGTTAATACTCATTACTTGTGGTTTGACGTTTTTGCTAGAGACAAGCTTGTCAGTTATCTTCCGTTATTGGTATGGTTTATTTTATAGAATATGTTAGGTGAATGGTCAGCTAATTGTTGCTCTCATTTGATGCAGGCACTGTTTTTGCATATGGAGTTACTAGTAGTGGCAAAACCCATACTATGCATGTAAGATCTGGGTACTTATAAGAGGTTTATATTCTTGATCGTATTACCTGAAAGTAATAATTGATGGTTTGTTATCTTAATGAATCTCAACTTAGGCAATGAGCTTGCTGGTTTTATCTTTCGTCTTCTATGACAAGTAACACTGATGTAGGCATTTTTAATGAGATACCTCACTAACCTCATGGATTGAATACAATCTGTGCAGAGGCCTACTTGACTAATTAGAAGTCCTTGCATTTGGTGCCATGAGATTCATACTCAATCTTGCCATGTGCTCGACCACCATGCCAATATCAATTGGTTGCTACCCCTTGAATGACTAATAGTTCATACAAATCAACAGTGTGAATTAATCTCTACGTGTATATGGTGATTTGTACTACATTTAATGTTTATTATTATTATTTAATATATATTATAGCCTCCACAGTTTGCATTGGAAGCTGCAGTATTTTTTGTCCTTGAAAGTGTATTGAAGCATGCAAACCCAAATTTGATCTTGCGTTACTTTTCTTTTCTTCTCCTTTTTGCGGTCTAGCTAATTTCTATTTGTACCATCCAAGAGATGTCCTGTTCAATTCAAGCTGCTTGTATCACCGTAACACTTGATTCACACCTGAATCTATTGTGAATGTTAACTTCAAAAGTGTAATATGTTTTCTTTAATCTTCTTTAGGGCGAGCAGAAGTCGCCTGGAATTATTCCTTTGGCTGTGAAGGATGTCTTTGGGATTATCCAAGAGGTGTGTTGAATTGAATAGTGAGTGCGTTCACTTATGATTTTTTTATTCGATGGATCAACTTACCTGATGAAACCTTTTGCAGACACCCGGAAGAGAGTTTCTACTTCGTGTTTCATATTTGGAAATTTACAACGAGGCAAGATCATTATTTTTCTTTGATATGTCTTGTCCAAAATGTTGACCTTAGGAACAGTCTACTTGCAGTTAAGATTAGTGAAGACATGTCAAATATAAATGAAAAAGTAAAAAACCAACAGTTTACAGACCCACTGCTTGTTCAACAGTAGATCTTCTAATTTATCACAAATTCACCTTCTTAGATGTGTTGCATATGTCCAAGTATTAAGTTCGCCAAATATATATCCTTGAACCTATATTCTGGAGTTATATATTATGCCATGACTCATGATAACACTGCTGGCATTCAACGCGAATAATATTTCCACTATGGATAGCATCTCTTAGCTAACTACTGTAGTTACTAAGTGGCAAGTATCTACCTTTAACTATTTGCTGTTTTTTCTTTCGAATGGTAAAGATAATAATATCATCATTTGGGTCCGGGTTTACTTGGCGAAGCCAAGATCCCTTCACGAAAAATAAGATGCAAATTAGATCTCACAACACATTGGATGAGAATTCCGTCCTACACAGACGTTTGATTGTATTCTTGAAAAACCTGCTTGAAATTTGATGCTTATCTTTTTGTTTGTACTGATTCTAGGTCATCAATGATTTGCTTGACCCAATTGGTCAGAACCTGAGAGTACGAGAAGATTCTCAGGTATATACTTAGACCAATAGAGATATATAGTTTAAGGAATCCATAATATAAGCTTGGAGAAACACTTGTTACTATGAATCTCTGGACATGCAAGTATTTTGAACATAGTTTCACGTATTAAAGGTGTCCAAGCATATTCCCACTTTCGTCTTCTTGAGAATGAAGTTGTACCTTTAATTAACAGCTATAACAATTTAAGCATCAAAAAGAGACTCTCCAAAATTTGTATCCCATTATAACAAGTCATATATTGGTATATGTGATGAAATCCTACTCTGCATTTCGTGAAGAGATTCTTGAACATCATATTATTTCATCGTTCATTAACCCCAAGCTGATATTATTTTAAAGGAATACCTTTGATTTTCATTAACTTGAGTACTTCACTTCTCCAATGGTAGGGAACTTTTGTTGAGGGTATCAAGGAAGAAGTTGTGTTATCTCCTGCTCACGCACTTTCTTTGATTGCATCTGGGGAAGGTAAAAAGTTACAAATTTGATGTGTGGTTAAATACATGAAAACAAGCTGAATCTAGCAGACTACTGCTTCTCTCCTAGCACTCATCTCTGAATATTTTTGCAGAGCATAGGCATGTTGGTTCTAATAATTTCAATCTTCTTAGCAGTCGAAGCCACACTATTTTCACCTTGGTAATTAAACTTTTCATATACTTTTCTTCTATCTTCTTTCTAAACATACTAAATTCCATAAGTGGCATTTACTATTTCAGGATGAAGTCCTTAATAGTTACTTAAAAACATGCCATGTGATTATGAACCTCTGTGTTGATTCATATAGAGTATTCAGTTTAGAATATTGATTATTTACTTTCCTTAAATCACATTAGATCGAAACTGAAGGCTGCGTACCCCTTTCAGAGAAAGTAAATTGGTTATTTATTACAGAACAATATACTAATCACTGATCTATGGTCCGATAACTTATCAATAATGAGTTAGGTTATATATATATATATATATATATATATATATATATATTTTAAATAATGTCTTTTTCAAATCCAGCAGTCTGCACTAAAGAATCTGTTCCATTTATTGAATAACTTGTGTTTATGTGATGAACTTACATGACATGATTAAACAGACTATTGAGAGCAGCCCGTGTGGAGAAAATATGGAGGAAGATGTGACATTGTCTCAATTGGTAATACTTGTTCTATTATTCAGTTTCCTGACATTTGTAGCTCATTTTCTCTTGATGAGCAACTAGAACCCTAGTCTATTTAATTTTGTGGCTTACTGAATATCATTTGCCATCCCATTCCACTAATTTGTGCAGAACTTAATTGATCTTGCTGGATCTGAAAGTTCTAAAACTGAGACTACTGGCTTAAGAAGGAAAGAGGGTTCCTACATAAACAAAAGTTTGCTCACTCTTGGCACGGTAAGATGCCAGTCCTGTTTAGTTAATGTTCTCTTAAGCAGTTCTAGTTCATGCTTGAGTGATGTCTTTAATCTTGTGGGAATCCGATTTTGCTAGTATTCACTGATATTTTTACTAAGGACACTGCAATTTGTAAAAAATGTAACCAAGGAAGATACTGCTGGATTGCTGCATATCTCAAAGAACTTGAAATATATGCGTTAATAAAGTAGATGGCGAGCAGTTAATAAAGTAGATGGTTGATATTCACTGTGCATAGTCAGTTTTAATATTTCCATGAAACTGGTGAACCAATTTCAGTCTGCTTGATAATTGTTCGTTTTTACAAGGATATTTAACTGGAGTCATTTACATGGTTGGATGACCAGTTCCACCTGACGAGTTCATAACATTTTATAACCTTTTGCTCTATAGGTTATCTCAAAATTGACAGATGGAAAGGCTACTCATGTTCCTTATCGTGATTCTAAACTCACCCGTCTACTGCAGTCATCACTTAGTGGCCATGGGCGGGTTTCTGTAAGTAAATGCAATGTGACATTTTAATTGCATACTTGAGCAACTATCAAAATATATTTATTTTCGTGTTGTTTATGCATGTATGAACACAAACATGTATCAGATACTATTTCATAAATTGATGTACGAGTTATACAAAGATGACTTTAGACTTCAAACTAACTGGTTTAAACTGTTGTAGGTTATTTGCACTGTGACTCCTGCATCCAGCAACACCGAGGAGACACATAACACGTTGAAATTTGCACATAGAAGTAAGCATGTGGAAATAAGTGCCTCTCAAAATAAGGTATGAGTATGGTATTGCAATTTCACATGAATTATATTTCACCATAACATGCCAAGAAGATTTCACATAAGTCCGTTCTTTTCTCCTTTTAGATTATGGATGAGAAGTCTCTTATTAAGAAATATCAAAAAGAAATTTCAAGTTTAAGAGAGGAGCTTCAGCAATTGAAGCGTGGCATGATGTTGGATTCCGTCATGAATGTTCTTCCACAAGAAGATTTGATTAATTTGAAGCTACAGGTACATGCATGTTCTGAAATTGTGTACAAGCTTCATGCTGCTCATTTTTATGGTTATTTCATGCCTTCTTTTGGTAATATCCATCCTAAATGGGCCCCAAATCCGTGAGTTGTCAAGGTATAAACCTATAGATTAAAGGCAACCTTATGCACAAACATTGCTTGTTAGATTCCACAATCAAATGGATCCAATTTAATTGGTGCAAAAGAGAACTCTTTGACATTGAGCTGTTGAGCAGGCTTGGTTTAGGTTTATAATTATATTATGACTGAGAACATAATTTTATGCTAGCTTTCTCTGCAGACATGTTGCTTAGATCTGTGGATAAATGAAGATGTGTATTATGTAGTCGTGCTGCTTATAGTTGCTGTCTTTAAGCTGGATTGCTGTCACCTAGCATTATTCCTGCAGAATTCGTAAAGTTAAGTTGATTGAGAATTCGCCCTTGCAGCGACTAGCAAATGCTAGGCCTGGTGATTAGGCTAATCTTATTGTGCCATTCAGTTTGAAAAGCCATTTTTCGAAAGTCGTTTTACTTGGGTCTTATCCCCTTTATCTTTGATTTCAATTTTTTTTTGCATCGTAGAGTCATCATCATCTGTATGTTTCATCAGAGTTGGCATCATATGTGATGCTGCTTGTATTGGCTAATTATTTGCACTCTTGGTGTTTTAAAGATGGAAGCTGGCCAGGTTCAGTTGCAATCACGATTAGAAGAGGAGGAGCAAGCAAAGGCAGCATTAATGGGAAGAATTCAGCGATTAACGAAACTAATCTTGGTCTCCACTAAAAATTCCATGTCAGCAAGCATGCCAGCACGGCTTAGTCACATAAGAAGGCATTCTTTTGGAGAGGATGAGGTGTGTATTATCTCCTTTTATGAACACAAATACATATGTTGTCTGAGCCAATCTGGCTAGCTGATGATGCATTTGATTATAGCTTCTCATTCTTAATAATTCATCTGTAACTCCCAATGTGTATTGCTTCCATGACATGTTTTCTTTGCTGTTGATTAAATAAAATGTATCCTACAGTTGGCTTATTTGCCTGACAAGAAGCGCCAATACATGATTGAAGATGATTCTGGAAGTTACACATCCGAGCTTTCAGTTGATGGTAGGGATGATTTGACCAGTATGGACGAGCTAGTTAAAGATTTCAAAAGAAATAGAAGGCGTGGGATGCTGGATTGGTTCAAAGTTAAAGTAAGTGTTGATTCTAATTAGCTGGTGCTTTTGACTTGTAAAACTTGATGATACTGCATTTAGCAGTCTCTTCATCAAAGTAGTCTGCATCGACCTTCGTGTGCATTAATTGTAAAAATGGGCTTAAGTGAGTCATATACAACCCAAAAGTTTTAGTTGATAAATAAGGCTTTTCATCACCTAGTATGGTGCCAATCTTTGTGTTTGTTAAGTTTAGAATGGGCTTTATAAGCAAGAGATCATGTCCAACTCAAAAGCTCAAGTGGATTATTGGTAGAACCCTGGCACTTATGTCCTCATCCTACCTATGTTGATAGCTTGTAAATTCTGGTTGATGTAGATATCCCAACTTCAGGTTGATAGTTCTCCTCTGGACGTCTTTTATCCTTGCTTGCATTTTTCTGGTGCCTAAGCATCTACAATTCTCTTTTGCTAGTAAAATACACTTGGAGAAGTTATGTTTGTTGAAGACTTTTGATATTCATGGGTGTAGAAGTCTATTTTTCTTTTACTATTATCTTTCCTTTCAGCAACTGTCTGACTTTCCTATCAAAGCTTTACTATTTCATCTACAGATGTCAGCTTAGCTAAAATGTCACTATCTATGCTTGCAGAAACCGGAGAGCTTGCATGGCTCATCTAATAGTGCTGATGTTGAAAGCCGTTCTAGTGCATCACCTGCATCTTCATCGAAACTATCACAGAGTCGAGTCACATTCAGTGATATGAAGGATGTGAGAAGAAAATCTGTTAGTAGAAAAGGTGATGTTTCAGCGGTGGATTCATTTCCAGAAAGAACTCAAGCTGGTGAATTGTTTAGTGCTGCAGTTGTAGGACGTGGTTTGCCACCGGTTAGTAGAGTTGAATTGCTTTTGCACTTCCTTTCACTTTTATTATGGTCTATATCCTTTAACTAATTGTTATGGCCGCTGGCATTTCGCAGACTGGTACAACCATAACAGATCAGATGGACCTCCTCCGAGAGCAGGCTAAAATGTTAGCAGGTGAGATGGCATTATCTACAAGTTCTCTCAAGAGATTGTCAGAACAAGCGGCTAAAAACCCGGATAATTTAAAACTCAAGGTTTGGGATATACATTGGCCCTTCAATTTAATACTATTGGGCAGTTGTTGATCTTCACTGTGTTGGTACAGGAACACCTGCAGAAACTGAACAATGAAATTAGTGAAAAGAAGCGGCAGATACACATCTTAGAGCAGCGCATGATTGGATCACTTGAGGTGGCTCCACAAGCTTCTAGTATGATCGAGATGTTTCAGGTAACCACATATTTTAATCATCAAATAAGAAGGAATAAATGAGATGTTTGGACTTATCTCTAGCTGCCAATCATTATCTTTTAGGACTACTTAATGAACCTTTTGCTACTGATAATTTGCATATATGTAGGCTCTGTCCAAGCTCACTACTCAGTTGAATGAAAAGACCTTTGAATTAGAGGTTTGCTTCATCTTTGTACGAACGATCAATTATTTATGCTATTTGCAGTGTGAAATTTACCATACTCAGTTTATATAGTTCGTGTTGATGCCATTTTAGATTAAGACAGCAGACAACAGGATACTCCAAGAGCAGCTTGAGCTTAAGGTACATTGTACATGATCTAAAACAACCTGTTCCTGGTTAATATTTGGTTTCAATCTGACTAATTTTTTATTTTTTTTACAGACATCAGAGAATGCTGATATGCAAGAAACCATTCATCTTCTAAAACAACAGCTTAAAACGCTAACAGATAAAAGCCTTGCTAATCAAGAAAGCAGTGTGCAGAATAATGCATTCCCAAAGAAAGCTGTTTCTGAGGATAAATTCAAAATCATTGGTAAAGATACAAAGAGGATTATATCCTGTGAAGAAATCAATACTGAAGAAAGTACTCCAACCAGTGTGATGAACTTCCATAGAGTATTTTCTGAGGATTCCAGGGAATGCAATGCTGAAGCTTCCTTGCGTTCTCAAGTTCTTGCCCAGGTTATTTTCTCTATTTTTTCTTTTTATTATTATGAATACCGTTGAAGCTTATTCTGCAAGTTTCTTCAATTTGTGGTATCTCGAGTCATTACCATCTATATTTGGTCCTTCCTACCCTCAGAATTATTACATTGCGGATTTGAGATTACTCAGAATTTGTATGTAATTTCAAATGCAGGCTGCAGAGATTGAAAGCTTGAAGCAAGAGAAGGTCGGATTAATGGAACAAAAAGATGGAGTCGAAATTAAGGCCCAAAAATTGGCAGAGGAAGCTTCATATGCAAAAGAGTTAGCTTCCGCAGCTGCAGTCGAGCTACGGAACTTGGCAGAAGAAGTGACCAAACTTACATATGAAAACGCGAAACTGAGTGGAGATCTTGCTGCTGCTAGAGAGGCTTCTAGTAAGATTCGGGGAGTTCGATTTGAAAACCATCTTGGAAAATCAAGTGATGGAGCTCTAATTAAGGAGATTCAGAGAAAATTAGATTTGACTCTACAGAAAAAAGCTGAACTAGAAACCACAATGTCCGCAAAAGATCATCTCGAGGGGGAGCTAAGGAGGACACTCGATGCAGCAAAACAACGAGAAGAGAATCTGGAGAATGAGCTTGCTGATATGTGTTTGCATGTTGCTAAGATGGAAAAGACTGGTATTAATGCTGAAAATTTAGTTCCAGAGTCTGAATCCAGTGCTCACCATAAAATGCCAAAAGTAAATGGAGATTGTGAGAATCTGGATGAACCCAGAGCTACGAGGAAACTAGAAGCACGGTGTGAAGAGCTTGAAAAAATGGTTTCAAGGCTTAAGGTATGCAATCTAAATATGCCATTCTTGAAAATATCAGGATTTCTTCAAGTTAATTAGTGTTGTCTTTGGTAAAACATCTTACTATTGTCAAATGTTTTCTTTTGAAACTGCCAGTGGATATAGCTTTAGCTTTATGGCCTCATCATCAAAGAAACATCAATTCACTTCTTCAAACGTTTTTTGTTTCAGGGTGAAGATGTCTTAGGTCTGGATGTTGCGGTACTTGAAGAACTGCAGAAACTTCATGTCGAGGCTATAACAAAGATCTGCACTGCAAAGGTAGTGCTTTGTTTTGTTTTGGATTCAGTATTTATTAGGGATGATCATGGGCGGGTCGGTCCGGTTCTGAAGACAAGACCGAGACCGACCTCAGCCAAGAAAATCCGTCTGATTCGGTCTTTCTTGACTCAGGCCGGTTTCGGTCCTGGACCGAATCTGCACCCAAAAACAACAATTATGAGCTCACGGTATTTTTTAGTAAAAGACGAAAGAATAGTTTGCTATGAGTTGACCGTATGGCTGCGTGGTTTGTAAATTTATCAGAATGCAGCTTTTATAGAGATAAAAAACCTCCCAAATCCATTTTCAATTCGGTGTGGTATTAAGAAAATCCCAAATCCACATTCCTTTGGTCCGTGTCGATCCTAAACAGGCTTTCGGGAAAAAAAAGTCTGAGACCAAGACTGACCTTGAAGAAAAAAATTTGCTCGGTCTCGGTCCTAATCGGATCGGTCTCAGGCCGGTCTTGTCGGGAATTCGGTCCAACAACCTTTTTTTATCACCCCTATTTATTAGGGTGATCAAAAAAGAATGTAGGGCTGAATTTCCGACAAGATCGACCCAAATAGGACCGAGATCGAGCGGGCGGTTTTTTCCCTTCAAGGTCGGTCTCAGTCTCGGGCTTTTTTCCCGAAAAACCGTTTAGGACCGGCCCGGCCCGAAGTTACTATACAACCCCTAAAAATCAATGATGTATGTTTGGAACTATGGAAGAAAATAAATTTTGTGTGTTTGTTACTTGGTTGATTTGTTATTTTGATTTGTACTTTGTAATTTTGTTACTTTGATTCCAATGATGTTTATATTTGGACAAATTCAGATTTTTTTTTATGTGTAAGATTCGGTCCAGGACCGAGTCAAGAAAGACCGACTCGGGCGGGCTTTTTTTGCCGAGGTCGGTCTCGGTCCTCCAAAATACAAGACCGAAATTTCGGTCTCGGTCTCGCCCATGATCAGCCCTACTATTTATGCTGTGCTCAGTAGTATACATAATTTCTGCGATATTTCCATTCACCGAGCTAGAAAGTGTCGTCTTAGGGAAGAAAAATAAGGTTCTGCATTGGGAAAAACTTGTATAAATAGAAATGAAAAAGCATATGATATAGAATTCATAGATGAGTGCTAGGAGAGAAGCAGTAGTCTGCTTGAATTGTGGATATATTAGATCTGTCTCACACTCGCTACCCTGTGCAGTATGCTAACCGGTATCCAGCCTAACTAAGATTTGATATCTCTAGCAAACGGAAGGCCTCAAAAGGTGAGTTTCATCTTCATAATGTCTACTTATTGAAGGCAAAGCATACAGAAATGTAACTTCGCATGAAATAATCTTAAAAACAAGAATTCTGGTTGACGAGATGTCTCTTGTTGCAGGATTCGTGTAATATGTAACGAAGCAAGCATCTTGTACAGAACTTAGAAGCGCCGGTTTGAGGGTAACTGCTAAACTGTAGTATTGTTTATATATATACTACACTTAAATTCTTTTTAGTTGTGTCTACGAATCTCTTTAATTATGATTTTTAGGTCTAAAATTACATTATGTCAAAAGTTACTAGGCAATCACCCACTTTCATATCCCAAAGAATAGGCACACAAGACAACAATTAAACAATGATTTAGTACTTTTAATTAGAGAATGGAAAATCTTTTTAGTTAATACTCCTTAGTGATTTTTAGCGACTGAACGATAATAAGAAAGTATTTTCACATTAGCCTTTAAATTAGTGCATTTGTGGTAATGTTACTCTTTATCTTAGTCAGACATGCATTAATATAGGTCTATTTCTGTCAATTTTCTACGAAACACGATAACACATGATAACACGACACAAACGAAAAAATCGTGGTCGGGAAAGTATATGACCAAACGATAACACGAACACAATAACATGAAAGTATTTTCGTATCGTGTTCGTGTTTAGATATCAGAATATGATAATAGTATAATACTGAACTTGTTTTTTGTTAACTATAAACTTGGACTTGAAAATTTATTTTTTTTAAACAAGTCACTTTTAATAGCTTTTAAAAGTCTACTTAACTATTTAATTTATAGTTTGTCAATTATACATTAAATATTCGTGAAATCTGATGTTTGAATTTATAATTATTATTATGAACAATTCGTTATTTTGATATTTTCTTATAAATCTCGCATTTGAACATATAATTAATAAACTTAACACAACACAATTACATGACATGAACACACAACCCTTTTGTCTAGTTTACTTAGTAAGGATATTGAATTGTTTCCGAACTGATTGTCGTCTCTTTTGAATGAATTGCAATTTGATTGGCCAAAAAAAATACAACACAATTACACAACATGAAAACACAAAAATTTTCGTGTCGTGTTCGTGTTGAGGAATATGACAAGATAAACATATCATGCATGTTCGTATTTAGTAAGTGTCCCACGATAAATGTATTGACACGCACGATAACACGCACTTACACACCATTTGTCAACACTTTTCCTGTTTGTTATGCTGTAAAAAAAATCGCCTGTTTGTTATGCTGTAAAAAAAATCGTTCCTTTTCAAGATCTTCGTTCCCACGAAATCCTAACTAATTGAAGTTGAATAACAGATCTCCAATATCTCGAATCCCCATGCTTTCTTTGTTCCTCTTCCATAGTTTAATGTTGCTCCCTCGGAAATCCTATATTCTAGACGATCAAGTTGGCCACCACTCATAATTGCAGAAGCGACAGGCCGCACGGCGTCTCGATTTTCGAAATTCTTCGGATTTTTTCAAATCGGTATTTTATTTTACCGAAAATCAAAGCAAACCGTGATAAAATTCACGGAAATACTCTTTCGTTTAACTATCTAGTCTGCACACTCATTAGCAGCTTTTTGAATTGTCTTCCATTCTATTCGGTCGATCTGGTATGCAAGTGTAGCTATGTTCGTAACAAGGAAGTAAGTAGGTCTCCGCACCAAACATCCAAATTTGTCCCTTCTCTCTCCTTTTGCATGGGCGACTATTAATTCCCTACCTCGATCTTAACAGACAGAATCCAATTGTATACTCCATTTCCTCTCACCAATGTATCCTCAACTACTGCTCACTCTTTCTCAGGTAATGACACCATGAGTGGGGAGCAAACTACCGGTGCAGCTCGTTATTTGATTCAATTGGAATTGACCAGCGTTTGCGGCAATGGGATGCAGCGGATCCAAAGTTGATGACCTGCCATTGGTGACTCTCTGCAGAGAGCGCAAGAATCTGATTAGGGTTGCATCTGAGAATCGCTACGCTCTTGCTGCTGCACACCTATCCTATTTCCAATCCCTTGCTTCGGTCGGCGATGCTCTCTGCAAGTTCGTGGAAGAGGAGCTTGTGATTGGTGCCAATTCTGGGTCTGACCCGAGTTCTCCGGTTCTAGCATTGCCATCGAACGAGCGAAAACCTCGACGATCGTCTGATAAGTTCAAGAACTCTTCTTCTGCTAACTTAATTTCTCATTCTGCTTCACATCATGCGCAAAGAGATGCAAATGACTCTCACTTGGATTTGTCGGGTTCAGATTCTGATTCTGATTTGAGCACCCATTCTGGTCATATTCACTTACATGATAGCCCTCCAGAACCCAGACATGTTCCTGATCCAGGACCTTCTTCCTCATATGATATTGATGCTAGCTACTCTTACCACTACCCACAAGGTGAATGGGGGATGCGGAATATGGCACCAGAGACTTCAGAATCCCAGCCTCAAATGTATTATACAAAGAAATCAGCTACCTCAATGAAATCGGTCATACTTGAGAAGCCAGAGAGGTACTTAGTTAAGGAAAATGAAAGTTGGTCTATGTATGAGAATTCAGGGTATCCCCGGTATGGAAATGGTGGATACTTTGTCTATCCTATGAGTAACGGACCTGGGTATGGTGTTAGTAATGATATTGAGTGGCAGAAGCAAGAACAGACGCCTCCTGCACCACCTTCACCTCCACGACTTTCACCTTGGGAATACTTGAATGTTTTTGAGACTTATGGCAATGCCAATGTGGGTTACTACCTTCCAGGGAAAGGGTCAAGAATAAGTAGTCCAGATTCGGCAGAGGTGAGGGAAAGGGAAGGTATTCCTGATTTAGAGGATGAGACCGAGATAATGAAGCTTGTGCACAAAGATATGAAGAAAATGGGAAAGAATATTATGCCAAGTGAAGTGCCACTACGGAAGAATGGGGAAGGTCATTCAAATTTTTCATTGCATCAGACTGAGGGATATCCAACGGTGGTGCCATCAATTGGCAGTAAAAGCTCACATCTGACTTTTGCTAAAGAAATGGAGAGCATTAGTTCTGAAGTAGTCGGGTCAAAGGGCTCTTCCCCTGAAGTGCACGCTAGAAAAAGGGTAAGCTTTGAGGTAGAGGAGATTGAATCGATGAAGCCTAATTTAACTGCATTGTCTGCAAAAGGTACAAGGGAACTTCAGGAGGTTGTTCAAGAAATCAAGGACGAGTTCAAGACTGCTTATGGTTATGGGAAGGAGGTGGCCTTTCTGCTTGGAGTGGGCAAGCTGCCTTATCAGTCTAAGGAATCCTCACTTAAAGGTAACCTAATCTTACAATGCTATTTGCGGGGTGTCAAAACGGGTCATTGGTCGATCCATCGGTCGTGTCAAGGACCCTGGCCCAAACACGACCCGTGTAATAGTATGGATAAGTTTTTGAAACTCAAACCTGACCCGCGGACTGGTAGGTCAACCTGCGGGCCAGAATGACCCGTCAGGAATAGTAAGGGTTGAGTCAGTCCAATCCTTACTATTTCAATTAAAAAAAACTGAAATATATAAATGGGAAGGGTCACGGGTTGACCTGTGGGTCAAGTCTTCTGACCCGTGTTTTCACGGGTCATCCATGGGTCGTGTCAAAATGACTCATGGGTCAAAAACCCTGACCCAAACACAACCCGTGGGCGGGTCACCCACGGGTTGGGTCAGATTTTGACACACGTAATTAGCATAAGTTTGAGAGGTCTAGGTCGTTTCTAACCCGGTATTATTAAGAGTAGTCATGCGATACCTTTATTGGTTATATATTGCTATGTTTTTGTAATTGAATCTCACTAGTTTATTCAGTGTTATTCTCTATGATTATGCATCTCGTGACACCTTCAATGGTACATTCAGAACCTCCACTTAAGCCCTCAGTGCGAGTAAGTCCAAGGATAATGAAAATGGCAGAGGTGAATTCTGCAGATGCTGCAAAAGATGACTTAATGGCTAAATCAGGAAACATTTCATCAACTTTGGAGAAACTTTATGTTTGGGAGAGAAAGCTACACAAGGAGGTTAAGGTGCAATTGAAAACATTTAAGTTTGCTTATATTACTGAGTTTCAAACCTCGATCCTACGAAAATTGAACCTTTATCCAATCTCAGGATGTAGAGAAATTACGAGTTGTTTATATGAAGCAGTGCAAGAAACTGAAAAGCTTAGACGACAAGGGAGCCGAGGCTGCAAAGATTGATGCCACTCGGGCTTCAATCAGAAATCTGCACACCAAGATAAATGTTTCTCTACGAACAGTGGATGCTATATCAAACAAAATACACAAAGTTAGAGATGAAGAGTTGCAGCCTCAACTAATTGAATTAATTCATGGGTATGTTCCTTTGTCTCTCCTTTTATGGGTTATGAACTTCCTTCTTTTTGTTAAATTTGCTGATAAAATGGTGATTATGCAGATTCATAAGAATGTGGAGATTGATGTTCAAATGCCACCAGAAACAATTTCAGGCCATCATGGGAAGCAAAGCCCTTACTTTACGTGCCAAGAGAAAATCGAGTCTCGAGGCCACTTTGGAGCTCGAAGTGGAGCTTCTTAACTGGTGTGAGAGCTTCAATCAGTGGGTAACCACACAAAGATCCTACGTCGAGTCCCTAAACGAGTGGCTATTAAGGTGCCTTAGTCATAAGGCTGAAGAAACCACAGGAGAGGGTTGCCCACCGATCTTTGTGATATGCAATGATTGGTTCCAAGCCATGGAAAGAATCTCCCAGGAGAGGGTTTCGACCGCCATCCGGGATTTTGCATCGAGACTGCATGAATTATGGGAAAGACAGGATGAGGGTGTGAAAACAAAGAATGTGTCAAAAGACATAGAAATGCAGCTTACGATCCTGCGATTGGAGAACCATCAAAATGTGGTGTCAAAGTTGGGATCGGAGAGTGAAGTGTCTCATTTGGATGATTTGAAGGTTGATTTAGACTCCATGAGGAAGAAGATGGAGGATGGGAGGGAGAGGCATAAGAAGGCAGTGAAGTGGGCTCGTGGTCCGAGTATTGTGCAGTCTGGGTTGGTTCCGATATTTGAGACTTTGGGAAGCTTCAGTTCGGAGGTTTTGAAGGGTTACGAAGATGTTAGGATTGGTAGCTGCACCATTCATAAATAAATACTGGTTTGGTTCTAAGTTCTAACCCATTTGGCTATCAGTAATGATGCTAGGGTAGAACTGCTCAACGCATCCATTGTGCAATGGATCGTTCACTGTGCGTTGGCAGTTTAGGGAGGACTGTCACTGCAGTTGTTAAATGAATGTACTAGTGTATTGCCATTGATGATGATACAGTGAGGGTGAGTGAGTGAGGAAAGCCATTATTTGAACAAATGGATTGCATAGTAACTACCCATGGAGAGTGTTTCAAAGCTGCTTTCTGAAGAGAAAAAACAACAATCTCAATCAAGAAAACTTACACTCAACAGCAGTCATCTTTAGGGTCTCTTCGATTCAGGAGCGGAAATTCTTAGTCTTGTACGTCCTGAAAATAAGGAAAGGTGACTACTTTAGAGCCAGCTAGTGCCTAGTAATAAACCTAAACAGTCAAGAACTCAAGATTTATCATTTTATTCCTCTAAATCATGCACCTTATGATCTGAAATAAGTTGATCCACATTGTAGTTTGAGTCCTTGAGTTGCAAATGGAGATTTGAAATGATTCAACAACTTAAACAAGAGGATATGCTCATGCAGAGCAGAAGTAGGGAGACTCGATGCTATATATCAAATGAGCCTTGCTTCATACCAAATCAATGGTTGCCTAGTGCAGGCTTAAAGCTAATGAAAGTATTGATTCTTCATTCTCGTGAGTTGTTTACACGATTATAAATGTATAAAGTTTATTTCCAATAGAAAACGTCTCCTTTACCTGATAAAAATGTCTTTTGGACGTAAACTTTCTCGTTATAGTGATATGGAAAAAAACGAGATTCGACTAGCAAAAAATAGTAATAGAAAATTCGACTCAATTTCAAAGTTTTTTCAAATTATACAAGAAAGAAGTGCATGATCATTGCTTCTTAAAGAGTATAAGGAAATAGCATGTGCGTGGGATGCAGAAAAAATGAAAAACTTTGTCCCGGTAAAAAGATATGCCACAATAGGTGAAACTTGAAAGTAGAAGTATAACCTGTAAAGCAGTGGCCTTAGGAGATTCCATAAACCTTGTCGGAAATCCATCAAACTTTTGAGCACACTCAGTGTATGCAGAACCAATCCCAATCCCAGCACCGAAAGCCACTGCTGCCCAACGGGTCACAGGACTACCTGTATTAATACAAGACTGAATGAAACATTTTTTCTTAAATTAAGCATAGTACCTCAGGTTCAACAAGTACTTACAACGAAACTAAATTCAACATTTCTGGAGTTGAACAACACACCCAAACACCATCACTTAGCAGAGGGGAAAATGATACAGCTATGGAGAGCATTCTATTTTCTACTATTGCCACCAGCAATCTGAAGAACGGGCTCTACCTAACAACATGGTGTGGCTTCTAGTAGGAGGCGAAGAGCTTAACAGGTTATAGATGAAGCTGGAAAGCAGAATCGACATGAAAATTATACATCGAGACTTGTAGAAACTAGAGTCACCCAATCCCTGAGCCAGAACTGGAAATTCCATATTCTGACGATCTTTTGAATCTTTAATAATCATTCAACAGTTTGTCAGTAACATAAGTAGCAGACTATCACAAGAACGTTTAGCATCAAATAGGTACAAAGCAGCAGCAGCAGCCCAAAAAAAACATAGGCGAATTGATATTGTCAACTGGTACATGAACATGGTGATTGGCATCTCAATTAACGCGGGAAACAAGCAGCAGCAGCAGCACAATGAAAAATGAGGAGATTAGAAATTGACGTACGGAAGAGAAGGAGACCGGTGAAAGCACCAGCAAGGGAGGAGTATACGGATCGGCGGACGGTGAGATCCACGCAGGCGTCCCATTTGGCGTCGATATCGTACTTCGGAGGCACGATCTCCTTCCTCTCCTCCGCCATTGCAACTATCGTAAGATTGCTACCACTATTCGAGCTGACTGAAGCCAACAAGCACAAAAACCGTCGTCTCCTACCTCTCGCTCTTCCTTTGTACTCGATGGCTGATTCGTGCTGTTTTCATTTTTCGTCTGCTGTTGCAGATGTGCTGATAATGGGCCCAGGGGCTTTTCTGTTCTCCGGATCGAGTCGGCCCATTAATGCCCTCTATACTGGGCTGAAAATATCTATATATAAAGTGCATATAAATAACCCTATACTATACTACTGCACATTCCTAATATTTTAATTAATGATTAAATACCAAATAGCTACCATAACTTTGACGGTTTTACAAATAGCTACCTCAACTTTGAATTTTTAAAAATGACTACCTAAACTTTGACACTTGAGGTAAATAACTACCTCGGTTAACTTTTCTGGACGGAAAATTATGTGACAATACATGATTGGTCCATGATTTAAAAAACTAAATCATTTTTTAAAAATACCAAAAAAATCTGTTTTTCTTTAAAAAAAATTGTAAAATCAATAGAGAAAATAAAAGTTTTTAATATAATATTTTTTATTAAAAATATGAAATAAAAAATAATAATAAATCAGATTATTATTAAAAGTATTATAATATGATTTTTAATAAAAGTATTTTATATTTCATATTTTCAATAAAAGTATTATATTAAAAATTCTTATTTTCTATATTAAATGTTTGGTTGGTTTCGGATATTTCGTTAGGGTTGCATGTCCCAAATCCAGTAAGCAAACGGTCTTCTATTTCATCATTGGATTCCCTCCGATTACAGACTTCTCCTTCACCGTCCCAACCCTTCGCCAGAGTGACAGTATCTATCTTCTACCAACACAGTAGCTCAAAGCTCTGTAATTTCTCGAGAACTCGTTTCTCTGCACCTTTTGTTCCCTTAAGCTATGGCCGATGAAGCTACGCAGACGCCTACGCCGATTGAGCATCCTTCGTCCGTGCTGCTACCTGTAGAAGATTCATCCCCTCTTTCGGAACCACCAGCGATGCTGCCAGAGACGACTCCACTTCCAGGTAAGAGTTCATTCTTCGTAGCAGAGGAAGAGACTGCTCCGCCGCCATCTGCAGCGGAGAAAGAAGAGCTTCCTCCGTCAACCGTTACTGTATCCGAGATGCTCGATAAGACTCCACGCGATCCTGATGAGACTGTGGACGACGGGAAGCCTAAGACTTCAGTTGAGGAAGAGCCTGATACCCTAAAGCAGAAGCAGAAGCTCACTCAGTCGCTTGATTCATTCAAAGAGGAGAGCAACCGAGTCTCGGATCTCTCCGATTCCGAGAGGGAATCCCTTCAAGAGCTCAAGAATCTGGTCCAGGAAGCTCTGGAAAGTGGCGCCTTTGCCAAATTGGGCGAACAAGAAGAAGAAGTGAAGCAGAAGACTGCAGAATCATCGTCTTCGACAGACGATCTGTCGATCTGGGGTATCCCTCTACTCAAGAACGAACAATCTGACGTCATCCTCCTCAAGTTCCTCAGAGCTAGGGATTTCAAGGTCAAGGATGCATTCGTCATGCTCCAGAACACGATTTGTTGGAGGAAGCTGTTCCGGATTGATGACTTGCTGAACGAAGAGCTTGGGGACGAATTGGAGAAGGTAGTGTTCATGCATGGCCACGACAGGGACGGCCACTCAGTGTGCTACAATGTCTATGGAGAGTTCCAGAACAAGGAGTTGTATGAGAGGGCGTTTGGAAGTGAAGAAAAGAGGACCAAGTTCTTGAGGTGGAGGATTCAGTTCTTGGAGAGGAGTATTAGGAGCCTTGATTTTACACCTGGTGGTGTAAACACCATTTTCCAGATCAGCGATTTGAAGAATTCACCAGGACCTGGGAAACGCGAGCTTCGTCAAGCAACCAAACAAGCCCTTCATATGCTTCAGGACAACTACCCCGAGTTTGTCGCCAAACAGGTTGCTTTTTCACCCGATTTCTAGTTCAAATTTGATCATGTCATGATAGAGTATACCTTTTATTCAGCTGTGAAGAACATTTTTTTCATGATGTAAAGGATTTCATGCGCTTTTCTATTTTCAGTTCTGCATTAGAAATTGAAGTCTGTTTTGATCACCACATAATGGTAAAAAAAGAGAATTTTTAACTCATTGAAGAACTTCTACTATTAGTTTTCAACAAAAATTAGGTAACTGGTGTAAGCATTAACTGTAGTGGACCATGTTCACTTCAGGTTTTGGTGGAATTAACAAATATATCTAAATTTGTGTGTTTTGAGTAGGTTTTCATCAATGTGCCATGGTGGTACCTTGCATTCTACGCGATGCTTAATCCGTTCCTGACTCAAAGGACTAAGAGCAAGTTCGTCTTTGCTAGCCCAGCAAAAACTCCTGAGACGCTTTTCAAGTAAGTACACTTCACTAGTTTTGAATCTTTGCTTCTGTTTTTGACATGTTTATATAATTGAAATCTTTATTGTCTATATGAATAGGTATATCTCCCCGGAGCAAGTCCCTGTCCGGTACGGTGGCTTAAGCGTGGACTACTGTGATTGCAATCCCGAGTTTACAGTCTCCGACCCAGCAACCGAGATGACTGTGAAACCAAGAACTAAACAGATTGTGGAAATCTTCATATATGAGGTTGAAAAATGTAGTCTTTCGTAATTTCAATCCCCTAAACTAAACTCCATTCCTTAGAATTAAAAAAGACCATTTTGTTTTTACTTTTGATTGCAGAAGTGCGTCATAGTCTGGGAGCTCCGCGTTGTTGGATGGGAGGTGAGCTATGGAGCTGAGTTTGTCCCTGATGTTGAAGGTGGTTACACGATCGTCCTCCAAAAAGCCAAGAAGATGACACCTACTGACGAGCCAGTAGTTCATGGAAGTTTCAAAGTTTCAGAATTGGGTAGGCTTCTGCTAATCGTGGATAATCCCACCCAGAAGAAGAAGAAGCTTCTTTACAGGTTCAAGGTCAATCCTTTAACTGCCTAAATATCGAAATCTACTATACAGTTTGCCACGTTTGTAGATTGCACTAGGATGATGATCCTTGTCTATGCCATAGATTTACAGAGCTTTTCTGTTGGATTATGACATGTTTTGTTGTCCTTCTATCGGGCTGATTAGCTAACTTCCTTTTGAAATGCTATAAGATATGGGATGATAGTATGATTGAATACGATGTGTGAGGTTGCAAATAGGGGTCTCACTTCTCTTTTACGTGGCTGTGGATTTTATTAGATACATATAGTATGAAAATATATTCAATTCAAACATAACTGAAATTATTGATAATCCATTTTTAAAATTCAAACATGAGTTGTGGAAGTGCGAACTAGTATTCATTTAATTTATAAAGTATGATTTTTTCATTGACCCATCTGTATAATTTGTTAAATTTAATATAGGGGCTAAGTCACACTCAAATAGCAACCACATTATACAACTTGAGTTCCATCCTAAAATCAATTGGTAATAGGAGGTTGCCTTGTTGTATATATGGTGTATAATTGTTTGAAAACTCACCATTGTGGGAAATACTTCAATTCCCCGCCCCGACACTTTTTAATCCAGACATTTGGGACTCAACAAATCTCCTCTCATGCCCAAGCCCGATTGGGACTCTAGTACCACATCGGGCACCTATAACGAGAAATAACTCAACACCGTCAAACGGAACCGAACTTTGATACCATATTAATTTAATATCGGGGTCAATCCACATCCAAATAGCAACCACATTATACGAACTTGAACTTTGATGATACCATATTAAATTTAATATTGAGGTCAAGCCACATCAAAATAACCACATTATACAGACTTGAGTATCCATGATCTGGACTCTGGTACGCGAAGTAAACGGGACACAACAAACCCACATCGGTCATTGGGTACCCATAACGAGAAATAATCAAACACCATCAAACGGAACCGAACTTTGATACCATATTAAATTTAATATCGGGGTCAAGACACATCTAAATAGCAACCACATTATACAGACTTGAGTAGACCGATCTGGACTCTGGTACGCGAAGTAAACGGGACACAACAAACCCACATCGGATACCCATAACGAGAAATAACCCAACAACATCAAAACATAACCGAATTTTGATACCATATTAAATTTAATATCGGGGTCAAGCTGCATTCAAATATCAACCACATTATACAGACTTGAGTAGCCCGATCTGGACTCTGATACGCGAATTAAACAGGACACAACAAACTCACATCGGGTACCCTAACGAGAAATAACCCAACACCATCAAACATAACTGAACTTTGATACCATATTAAATTTAATATCAGAGTCAAAGACACATCCAAATAGCAATCACATTATACATAGTTGAGTTTCATTAATGAGATAATTGGTATAATTCTTACTATATATAGCTGTTGGTAATAGAAAGGAGATAGTTGGTAGAATTCTTAGTATATATAGCTGTTGTACATATTGTTATCAGTAATAAAAAAATAACATCATTATGGTAGTTCTAATGCCACTTTCATTTCACTTTCTTTCTCTAAAATATGATATAATTCACCAACTCATCCGACATATGGTCTGACGATCCATTTTAATACTCCAAATTTGACACGCCAACAATGCAATACATACCTAAATAAAGTGAAAGTGTAATAGCATTCGGTCGTGTCAGGACCATCTCATTTTTCTTTTGCACGTTTGTTGTATGTAATGATTAATATTAGAGAAGACAGGCACCACATCTTCATCTTCCAGCACTGCAGTCAGTCTTTTTAATATATAAGGACTATCTTAAATCACTTTAGAAACCGAGGAGTGAAACAACAAACACAGTAAATACTATTAAATTATGGAAGATTCTATTTATACAACACCGACTATTAAATACATACCACTTTTATTAAAATGCTATTTTTTATTACTAATCGGCACTGCTGCAGTGTTGATTATGTCTTATTAAATCGGCACGTGTTTGTCAATTCCTTTATGGACGAAGAACAAAATTTCGTTGATTTTTTTCTAAACCCTAGAATAATAATTAAAGCGAACGTACTCATATTGTTGTTGATTTGCTGACAGCAAGGGTACCCTAGATTGATTTGCTGTTGGTGCTGGTTTGTGGCGGTTTGTACCAAAAAAAGTTAATCGGAGGAAGGAGTGGAATGTATGGTGATCGAAGACGTGGATTGTGGTAAAAGAGCGAATAACCAGTCGATGGTCTGCAAATAAAATCTCCCTTAAATTATCTCACAAGTAAATTTACAAGAATAACCAAATAGAACCCAACTTTAGAAAATACACCACATTTTACCCCATGATAAAGAATAGTTACAACGCAATCCACTCCTCCCCCACACCCCAAAAAATAACACATTTTAAATTAAATATGGAATAATAATCAAAGTTCTGTAATCTTTGAAAAGTTATGATTTAATTTAAAGATCTTCTGACAGAGTGTTGGTCTTGGTCCTGTAGAGGAGGATCTTCTTCTTCTTGGAGGCAGTGTTGTCGATGGTGACGACAAGCTTCCCTGTCTCGTTGACTTTGAAGCTGTCGGAGACGATGTCGTCCTCCGGTGAACAAGTCAACTTTCTGATCTTCTGTACGATCACTGTGTAGCTGCCGTCCGCCGTGGGGATGAACTCTTCTCCATAGCTCACGTCAGAACCCAACACCCTCAGCTCCCACACAAATATACTCTTCTGTAAATTACAACACCACTAGAAAATTAGCACAAAAAACATTATATTGTTATAATCATTTTTGTTTAGTTCAGTTACCTCCGGTACGTGGAATTCCACGGTGTGTGTGGAAGACGGTTTTATTATGACGGTGGTTGCCGGATCGGCGGTGCTGAACTCTTGGCTACCCTCCCTACTCAACCCTCCGAACTGCACCGGGACCTGCTCCGGTGCGATGTACCTGGTTTAAATTGCAAATTTAACAAATAAATACTAGTGTTAATAATTCTAATAGTCCCTTACCCTATTTTATTTCGTGATACTTTATGTTTTCAGAATGTTGTTATTTAATTCACATTACTATTGTCGTCAATTTTAACTAATGAAATGGTGATGTGGTGCTAACGTAACAGATGAAAAATAAAAATAAGGGTTAAATACCAATTAACTACATTAACTTTAGATGTTTTGCAACGAGCTACACGAATTTTAAAATTCAAAACGGGCTACCTCAACTTGAACGAATATGCAAATAGCTACCTCTGTTCAATTCCTGACAAGTTCATTTTGAATATTTAAAAAAATAGGAAAACAAATATGGAAAAATTGGAAAAAAAAAACAAAATATTTTAAAACTTTATGTATTAATAAAAATATTTATTTATATATATATATATATTTGATTTGTTATACTTTGTGATCATGATTATAGATTGTTAAATGTGATTACTAACTTGAAGAGAGTTTGGTATGTTGTTGAAGTTGCAGCAAACACAAACTTGCTCTTGGTTCTCTGGGTCAGGAAGGGGCTAATCATCTTGTTGTAGGCCAAATACCACCATGGGACATTGAGGAAAACCTAGATAACCATACAACATAATTATTATTTTATTAAATTAAATATAATATAGGGTAAATATCAATTACCTTAACATTAAACGTTTAGTGACCCAAAAAAAAAAAAACATTAAACGTTTGGCAACGAACCGAACTTTAAAAATTCAAAATGGACTACTTTAACTTGGACGAATGTGCAAATAGCTACATTTGTCAAATTTAACGTAACTGCTGACAGAATTTCGTTGGAAATTGGTTAAAAATTGGACGCAAGTAGTTATTTACACTTTCGTGTTCAAGTTGAGCTAACCTGTTTTGAATTTTAAAGTTCGGGTAGCTCGTTGCAAAACTTCAAAATTAAGGTAGATTGACCTAAACCATTTAGGGTTTGAGAGAAGATTGAAAAATACCTGCTTAGCCACAAACTCTGGGTAATTGGCTTGCAGAAGCTCCAGTGCCTTGTTTGTTGCAACCCTAATTTCCCTCTTGAATAGGGCAGGCGAGTCCTTGAGATCATTGATCTGAACAAAGGAAGATACTCCAGTAGGGCTAAAGTCAAGCTTCTCATTGATGCTCTTCTCCAAGAACTGAATCCTCCATTTCAAGAATTTCTTCCTCTTATCCTCATCGGAGAATACACTCTGGTACAGTTCCTTGCGTTGAAGCTCGCCAAACACAGTGTAGCACACAGGGTGACCTTCTCTGTCGAGGCCATGGAGGAAGACAACCTTCTCGAGCTCACGAGCTTCCAGGTCTTCTTCCAGAAGGGAGTCGACAGCAAACTCCTTTCGCCAGAGGACAGAGCTCTTGATCATGGCGAAGGCTTCCTTGACATTGAAGTCTCGGGCTCGGAGGAACTTGAGAAGGATCACGTCGCTTTTCTCATCGCCGACGATAGGGATGCCCCATAGGAAGACTTTCTCGGCCTCGAGAGGAGGCTCGAGCTCGGCAGACTGATCAGGTTCCTTTGCTGGGGGCGACTCATCGAACTTTGACACTCCCTAAGAGCAGAGCAGTGACAGTGGATTTACAAAATTACTGATAAGATTGGCTTATGAAGAAATGTTTAATTTTGGAACAATTGACAAACTTTTGATGATAAAATGGGAATTTAATTTTATAAATTTACGAAATGAAATATTAAATATTTTTAAAAAAAATAAAAGAATAAATATCAACCATTTTTGTATACAATTTAGCTAGTGTATGAAGTGTAAAAGACGTTTAAAAAAGTATTACTAATATTTACATATATTTGTATATATATGTTAAATATCAAAGAGGTACCTGAACTTTGAACGTTTTCCAACGAGCTACCTGAATTTTAAAAATTTAAAACAGACTACCTCAACTTGGCGCCCGAAAATGCAAATAACTACTTTGTTCAATTCCGTCGGAAATTCGTTAAAAATTGGACGGAGGTAACTATTTGCACTTTCTTACAAGTTGAGGTACGTTCAAATCGTACAAAAATTAGGTAGCTAATTGTATTTAACCCCATGCATATAGCTAGTCGAATGGAAAAATAATAAGTATACCTCAACAATTGTCTCTTTGATATCCTCAACGATCTTGGAGCCATCTTCCTCCTCCACCGCCACGGTGGCCGTCACCTCCTCTACCACCACTTTCTCTTCCGCCACCACAACCGCTTCCTCTTCAGCCACTGCCACTATTTCCTCCACCACCACCACTACCTCTTCCTTAACCTCAACAGTTTCCTCCTCCTTCTTCTCCTCCTCTTCTGCCACCTTCTTCTTCTCCTCCTTTGGCTTAGTAAACTCGTGCTTCGCGAGGGCTTCTTCTATGAGCTTCTTGAGCTCTTCAACGGCCTTCTTCTGCAACTCCGGCAACTCTCCGACCACGTACGTCTCTTCCTTAAACGACACGGAAGCAGATATCTTCTCCTCATCCTTCTCTTCTTCGGTCTTCTTAGGCTCTGCCACGTCCGGTTTCTCTGTCTCTGATGGCGGAAGCTCCGCCACCACCACCACCTCCTCTCCTACTGCCTTGGCGACTTCAGCAGCCATTGATGATGACAGTGGTTGTGCAGAGAGAGAGAGAGAGAGAGAGAGAGAGAGAGAGAGAGGGATGAGGGAGAGAGAGTGGGAGAGATGTTCCTTAAGAGAAGGAAAGGAGAGGAACACAGACTGTCAAATGGCTTGCGGTCATGGCCCATGACCAGCTAGGCTTTCTTCTCTCTTTAAATATTTATTAATTATTCAAAATTAATTTATTAGGGATAATTTATTTTTAATTATGGAAATGATTATTGTTAGTGCATTGCAAAAATAATTAGGGGCTGAACAAACTAAATATTATTAAAGTATTTAACATATTTAATTAAGATTAATAATTATATAAGAATATTTTGTAATTTTTTTTCCAGACATTTCCACGCCGCTACGTAATGTTCAGACTTTTGTCCCACGGTACTCAAGTTTTCACTACTGAATTAGCACTTTGAACGGATCCCATCAATATAGCCCCACCACCAGCGGCTTAGGATTGAAGAGACCGACCTTAAATCCCGTAATAATATATTTTACATTGTAGACTCCAACACTTGAAAGAGAATTTGTCTACTTGTGCAAGATTCATTATCATTAATTCTCATAATGAATTGTGAGATTATTGTTTTTCAATGAACTGTCGAAAACCAGTTTCAAAAGACAGTATCTTTAATGATTTTTCTTTTGGAAAAAAAACATGTTATTCTACTCTACCACTAGGTAGGTACCACACTTTGTATTTAAAACAAACCCACCCATAAACTTCTTCTTTATTTCCATTTCCAATCATAGTTTAGGAATCTTCAACCCTGGATTACCAGAGAGGATACAGCTGTTATGTGGCATCTACAAATAAAATACCATAGACTTTCTAAAAATAAAATACATGATTGAAAAATTAGGCTAAGTTATATTAGAGATTTTTTTTTTTGGCCGTAAAAAAAAAAAACTCTAATATAACTTAGCCTAATTTTTCAATCATGTATTTTATTTTTAGAAAGTCTATGGTATTTTATGATTATATTAGAGATTATAGTTCACTAAAAAAATTGAAAATATAGGATAGTTTGGTATTTTAAAATAATAATTGTGGAATTTAACTACATTCATAGTTAGGTTTCGACCGGGACTTAATTACAATGTTAGTGTAAAATATTATAGTTTAATTGTGAAATTTAGAAGAAAAAATAGACCAACTAATTTTATAAATTTAAAAATTATTTAATATAATTTAGAATGAAGTATTAACGAAAATATCAATAACGTTATTTTCAAACATGTTTAGACTAGGGGCGACAATGGTGCGATGAATTTTTTAAAAAACCACGGTTATCACCGTTATTTTTTAATATGGTTAACCGAATCATTATGATGCAGTTGTGATAATGAATTTTCTACCCGTAATGGTTATGGTATTTTAGTCATACCCATGAATATTTTATAATTTCAGGGCGAACTGTAATTGAATTATTAAATGGTATTAGTGTTAATTTTGAATGATCCTAATGTTGAATGTTTTTGTTGTTTGTGACATAACTGTAAAATAACATTATTCTATTACATTTCACATGTGGTAATAAATATGAGTATACATTTAAAACCGTGGTTAATAACCACGGTTATGATATTAAAAATTGTACCCACAATGGTTATGGTATTTGACATACATGTAACATACCTTAACTAGGGACGAATCTAGTTGGCTAGTTCAGACTTAAATTACCAAGCAAACTTTCTTACCGCTCGTTCATATGTTTTTACAACAGTAATTGTACCCCCATACATTGACATTGATAGAGAGAGAAGAAGATGTACTTACATGAACCGCTACGATGATCTTCTCCTGCTGTAGACATACGCTCTCGAAAAGTAAACAAACAGAATCAATTCCAATGAGCTCAAACCTGCCAATAACCAATAGAAGTAATCGAGATGAGCTCGGTTCAGATTATTAGCGAACCAACTATCTTTACCATCCCGGCTCGTCGCCTTCTCAATGCCAGACACAAGAAAGCTACTGAGAAAGCTTCCAACACCAAAGATGCTCAGGTAGAGGGCAAGACCGATGCTCCTGCATTCGCTAGGGACTTGATCGTAAAACAACTCCTGAAGACCCACCATCGTAAAAACATCAGAAATACCAACTAACAGATACTGAGGAATCAACCACCACACACTCATCGGAATAGGAACGCTAGGCTGATCAATAAGACCGTGTTCTTGAGCAATTTTGAGCCTTTGAATCTCGACCAATGCAGCAAGTACCATGCAAATGATGGATAGGACCATCCCGATTCCGATTCTCTGGAGCATTGAGACCCCAGATGGTTTATTTGTGACAGATCTTGCTAGTGGGACGAAAATGCGGTCGTAAATTGGGACACAGATAATGATCCCGATGCTTACAAAGGATTGGAGTGATGCAGATGGGAGTTGGAAGCTTGGGGTGATTAGTCGGTCCATGGTAACGCCTTGCTTGGTGAAGAATGTTATGGGTTGTTGGAAAACCATGGCGTATACTAAGCATGTAGCCCATATTGGGATGAGTCTTAGTACACTTTTTGCTTCTTCTACCTCAGTGAAAGTGCAGACTTTACCCTCTTCCTTTGATCCGTCTGGTGCGAGCATGGCTTTGTTTAGGAACCTGGTAAACAAGTTAAAGGGTTAATCAGGATGGTATAAGCATCAGACTTAAGGCTCTGTTGGCATACATTTCATTCAAAGAAAAGGAAGAAGAGTGAAGAAGGGAATTTTTGTTAGGTATTGGAGTCTGATTAATATTAATGTACGCATCTCGCGGTTCAAACCGCGTGGAGTTACCAGTAGACTGTACTGTACTATACTGTATTTCTCCATGTATACGTATTTTGTAACAGTGTCCATCATTAATAAAATGTCAAACCGCGTGGAGGTTACCCTATTGGGTGTTACCACGAAAAACAGAGTTGCTTTCCCTTCCTTTCCTCTCTTGAAATCTGAGGGTTTCTTTCTAAATTGTTATCAACTTCTTCATCAGATTTGAGTCTTTATAGAGAACCGATCCCAACAATTTTTGTTCCCTTGTTTGGATAAGACTCATATTAAGGGAAAGGGAAGGAACTTATTTGCGTAATTAGACCAAATGGTGCTTCTAATAATTACGTGATAAAAAGAAAACAGTGAATAAGATTGTAAATTAACTGTAACCAAGACTCAATTTCCCTCCAAATCCTCCCAAATTGGAGAGAACAAACTTCTCTTAATAGGCTCCTTTAAAGTGGTAAAGGAAGACAAGGTGTCATATAAGTAAAACAGAGCATCTAGAAAAGGTGGTCATGCATATGAATCAGATTTGGTTTAGGCTAATTAGATATCTGATGTCTAACAAAATTTTAACCATGAGAATCTTATGAGACCAGAGATACTAGTCTCTTATTCCGCACATAAACCAGGAAAATGTAGTAGACAGCTTCTCAAAATATATTTTCAGCTTTAAACATATTTAAAATAAAGAACCACTTGACTTACTTGAATTGCTCAGAGCCTTCGTAAGGGAGAGTACCACAAGACTCCTGCAGAGCAGCAATTGCCGAGAAGCTTGTCTTCCTGTTCTTAAATGCAGCAATCAACACTGAACTGAACCTCAGAAATGGGCTTCTCTCATCAACATTGACGCTGAACCTATAAGTTTTTGTTCCGAGCAAGAAAAGGAGCAAAGCAGCTGCCATGGAAATGCAAGGCAACCCAAAACCAAGGGCCCAGCTAAGGTTGTCTTGTATATAGTTTAGAACAGTGAGAGTTATCAAGGTTCCTGCAGCCATACAGAAGTACCACCAGTTGAAAAATGAACTCTTTGCTTTGCACTCTTGAGAGTTTTTTTCATCAAATTGATCCGCCCCAAATGCCTGCACACAAGGCTTGTGTCCACCTTGTGCAATCGCCACCAGATAGAGAGAAAAAAAGAACAGCACAACTTGGTAAGGAGGAGGTGCACATGATTTCACATCCACACTTTGGCAACCAGTAGGAGTTAGGGAAGGAATTATGGCAGAGAAAGTTAATAATCCAAGCGCCTGTTATTCGAGATCAATAGATGAAGCAAATTAAGATAAACTATTTATGCTTTTAATTCAAACAAATGAAGCAAGAGACATCCAATCCCTCAAAATTCAGATAGCTGAACAAGAAACTCCCATACACTCATGATTGTAAATTCTTCCTGCAGTATGCAATTGGATCATCCATAGGTAAATAACTTTAAATCTTGGGAGTTGTTTATGGCCAGTCCACCAAAACAGTGCATTGACACAAGGGATTCCGATTCTTCATTTAAAAAGCTAAAGATATGCATCTAAAATGTTGCTGATCGAGACAGGGTACTGTATACTGTACAAGTTAACGTGATATATACTAGCAAAGCATAAGTTAAGCCTACACACGATCAAAACAGATATACTAAAAATCTGAAAATATTGATATTGAAAAAAATCCTCAATCTCAACACACTTCTAATGAGATAAAGCTCAACCGTCGAAACATAGAAATAGTCCGCATCTTGAAAGTTAAAGAGGAATGTTCAGAACTTTATAAAAGGAATAGTAAGCTGATATTTTGTCTTTTGATGTAGCCAAAAATCCCTTTTGGGGTTTCTCGTACAATGAAGTTCGTCTAATGCAAGTAACAATTGATCTGATTTTAGCAAAGACTTCATCAATTTGTCATTAATAGTTTGAAATTACTCGAACCTGCAGACCGGATCAAGATTTAACCATACTATAGTTCACTGCCTGAGGAAGAAAAAAATCTACAATTAATAACCAAGAAACAAAGTTACGAGAAATGAAGTGAGCTGAGAAGGAAATTATAGAGCTTCCTCATCTCCATTTATAACTCTGCTAAGGAGGACAGGCACTATTCTCCTCCACTATACAGACTCCTTGAACCACACATGCTGCATAATCAGAACACTTACCATGATATAGATAACAGAGGCGATTATAATGGTGCGATATCGGCCAAGGTAAGAATCGGCTATAAACGCTCCAAGTAACGGCGACAGAGACGCCGTACCGGACCACGCGTTCACGTTCGCCGCCGCCGTGGCCACCGACTGCCCCAGTGGCCCCGTCAAGTAATTAATAAGGTTCGAAGAGATCCCATAGTACGCAAATCTCTCCGCAACTTCGACACCTGCATCAATACACCTATTTTCGCTGACATTCCAACATGCAGAACTCATACGAAGGATTTGAGCAAGCTAGCAACTGACCGATGATGAATCCAGCCGATCTCCAGCCACCAGAGCTCGATCGGCGAACTGGCTGGCCCTTGTGGTCGTGTGAACCGTCCACAAAATCGTCGAGCAGAGGCGCATGAGCATCAGCGGAGCCAGAACCTATACCTAACTGTCCTGAAGACGCCATAAGCTACACTAAATCACTGTGCTACTCAGAATCTCTTCAAGTAGGAGTCGGTGGATCGACCCTCTGTTGCTTTGGGTGATTGAAGTCTGTGCCGAAGTTGCTATCCCAGAGGAAGATGACCAAGAAAAGACGCGATACATACAGAAGGTGACAAAAATGACGACACTGGCAATTTGGCATAATATAGGCAGGAATAATTCCAGAAAAATATCTATGTAGAGAGTTAAATATAAAATTGATTGCTTAAAGCCTTAACCTATATAATATGTGTATATTGGTAACTAATAATTTTTCATAATAATTAAATTTTTATGAAAATTAATTTGTTTTGCTCTCTCCATTTTTTAAAATTTTAATCTAAAATTTGATAACACGGATGGCTAATGGGGAAACCAGCGGGAGGAGCGGGGTAATGCAAAATGAATGGGGAGACTAATTAAAATGAATGGAAAGACGTATTGGAATCACCAATAGTTTGGTGACGGAAATGTGAGTTATAAGAGACGGCTTAACCATAGCAGCGAATTTGGGTGTGCAGAATCTAAACATCGAAGCAGACATGAAGCAATTAACTTGATAATTGAAGATCTAGACGCAGATAAACCACTAATGTCTATCATTTTGGATTGCAGGAAGCTTATTTTGAATTTTAACAAATTCAAAATTAGATACGTGTTCCGAAAAGCAAATGATGTGACATATACTTTAACTAATAAATCTATTAAGGTGGATGATCGTCTTCATAACCTAATAAATTCTCCCTCAGTACATACATTTTGAAGCTTCTAATAGTTAAAGACAGTTATTTATTTATTTTTGATTTGTTGAAGTGTCTGATTAAAAAAAGACATTTACTATAGTGAATCTATTTTTATCGCTTAACCATACTCAGTTCTACTGCCGCTCCGCCGCAACCTTAGCTGCCGCCGCAGCCCCAGCCATCACTCTCGTCTCCATCTTCTATCTCTCCTCTCCGACGTTCATCCGACCAAAACAAAGTTCCACGGCCGCTGCCAACGCCGCTCTAGCCAACACTGTCGCCCCTGAACACCTCCTCCGTCTCTTCGAGCTTCTTCTACACCTCTTTGGTCACCACCGGTAACGGTGGATTCATTTCCCTTGGTCGGATCGCATGGCTTCTTTGTCGATCTGGGTCGCACCCAACTACTGCTTCTAATTCCTGTCATGACTGTGGAAGTAACCTGGAAGAGTTTGCTGCCACTGCAACTGGGGCTAGTGCTGGCTGGGGAAGCAGCAGAACCGAGGAGAAATTTTTTACCAAAGGATTTGATACATTTCAACATACTACGAACAATTTACATATGATTCCAACAGCAGTAGCATCATGTTCATGTTCTTCGACGGTAGATATATGATCTTGCAAAGTAAGTAAAAGCAGCTAACCCGACAGCACTCACTCCAGATAGCAACAAGTAGAAGTAGTCAAGGTGTGCCTTATTAAGGTTGTCTGGGAACCACCCTTCTCCACCATTGCTGGTGGTTATCTTCTCGATCACAGAGACAACAATACTGCTCAAAATGCTCCCAACACCAAAAACACTCAAATACAGGGCAAGACCGATGCTTCTCAGATCATCAGGAACTTGATCGTAGAAAAACTCTTGCAGACCCACCATTGTAAAAGCCTGCGCAATTCCGAATAGAACGTATTGAGGAATCAACCACCATATGCTCATTGGGATCGTTACTTCTGGGGAATCGAGAAGTTTGTATCTTTTTGCAGTCTCAAGCCTTTTCATCTCGACCAATGCTGCAACTACCATGGTGATGACGGAGAAAAAAATCCCAGTCCCAATCCTCTGTAGGGTTGTGATTCCTAAATGAATGAGGGCATAAAAGTTCTGTAAATATGGCTCATCTTTCGTCAAATTCCCGAACTAGATTGAAAATAGAAACCCTACCTGAAGGTTTGTTGGTGAAAGATCTTGCTATCGGGACAAAAACTCGTACATATATGGGCATGACAATGACAATGGAGATGCCAGTGAAGACTTGGAGGGATGCCGCAGGGATTTTAAGTCTTGATGTTACTGTTCTATCCAAGGTGGCTCCTTCCTTGGTGAAGAATGTTGAGGTTTGAGCTGCAACAATGGCAAAGACCAAGCTCGACGACCATATAGGAACCAGACTCAGTAATGATTTTGCTTCTTCAACATCACTGGCGCTGCATGTTGGGTCACTTTCTTTCACTTTATCCCGGACAAGCAAAGCTTTATTCAAGAATCTGGCATATCAAAATCAAATTGATCAGCACAATCTGGTATTATGAAGCAAAATCACTTCCATCCGATTCATCTTACTTGAACTGTTCGTGATTCGGTTGAAGCAACTCCTGAGCTTCCAAAGACGGAGTCTGAATCTTCCAATTTCTAACTGCTGAAACAAACACCTTCCCAATCCTCACAAACGGGTTTGTCTTCTCCCTCTTTGATCCGAACCTGTAAGTCTTTGTCCCAAGCAAGAAAACAACCAAGGAAACAGCCATGACAATGCAGGGAAGCCCAAACCCGAGGCTCCAGTTGAGGTTATCCTGAATGTAGACCACTATCAACATGGTTGCTGAGGCACCTGCACATAAACCAAAGTACCACCAATTGAAGAAGGAGCTCTTTGCTTTGTTCTCTATGGGATCGTCTCTATCAAATTGGTCAGCCCCAAATGCCTGAACACACGGCTTGTGGCCTCCTTGGGCAATGGCTACCAAATAGAGGGAGAGGAAGAACAAGACAACCTCGGACTTTGAAGAGGAACACAATGTGATGTCTGTTTTGGTGATGGTGCATTCTGAACTGCTGTTTGAAGTGAGTATTGCTGATAGAGTTAACAATCCAAGACCCTGATTGATAGTTTCAGAGGGGTATCAAATGCAGTATGAAGGATGTAATTGACCTTCAAGATGTTGAAAATATCACACTGTGATAAATACAAAAATACCACACGGTGGTATACACAAAAAATAGGCACCATATATACAACAAGGCTACCTCCTCCTATGACCAATTGGTTTTAGGATGGAACCTGAGTTGTATAATGTGGTTGTTATTTGGGTGACTCGACTTCGATATTAAAATTTAACATGGTATCAGAGTTCGGTTCCATTTGACGGTGTTGGGTTGTTTCCCGTTTTGGGTGCCCGATGCGGGTTTGTTGTGTCCCGTTTACACCACGTACCAGAGTTCGGGTCGAACCTGGACGTGAGGGGATTTGTTGAGTCCCAACCCGTCTGGATTAAATGTGTCGGTGTCATGCCTTTAAAAATACGAGTCGTCACAGTGCGGGTGAGTGTTGAAAATATCACACTGTGACAAATACAAAAATACCACACCGGTGGTATACACAAAAAATAGGCACCATATATACAACAAGGTTATCTACTCCTACGACCAATTGGTTTTAGGATGGAACTCGAGTTGTATAATGGTTGCTATTTGGATGTGACTCGGGCCTAATATTAAAATTTAACACAAGAAATAATGAAAAATACAAAAGAGAGACCAACCAAGATGTATAAAAGAGAGGCAAATAGGATGGTTCGGTAACGGCCAAGATAGGAATCAGCCACGAAGCCACCCAGTAGAGGGAGCAAGGCGGCGATGCCGTCCCAGATATTGACGTTCTCTGCCGCCACCACCGTGGACTGACCCAGAGGCCCTGTCAAATAGCTAATAAGGTTTGCTGCAATTCCATAGTAAGCAAATCTCTCACCAATTTCTACACCTGCAGATGACACCAAAGATTTTATCTCAAAATTGAACAGTAGAACTCTACTATCATAGATTATAAACAAGCTATATTCATGATTAGTTGCAAGTTTCTTAGAAGTTGAACTAACAATTTGCATAAATAAATACAAGTAATTATCACCTATTAATAATAAAATTAGATGAATTAGCAAATTGTAATTTTTTTAAGGGTTAATTACTTAATTGGTTACACATGTTTCACCATTGTGCAGAATGGTTACACATGTTTCAAAATGTGATTAATTGGTTTTGCTATGTGACTAATTGGTTACACATGTTTTTCCACATGTAATTAATTGATCAATCTGTTACTAAATCGTTAATTAATTTTTTAAACATATTATTGAATTATGAAATGACTATTATGCCCCTAGTGATATTGAAGAACACTGAATCATTTTCAAGATCAAGAATCGAAGAACCTAGAAATCAGATTCTGGGTTCTTCAAGAACTCAGAAATTCGATTATGGGTTCTTCAATTCAATTTGGTGATGAAGATTAGCTTGATTGATGAAGAACACAGCTTGATTGATGAAAATGGTAATTAAGTCATTTTACGTATCTAAATAGTGAATTAAATGTAATTTTTAAAGGTGAACAGTACAAAATCCAATTAGTCACATTTCAAAATTAATTAATCACATTTTGAAACATATTTAACTAATTAAGTAATTATCCTTTTTTAATATACGTTAATTATCAATAGGTTAAAGTTAAACAAAACTTTATTTGATTTTGAAAAGAAAAAGATGATCTGAAAAGTGTAAAAGTACAGTGAAAACGAATAAGATATAGTTTATCCCCACGAAACAAGTGCAAGGCGTAGAAGCGGCATGTTCAGGGAGGTTGCTGAACTATATAATCAAATTCGAGCTGTACTGTACCAATGATGAAGAGAGCAGACCTCCACCGGCCTGTGTCAGATCTGGACGCTGGATGGCCGCGGTAGTCAACGGCATCGTTAACGACGGCGGTTGCTGCAGATTCTTCGCCGGCGAGACGACTAGCTTCGTCCATCGTTTACTGCAGCACTGCTTTAGAGAGAGAGTAGAAGCAATAATTGAGAAGAGTCACGCTTCTGAAGCATCATCTTTCTCCAACAAGTAAATTTAGAAACATAACTTGTCTGCGTCGCGTCAAACGAAGGCTAAGCTATTCTTTTTTCTATTAATTAATTTATTTTATGTAACAACATGCAATAAACCCAGTAAAGTGTTTTATCCTATTTCTTAAAAAAAATCACACACAACTTCAAACTATTTTTTTATTGTTTTTCATTGAGTTTCAAATGAAATTAATCCATTTTACGATTGAAATTTGATATAGACGATTAGGGTCGGCAATTTTACTGTTGAAACAGTCAAATTACTGTTGGAACATTAATTTTATTGTATATATATATATACACCGTGTATTAATTCGCGTACTTGGAGGCAGAACAAGCAGTTTTGCGTCGGCGAGCAGCTCTGAGCTCTTCCAAGACGGTGTCGAGGAGACTATCAACAGAGCAGCCACGAACGCCTCCATAATTAGAAAGACTGAGCTGGCGACGGTATACCGGAATCTGCAGGCTGGACCTGGACAGGCAAAGGTCCAATTTGACTACGTTCTTTAAAATTTGCAGGCTGGACCTGAGCATTTTGACTACGTTCTTTAAAATTTACTGAAATCAAAACAGAGCATTAACAAACGATCGAGGCGAAGAAGCTGAACCTGCTGCGAGTGGCGAGTGGACCTGCTGAACCTGCTGGCGTCGAAGAAGCTGGACCTGCTGGCGAGTGGCGACGAACGGAGAAGTGAGAACGTGGCGACTGGCGAGTGCTGAAGTCGAAGAAGCTGAGCTGCTCACTGAGAAGTGTTAATGAATAATGAGTCAATGAAAGTGAGCTGCGGCTGTGTTGAAGTTAGTGACAAATTAGGGTTATGTTAACGACTGATTGATTATTAGGGTTTTTACTTTTTATTAAATAATTTATTTTGTTTTAATATATATATAGAGAACCGGTTCCGGTTCCTTTAGGGTACCCATATAGAAGAACCGGAACCGAAAAAAGAGGTTCTTAGAAACCTACCCGATTTTAAAAACGTCTACCCGAAACCTACCCGAAGTGTCGGTTCCGGTTCGGTTCCGGGTCCAAATGGGTATTTTGCTCACCCCTATTATGAATAACACGTATGAATAGTTTTTTACGTATCGTATTATACCAGTCATAAAGTCAAAAAATAATGCATAGTTAGCGTCATTTAATTTGTAATTAAATTATCTACGCACTGTACTTTTTTTTGAGTAAGTATATGATTACATTTTTCACCTAATATATCTAATCATTTCGATCAAATTATAGGACAAACAATGTTATATTAAAAAATTAAATATATTTCTAATCAAAAAAATTATTTTATGTAGATAATTGAATTATGACATAAATGTCGTTAACCGTGGTGAGTTTTGACTTTCAAGGCCTGAATTATATTTTTTTAAGTCAAATTTTCATATCTCAACTTACGGCATAGCGTACAGTCAATCCGTAAGTTCAAATTTTATATTTTTTTGCATCATTTGAATCGCAATTAAAATATCTACTTACTATTATTATTTTTATTTTTTCTAATTGATACATAATTTTATTTTTAATTAAACATTAAGTCGTCACAATCAAAAGTTAAAAAAAAAATGGGTAAACGTCTCCCTGATTAGCATTTTTTGTAAAATCAAAATTATGCGCTACGTCAGGTAAATATTTTTGCCAAATATTTCTTTCGAATATTTACTTTTCTAAATATATTTTTGTCATGTCTACTTTTTGAAAAAATTCTTTAACTAAAACCTCAAAAAAGTTTGATTAACGAAATATATATATATATATATAATTACTTTTTAAAATTTGAAGCTTAGATTGTATCACTCGCTTCATTTAACATTTGAACTGATAATGACAAAATTGCAGCTAAATGATGCTTCCTTCGAGCAACTGAAGGAAGTTTCTAATGGATCTACCGTTGAGTTGACTATCAGTCAAATCGAATGAAAAATGAAATAGCTTGCAGGCTAAGTAAGTGTTGGAATGTAAACCAACAGTAATAATGGAGTTAATTATCAAAAAAAAAAAAACAGTAATAATGGAGATTGAATAACAAATCAAACTTTCGTATTGAAATCTGTAGAAGAACAAGAAACCCATCCGAGAACTCCACGACTGCCGATTTTGAGTTCCACACTTCCTTCTCCACCATTACTAATTATAGATACAACGAAACTTAAAGCCTCAAAACCCTAATCACTCCAAATTTACAGAAAACAAACAGAAAAAACAATAGCATTTGCATCAAAACTCAATTAGCCATTAACCTGTCATTTACACACAAAGGAAGGAAATAAGTTAATGGAAGAACCCGATTACAGTGTGATCCGTCAAACCAGCAGAGGGACACGGCAAGGTTCTACAAATCCGTCGTCAAATACGCTGTTATCTTCAACATCGCACTCATCGCCGCACTCGTACACCGATCCGACCAATCTGAGCTGGTCTTCAAGGTACCGCTGAAGCAGTCCGACCTCTGATCCTTCCCCTTCGCCGCCTCCGCAGCTGCAGCCCTCCTCGCAAGCCCGGAGCCGTGCGTCCTCATCGCAGGTGTCTGAGGGAGATCTTCTCTTCCCGCAGATGCGCAGGCAGAGCTCTACGGCGCAGAGGAACGGGAAGGCCGCGCAGAGGAAGGGGATGAGGAAGGGGGAGCAGAGGATCAGGAGTACAAATCGGCCGCGGCGGCGGTGCGGGCGGAACCACGAGGCCGCGGCTAGCATGAGTTCCCTTGGCGGGAGCATCGGGTTGTCGATCGCGGCGGAGTTGCGGCAGAATCAGCGGCGGCAGGGTTGAGATTCATCGCGAGATCGGAGGAATTTTTGGAGGGGGAGTCGGGAAATGTTCGCGTTGGTTTGAGACCACATGACTTGTAATTTTTTATAGGGGACCCTTATTTTTATATATATATACACGTCAAAGACATGTGACTGTGTCATTACCCACTACCTTCTTTTTATTCCCCCGAAGTGTAATTATTTAAATATCAGTTAATTACAAAACACCCCCTCAAACTACTTAAATATCTAATAAATAGTTTAATATATTATATTTTTTTCAAAAGGATTTTGTGACTGAAATATATTGAAATTAATACAATTTTATTTTGGAAGTCCTAACTCCTAAGGTTGGTAGAACTCGTAGGGGTGAAAGTAAAATCGGATGGCCCGAAAATTCGGTAAAAAATGAATAGGACCAGACCGAAAAAACTTGATTGAAAATGTATAGTTTTTATGGTCAGATTTTTTTTATTGAAACGATTTTTTAGATTGTTCGGACTACGAATCTAAAAGACTTTGGAGTCTGGTTCGACCGTTAATACGTATATAATTTTATATATTATATTAATTAAAATAGTTAATTAATTTTATTCTTTAATAGTTATTTTAGTTGTTTAATCAGTTTAGTGGAAAATTATGTAACCACTGTTAAATCGAGTTATTTTATTGTTTAATTTAATTATAAATATTTATTTCGGTTTTGAATTTGCATTTTTTTGGTTTTTGGTTTTTGGTTTAAACCGAAAATTCGGTCCAAAAATCTGAAATTCGAATGGACAATTTATTTTTCTTTATACATACTTTTTTTAAAAGAAAAAACGGTTAAAAAATATAGATATCCGACCGAAATAGAAAGAAAAAAAATGACCGTATCGGTTTCACCTCAAGGTAGAAGTATCGTCAACAGATGGCTACGAAATGTGAGTACTTCAGTCCTCAAACTCATGAGCAAATAGGAATCAAGTCCTCAAATTTTCCATGTCTCAACCAACCTTGCAAGATTCCGACTAGATGAACCAGACTGGTCTCCTAAAGCTTTCAAAGCTTCCTGTTTCATCTTCATCACTCTCTTCCTAACTTCTCTCCCGCCTTCTCCCTCCATCAACTCCCTCACCGCCTTCTCCACCTCGCCCCGACCCACAAACCGATCACAATCACGCTGCTTCACCGGGACCGCCATTTTCATGAGCTCAACCAGAATGTTCCGATTCAGGTGCTGCTCGACATACAGTGGCCATGCAGCCAACGGGACCCCACTTGACACTGCCTCCAGAACCGAGTTCCAGCCGCAGTGCGTCACGAACCCACCCACTGAACCCTTCTTGAGGACATCTGACTGCAAGGTCCAACCTTCCACAACCCGACCTTGGTCCCGAGTCCTTTCTAGGAACCCGGTCGGCAGGACGGTCCTCAAATCAACATTTGTGTCGGTCTTCAACTGATGATCTCTTATATGACCCGACATCGGCGCCTTCACCACCCACAAGAACCGGTGCCCGCTCTGCTCCAACCCAATTGCTATTTCCTCGATCTGGTTAACCGAGAAGTTGCCTCGGCTGCCGAAGCATAGGAAAACCACGCTCTCTTTTACTTGCTCGTCAAGCCACGTTATGTAATCTGGGTGAGACCCTGGTTGGGTCTCAATCTGGGCGGTGAGGGGCCCGATGCAGTAGACCGGAGGGGTTGGTCTCGCCGCGACAACGCCGCCTTTGTCGTTCTTGAGAGCTGTTACTGCGTGTTGCTCGAGTTCTTCAAATGTGTTAACCAGGATCCCGTCGGATTTCGACAGGGCGGAGCAGAAGAAGTGCATTTCATCGAATGCTGGGTCGGTGCGGTCGAGGGTTGCACTCGGCATGTCGGTTGCCAGTATCGGTGGGAGCCCTGCAGGGAGCTCAATCAAGACTCCTGACTGATCCTTGAAGCTGCTTCCTTCTATCAAAGTCATGCAGCCGGAACTAATTTATAACCCTTGAAAGGCTAACTTTACGTCGAGAGAGAGGGGAATGACATACCGGAGTCTTCCAAGATCTTCGGAAAGGAGAGGAAGGCAAGGAGTGTCGCCGCTCCGGAGGGGTAGAAGTGGTAGCTAGGGATCCCGAGCTCGCGGCAGAACGGTAAGGCCGAAGAGCAGAAGACGTCCATGACCACCGCCCTGATGGTGGTTCCGGAGGCTGAGATCTGAAGCATGGTTTGTCGGAAATTCACGTCTGAGTGCCGGCGGAGAAGACGAAAGACTGTCGACACATAGGTGATCAGCTTCTCGGTGGAAGGCAAGTCAGTGGCGTCGAGGGGAGGGAATCGGAGGAAGGTGATGGAGGGGAAGCAGCGAGAGATAGAGTCAATGTATGAAGTGATGGAGGGGAGCTCGACGGAGCCGCTGGTTAGGAGGACGGTGATAGAGTAACGGTGGCCGTAACGGTGTACGATGAGCTTTCCGAGCTCGACTGCGGAGATGAGGTGTCCGATCGTCAGAGGTGAGTAGAAGACGATGGTGTTGGCTGTCGCCTTTGACTCCGACGTGGCTGCACTGGATTCCATTTCTTGAACTGGTAATCAGGTAACCAAAGAAGGAGAAAGAAGATGAAGAAAAAAATTAATTTATTGTTTAGACTTTATATATATATATATATATAATTAACCCATTACAAGTTGCTGATAAATATAATATTATATATGAATCACATGATTTACCAGTTTGGAATATTTAGAATTTAGAAACCCAAAAATTGTTTCTCGGGAACTTTATTCCTCTTTTCCTGTTAATTGCTTAAAAACTGTGAGATTAACTTTGAAAAAAATAATATTAGACCTCAAAGTTTGAGTCTCTCTTTACTTTAAATCAAAAATCAATTGAGTTATGAAGCCGGGCACTCAAGAAATTGAATAAATAAATAAGTTGGAGTTTGAATTAAGTCAAATATGGTTAGCCTAATTGATTAGCGAGTTGGATTTCTAGAAGCAAAGCGAATTTAAATTCCATTGGAGATATTATCTTAGGGAATGTTTTAACTTTTACCATTCTATATATATATATATAAAGTGACCATTAAGCCCCTGGTTGGTACGACCTAAATTAGTGATCATATTTGAGTCTCCTTTATCCGTTATTATGAGATACCAATTTAATTATTTTTAAAAAAAATATCATTTAGAATAATAATTTTAATCATACAAAAATAATTGGCAAACCCTTAACCAAAATTAGTTTATGTTAATAATAATTAATTAAACAAACCAATAAATATATTACCAGATTAAACACTTTCTGAGAATACCTGTATACCATTACCAACATAATTAAACAACCCTTCTTGATCCACTCATTCAGAGGGTAGCCGATAGATTGACCCAGATTGGGCGGTCCAGATTGGCAGACGCTGTTGACTTTTCTGTTTCGCGAATTGTTAAAGGTAGTTAATTCTGGTTGTGTATTTTGAACTTGGGTGATTAATTGTCACCTATAGCAGTTATTTTAATCCATAATTATCAAAAAAAAAAAAACATAATTAAACAACTATTTTCTTAATTAATTACTTTTTGTTGGATTCCATATTTCAATGCATGGAGTTCATATATATTTACGAATATGCTAGTTTTACTTCATTAAAATATGATTTCCACTTAACTAACAACACGTGTCCACCGCCAACCAAATTAAAAAATTCATTTTACATTTTTTATTGTTCACAATAACCCCTTTACTTTTATTTAAACGTATGGTGAACCTGAGATTTTACTTCACCATGTTTTGAAAGTTTCTTAGAAAAAAGAATGGCTGAAATATGAAAACCATATTTATGGTAAAGATGGACATGTTTAAAAAAATAGTGGTTATCCAACCTAAACATAATAATGACGCATGTCGACTTATATCTTTATATAGATAAATAGTTACACGTGTATTAAAAAACTTAACTAATAGTAAGACTCATAAAAAAAGACTGCTGAACTGAATTCTTAACAAGACTGAACCGAATTATCGATAATACTGACTCAAGACCGACCCGATTAGGATCGAGACCGAGCGAACGAATTTTTTTCTTCAAAGTCGGTCTCGATCTCGGGTTTTTCCCGAAAAGCCCGATTAGAATCGATCTGAACCGAGATTTATCATCAAACCCTAAAAATAAAATAGTCTTTAGTCTTCACTATTCAGCTACACACTCTCTTCAGTCTTCTCTTCACCACTCTCGTCTTCACTCCGGCACGACTCGTCTCTCCGCAGCTCCAACGCTACTCCACGGCTCCATCATTGAAGACGATTGATTATGTGGGTGTGAGGATCCCCAAGGAATCCTAACCTCATCTCCGGTCGCACTTTTGCATTTCTTTCAATCATCTTCCTATCGAATGTGAGATTCGTCCTTCGTTTATATTGGATCGATCGATTATATGTTGATTGTGCTCAACTTGCATCTCTCTCTACAATTGCTTGGGTCTGAGTCGTCTTACCTGCTTTGCCTGAGTTAATTGTTACCTGTCTAATCTGTCTGATTATCTGTCTAACCATAGTGTTCCCTGTTTTATTGGCCAAGTTCTTTTTCTTTTTGTCAGATTCGATCCAAGATCGAGACCGGATTGAGTCAAGCAAAACCGATTTGGGCGGACTTTTTTTTACTGAAATCGGTCTCAGTCCTATAGAAGGTAATACCAAAAATCCGGTATCGGTCTTATCTCTAAGATCGGTCTGGTCCGTCCGTAATCAACCCTAACTAAAAGTAGCAAGAAATATATTTTTTTGACTATCCAAATTTAAAAAAATAAAAGAAATAAACACAAAAATTACCCTTGTAATAAAAACGTAACCCGCTTACCATTTTATAAGATCTATAATATTTTTGAATATGTATATACTTTCCGTTGTCAATTATAATTATACATAGTAACAAAACTTAGCCACTACACTGTAGAGAAAATCCCATCATTTTATGGCAAGTACCTTAATGTGAAGGCCACGTGTCAACTTATAGTGCCCTTTCAAACGCCAGAGGTTCTATATATACTATTATACTTATATAGTACCATGGCCTTCAATCAAAATCAAAACCCTAATCGCCCAAAGCCACCTTCTCTCTTTCCTTATATATTTCCTCTTGCAAATCATTTGTTTCTAAGAAAAAGATCATCCTCCATTTCTAAACAACCAGAGCTTCCATGGGGAGGAAGAAGGTCAGACTAGAGATCATCAGGAACCAATCGGTGAGAAAGACGACTTTCCGGAAGAGAAAGGCCGGTCTGATGAAGAAAGTGAAGGAACTGACAACCCTTTGCGGCATCCAAGGCTGCGCCATCATTTTCAACCGTCACGGCGGTGATTCTCAGACTCATGTGTGGCCGACAACGGCCGAGGCCAGAGCCGTGCTGGGGAGGTTCCAGGACTTGCCGCCGGAGAAGCAAACAAAACATATGAAGAACCACGACGGCTCTGAACCCAGGAAGCGTCCACTGAAGAGAAGAAGGGATCGCCGTGAATCGGAAGTGGAGGTGGAGATGGAAGTGGAGTCTCTGATGAGAGCGGTGGTTGATGATCGGAATGAAGAGAAGCTGTTCGGAGAGATGCGGTTGGATGAGATGAAGGAACTGAGTAGGTTTCTGGATTGTAGGATTACGGCCATAGAGAGGGAGATCGACAACCTTAAAACGACAGTTGTGGATGACGTTACATCGGGCAGTGATGAAGACGATGAGGAAGAATCGATGCCAAGTGATTAAAGATTGGAGTGGGGGGTTTATAATTTGGGTTTATTTGGAGGGTAAATTATAGAAATTAGGGTTAAATACCAAGGAGCTACCTGAAATTTGGACGTTTTGTAACGAGCTACCCGAACTTTGAAAATTTAAAATTGGATACATCAACTTTTAAAAAAGTGCTAAATAGCTACATCCGTCCAATTTCCGTCAACATTTGACGGAAAATTGAACGGAGATAGCTATTTGTACCTTCTTCAAAGTTGAGGTAGCAATTTTTAAATTTTCAAAATTCGGGTATCTCATTGCAAAACGATCAAAATTTAGGTAGCTATGGTATTTAACCCTAAAAATTAAACCAAGGAAAATGGGTTAATTAGCATATGATGGTGCGATTTGTTCCTATGTATACCAACCGAGGTTGTCGGATTGCCATCTGTATTTCATATAATTTTAATTATCTTTGTCCCATTTTAGGGATCGTATCATGTTTAAAGGAAAAAAAATATTAATAACTAAGTGTTTTTGGAAGTCTAGTTTAGTTTAGGGACTAATTTGATAATATTCTTCATATGGGTTGGTTTTTGAATTATCAACAGTGCGTAAAAAATTGTTTAAATGAGTTATATCATAATATACATAATTATTAATTCGTGTTTTGTAATGAAAATTGTTTTTTAATTATAAATACTAAAACAAATATATGCATATTAATTTTGGTTAATTCATATTTCATTGTAGTAACATAAGTAAATTATTAATATATGTTAATCATATATCATTACAAAACTTCTTACTATTATTTTCACATGAAAACAAAGTTCATAAAACAGAATACCATACAAAGTTATAACTATTTAATTAATAAACTCAAAACTAACAAAAAAAAAAAAGTAAATCATTATATTTAAATACTTTAAATATATGTAGTAGTTAGTTTGGTTTATTAATTTCATTTTGGTAGGACATTTGGGATTTGGCTATATGTAGTAACAAGTTAATTATATAATCATTTAGAAATATAAGGTAGTAAATTAAGAACAAATGAATAGAGAGAAATAGAACAGTATGTGAAATACAAGTATACACACTCACTTTGTTTCATTAATACTATTTATGGTATATTAAGAAAGGAAATAGAATTAGTATGACATTTTGTTTCTTAATAATAATAATAATTGTTTTTTTTAGTTAATTAATTAAGTACCTTATTATAGCAAACTAATCAAACCGAACTTTAACGGAAATATAAAGAATAAATCATTTTTTTTACAAGTCAAATCAAACTTAATGAACAAACTAATTTTTTTTTTTGGGGGGGGGGGGGGGGGATTAATGGTCAAAGTGCCCCCTAAATTTTGGCCGAAATTTAAGAATTCTCCTTAAAGTTTAAAATTTTCCCTAATGTTAAAAAAATGATGAAAAATTCTCTCTAAAAGAGCATCTGACAAGGGGATATTTTTCATCATTTTCAAACATTAAGGAGCACTTTAAAGTTTAAGGGAGATTCTTAAATTTCGGCCCAACTTTATTGGGTATTTTGACCATTTACCTTTTTTTTTAACAACAACAAATTAAACTTAAAAAATTGAACAAACAACAAATTCCTCTATTGTATGGATTAATTTGTATAATTATGCGTGCAACAATATTATAGATAGAATCTTACAAATTAGAAAAATTCATTCAAACATAACTGCAATTTTAAATAGTTTGCTAATTTTATTAAGTTTAGTATATAAAAAAATCATTTTGCTAATTTTATTAAGTTTAGTACAGAAAAAAGTTTTTTTCCATCGGTTTAATTTTTAATAACCCAATTTTAGATAGATTTATTAATTTCTAATTTTATTAAGTTTAGTATAAAAACAAGTTTCGTTTTTTTTTTCCATCGGTTTAATTTTTAATAATCCATATACATATATTGCTGTATAAAAATTTATCATGGAAGTAAAATAAAAATAATTAATATGTAAAAAGCACACAAACAAAGTTTTCCCTACATCTCTACTCTACAGACTTCCCTATATTTCATTTCGTGTTACAGTTATACTGGTTGGTGGGATGCGGCTTTTGACCGTTGACCATCCTTGTAGGACACTCCCTGCGTGTACACGTACACGTGTTCCGACAGAGTTATAAGGTACCACGTGAGGGAGACCAGAGTCAAATTATTAAAGAAGGTTGACCACCAGATTAGGTTTATTAGGGTAGCGTTCAACCTCACCAGCTCCCTGCCAATATCATCGGATTTCGTCTCCGCCGTCTGATCACCTGAAACAGACTCACGCGCCGCAGCTTGCTCCGCATCAGGTGGGACTGTTTCCTCACTGTTCGGATCGATGGGACGATTCCGTTCACCGCTGCTGATGACAGAACTCTCAGGCACCATCTTTCCCTTCTCTAACTGTTGATTCTCCAGGTTGATCTTTTCCAGCAACACCTGAATGAATCCATACATTACATACATGTGAAATTTTTAGTATGGGAGCCGGGAGGCGAGTCATACCTAAATAAGAACCAAATTATACAACTCGGGTTTCATCCTAAAATCAATCGGTGATAGGAGGAGGTAATCTTGTTGTATATATAATGCCTATTTTTTTTGTATACCACCGGTGTGGTATCACTAGTGCCTTCAACACTGCCCCGTGGTGGCAAAACCAGACCCAATCTGTGGGTGACCCGCCCATGGGTGGTGTTTGGGTCAAAGTTTTTGACCCATGAGTCATTTTGACTCAACTCGTAGACCTGTGATACCACATGTCAGGTTTGAGTATGAATGTTTGACACACGGGTCAACCCGTGATATTTTTATATTATATTAAAATAACATGTTTTGTGGGTATGCATGGATCGAACGGGTCATACTGACCCGCAGGTCATATAGGTTCAATTCGTTAGTCTGACCCAACTCTTTTATTTCTGACGGTTCATTTTGACCCGCGGGTTGACCCACCAACCCATAGGTCAGGTTTGAGTTTGAAAAATTGACTCATACTATTGCACGAGTCAAGTTTGGGTCAGGGAATCCCTAACACGATCCATGACCCGTTTTCCCACCTCTATCCGCACTCTGATAACTCGTATTTTTAAAAGCACGACACCGACACATTTTAATCCAGACGTTTAGGACTCAACAAATCTCATCTCACGTCGTCCAGGCCCGACCCGAACTCTGGTACGTGGAGTAAACAGGACACAACAAAACCCACATCGGGAAACAACCCAACACCGTCAACAAAAACTGAGCTCTGATACCACGTGAAATTTTTATTATCGGGACTGAGTCATACCCAAATAGCAACCACACATTATACAACTCGGGTTCCATCCTAAAATCAACTGGGGATAGGGGATAGGAGAAAGTAGCATTGTTATATATACGGTGCTTATTTTTTTTTGAATTACACTGGTGTGGTAACGGGATTGCCTTCAACAATACATACATATATATATACATACATATATATATATGTATGTATTTATATTTATTCATTTGTATTGATTATAATTCGTGTTGTGTATATTTACATACCTTAGTCGCTCGACGCTCCAAGGCGAACATATTTACCAGAATAATGAAAAGAGAGTAAAACAGAGAGTGTCCGTCGAACGATCCCGATATCCGGCGGCCGGTAAAGTGGCCGACCCAAGCCGTAAAGACACAAAACACGAGGATCCAACAGTAGACGTTTCGGACCACCCTCTCCACCGCCGGCACCTGCCACCGTGGCAGCGTCCGAGACAGAACATAAGGCGAGATAAACACGACCCACACACTTATCCCATACGCAGCCGAAAATCCTAGCAGTCCGACAAACCCAGACACGAACTTCAAATCTAACAACAACCACATCGCGTTGGCAAATGTCTCTATATAGGAACCCAACATCATCTTCAAGAACTGACAAACCTTCCGCAGAGCAGCGTTCTCCATGTGCATGGCTGCTGTCGACATGTGCCTCAAGACATCGCCACGTAAAGTTTTCCATATGTCCGAGGCACTCATCACGGCCTCTGCTGGGTGGGTGTCCTTGACGGTATCTTTGCTGTTCTTAGAATCCGACGGGTCTGTGTCTGGATTTTGAGCTCCCTTGAGCGCACGGCTGATCTTGTGGATGCAGTCGCCGGAGTCGGTGCAGATGAGCTCTCTGGGTTTGTTGGTGGAATCATGGTTTTGATCGTTGCTAGGGTTTTGCGGGACTGATGCAAGTGGAGAGAGGAAGAAGAAGAAGAAGATGATGACAGAGAGTAGAAGTAAGGCTTTCATGGTTTATTATTACTCCAGAATCTTTGATGGGAACTCCTGGGTTTGATTTATATACTGTGTATTAATTGAAACGTATTTAAAAGACACGTGTAGAGATTCAAGTACACGTATACACGTCGACGTGTCTCTTTGTCGTGCACTTTAGAGAGATATGTGGGGGGCAGTGACGAGGTCCTCTGCATGCTACGTCGTCTTTTCCAACTTTACATTACGTCTGAAACGTCGATTGAAGGAAACGAAAGGAAAAGTGGGGAAATGAGGAGCTTCATGTCATTTCATTTACATCACAGGTCCACGACCTTCAAATCTCACAAAAACAGACCCTTAAGTTTTAGTTTGAAATCAAGAACACTTTAGTTACTTTAGTCTGTGTAAAGGTAGCTGAATCGACGAACGACCATTTTAAACCCTAACCATGGCCATGAATCGTCTGCTACTGCTGCTGCAACCAACCCCATTGACAGACCATTATCCACAATTTATGTTAGATATTTTAGTGTAATTAATTAGATTGACTAGTTGACCAATATGATCATAATATTTCATCAAACAAGTTAGCAGGATGCGGAGTGTACGTGTATTTGAGTTTATTATAATTCATGGCATCATAACATCATCGGTTATTAGGGGTGAAACCCCTAAGCAACGGAGGCTCCAAAGGGCCCCCTTGGCGGGGGTTCGGGGCAGCGCCCTTGTGCGGGGTCCAAGGGTCGGGAGCCCTGACGAAGATCAAATTTTGATAAAGTTATTATTCTAAAAATTCATTATAAAATTTATTTTTTTGAAATTAATCACTTACTTTTTACCCAAAAATCCCGGTTTTGGACTCTTACTTTCTTTGGCGCCAAAATTTGATCCGAAGTGGTGCAAGTGTCTTTGACGCCAAGTTTCGTCCAAAATGGGCGATACACTCTATAAATTGGTCATAAGTTCTCGTTCGAAAATATACAACAAACAAACACATACTCAAGTTTTTGTTTAGTTGGCCAAAAAAAAAAAAGTTTTTGTTCAGATTCTGATTATATTCTATTGAAATTTTGGGTGAACCACCAAATAGTTTCAATCTGAAAGTGTCGCCACAACTTCATATTAGCCCAAAAAAATCCTTCAAAATTCAACAATTTGTGTGGATGAAAATAAGATAGGACATGATTTTGCCTTGCCATCCACTTATTTCTTCCTCCCGTCATTGTTTGATAGATATAGACGACGGAGTATCGATCTCATTCTTTCAGTTTGATTCATCACAACAAACAAACAATGGCTATGCTCTCGACATCATCCGGGTTCATCATGGAGCACCCTCTAAGTCATCGAGCTGTAGCATCGGTTCCTACTCGATCTCACCATGCTCCTCCCGTCCCACATAGAGTAAGGAAGTTAACTGTTTCTGCTGCAAAATTTGGAGGAATCTCGATCGACTCTGCGAAGAACTGCAAAACTTGCAAGGCGAAAGGTGCGATTGAGTGCCCTGGGTGCAAGGGAACGGGGAAGAACAAGAAGAATGGGAACATCTTCGAGCGATGGAAGTAAGTTTGTTAAATTTTATTATCGGGGTGTTCACCAACACCTAAAAGGGCAACCATGCTAAAATCAATTGGTGATATCACCTATTTGGGATTTCATGGTGCTTGAATACTTCAACATTCTCCGTGACCATGAAAGGTTTAAGGCACGACAATGACACTTTTTAATCTGGGCGAGTTGAGACTCAACAAATCATCTCTCACATCCAAGCCCGACCCGGACTCTGATACGCAGAGTAAATGAGACACAACAAACTCACATCGGGTATCCACAACGGGAAACAACTCAACACCGTCAAACGGAACCAGACTCTGATACTATGTTAAATTTTATTATTGGGGTCGAGTCACAACCAAATAACAACCACATTATACAACTTGAGTTTCATCCTAAAACCAATTGGTGATAGGAGGAGTTAATTTTGTTATATATATGGTGTCTATAATTCTTTTCATGGTGCTTGAAAACATCAACATTCACTGTCACCATGAAAGCTCTAAGGCACGACACCGACACTTTTTAATTCAGACGGGTTGAGACTCAACAAATCCCCTTTTACGTCCAAGCCTGATCCAGACTCTGGTACGCGGAGTAAACGAGACACAACAAACTCACATCAGGTACCCACAACGGGAAACAACCCAACACCGTCAAACAGAACCGAATTCTGATACCATATTAAATTTTATTGTCGGGGCCGAGTCACACCCAAATAACAACCACATTATACAACTTGAGTTTCATCCTAAAACCAATTGTTGTATATATGGTGCATATAATTCTTACTCCCACCTATGTGGTATTTCTTGATGCTTGAATACTTCAACATAAGTTTAGTTCGTATTTTTGGTGTATTAATTTGCGTACTAATCTGAATCTATTGTTCTTGATTGATCTAATGTTGCTGTGTTGCCGAAGCAGATGCTTCGATTGTCAGGGGTTTGGTCTGAAGAGTTGTCCGACGTGTGGAAAAGGAGGCCTAACACCGGAACAAAGGGGGGAACGATAAGATACATACTTGGTTCTGCACCAATATAGTGAGGGTTAATACGTAATATAACTTGGCATTTGTAATTTGTAATTTGTAATTTCTAGTTTGAATGATATGTATTGAATAAGAAAAAAATTGTATCAGTGTAATTAATATGATTTTTTTTAATGGTAATCAAAGCTAAAAAATGGTTTAACTGTTGGTACAATTTTAGGATTCACCCACCGGAACGAAGCCAACAAATTTAACTAGTAGGGACAAATATTAGAGTAAATACAAATAGTTGAATTAAAAAAATTCAATGGGGTAAATATATGATTTAAAATAGCTAAATTGAAAATTATTGCATTTTTTAGAGTTAAATTTACACATAATCAAGTATTAGATAAAAGTATTTACTATTTAAACACATTTATTACTTATGTGCAAGAAGTATTTAACATAATACATATTAAAATTAAACACTCATATGGACATAAAGTTATATCATACAAATCGTCTAATTAAATCATGTCAGAAATTATTCTTACTTGTATACTTAAGACTTAAGAGTACGCCATAGTAAAAGAAAAAGGACAAAATTAGTGCTTAAAGAAGATAGGGGACTAAATTTGATCCAAACGATAAAAGTGGACTTTTATTTCATCAATTTATTTACAGGGACTTGAGTTCAACCGCGTAATCGATTATCTGCTTCCACAGCCGGAGCAGATTCCTCTCTACTGTGTCGCTCTCCTCCATCATCGCCCCATAGCCTTCAGCCACCATGTCTTGCACGGTCTCCGCCTTTCGTGCCCCGCCGGCGACTTGCTCCCGTCGCTTCACTGACCCTGTCCCGACACGATCGGTTCAGCCAGCTTCCCTCTCATGGGCGTCGTCATTTCCCACGGTCAAACTCTTAATCCCTAGCCTTCCCAGTCTTCCACTCCTTAAGAAGGTATGATTTGCGCATCTCTATCCATCCTCATCCAACAATTGATCTGAAGAAATCCGTTACTTGTTCATAGACATCCCTTCTGTTTCCTGAGAAATTACAATTATTGGATATGTATATTTGGCTTTACTGCCAATCTTCATAGTTCTGCCACAGATTTGGTTACCTGAGTGTAGAAGCTGATTCCTTCAAGTTCTAATGAAATGGTGTTGTAGTAGCTATAACCTACTGATGTCGTGAATGCCCTACTACTAGCTTGAGCTTGTACACCGTTGGTCAAATAGTCACTCTTAAATTCACAAACCAGGACATGGAATAGATCATCAAGGAATGTATGGAATCTTTTTTCATGGCTCATATTCATCATAAGGTGGCATTCAACTGGACTCTGATTCATTTCAGAATATGGATAATCCACGTGGTTAAAGAGTTGGAGGATTTGCTTGCTGTAGATGAATATAACCAGATTCCAGAGGAAAGTCCCAAGTTTTTTTTTGGTAGCACAACTTAATATTCTATCAAGAACCTTCACTCTGGAGATGAATAATTGAAGGATAATTCACTAAATGATGCTTGGATTTAATTGATGTACACTGCATGAGGTATGTAGGATATCATTAGTTGAGTCTGAACACCACCACACCGATGATTCATCTAGCTGTTGAAACATTTGTGCTTGTTTTTATTACTTACAAATGCTGTCTGAATCTGAATGTAAATTCCACGGTAAATCTGGTAGGTAGTGTGCTTAATTAATGAATTAAGCAAATTAACACAAATGTCTAAGCCGAACAAACAAGTTTAGATGTATACTATACTGTTAATTGATTGTATATCCCTTTGATTGGATGTGTGGGGAATAGATTTATCTACTTTCAGTTTGTTGATTCCATCTAAAAATCAGTCAACCGGCAGTTGTGGTCTAGTGGTTGAGAGCACTGACTCTCAAGTGGTTTGGCTCTAGGGTCATGAGTTCGATTCCCCCAAGTGCTATTGGGAAAGGGTCAACTAGTGTCCGAAGGGCCGACCTCTCAACTCTAGGCTGTCGATGGGTGGGGCTACGTTGATGGGGTCAGTGCAAGTGCTGGTTGTCGAGAGGAATAACAACTCGGACGAGACCCCCGTATAACAGGAAAGCTCAGACATTATGTAGCGGGATGGGCCTAGGGTTGCCACTGCTACCCCATACCTTACTTATTTGATAAAAAAAATGCACATTTGATTTGATCAACATCCAAATGGTGTACCGAATATTGTTTCTGCAGATGTTGCAAGTTGTGAAGAGTATAAGCTTCCTTCCATGTTAAAGTTATGCTTTTTCTTTGTGGGTTGTTTCCAGGATTTGGTCATTCGATCTGCTTGGACCCGCCGCTCAAGAGGCGAACTTGCAAACAAACCAAACCGTAAGTCATGGAAGCAAAGGACAGACATGTACATGAGACCGTTCCTTCTGAACGTCTTCTTCTCCAAGAAATTCATCCACGCAAAGGTGATGCACAGAGGAACCAGTAAGGTGATATCAGTGGCCACCACAAATGCCAAGGATCTTAGATACTCCTTGCCTTCTTTGACAGACAATAATGCGTGTCGAGTCATAGGGAAGCTGATTGCCGAGAGATCGAAGGAGGCTGATGTTTATGCAATTGCTTATGAGGCAAGGAAAGACGAGAGGATTGAGGGTCGGCTAGGGATTGTGCTTGATACGATTAAGGAGAACGGTATCATTTTTGTCTGATTGCTGTCTGAAACCATGTTTGGTTGCAAAGTTGTCTGAATGTTGGAGTTAGATGACATAAGTATAGGACTTTAGGAGTCTTATAGTTTGTAGACTGTTTATGGAATGTGGTATTCATTTTCACAGTTGAATATGTTTGATGTAGATAGGGATGACAATGGTACGGGAATGACAAATACCATTATCATATCATATTTTTAAACCGTATACCATAACTATTACAGGTACAATTTTCAATATTATATCCATTAAAATAACTGTGGTTATTAAACATGTTTTTATTTGTGTATCCATATTTATTCCAAAGATGTAATATAATAAAAAAGTGAATATTTTATTTAAAAAAATACATAAATCTATATTGTCAACAAAAAAAATATATAAAATTAATATTGTGGTTATTTATTACATGTATGTACTGAAATTTTCATTATTTAGTATATATTAGTTTATTAATATATTTATATAATAATCATGGTTATAACCATGTGTATAACTCAAATACCATAACCATTATGTGGAGAAAATTCACCACCATAACCGTACCGCACCATAATGGTACGATTAACCATATTAAACAGTAATAGTTATAATCATGGTTATGAATTTTTCACTGCACCATTACCGACCCTAGATGTAGACCTGTTTGATGAAAATTTGTATTTTATTCAATATATTTTTTTATAAATTACTACCTAAAATTTATATTTTTCATCTAATTTTGGAGAAAATGTGCATTTTATTGGCAGAATTTAATGATAAATTACAATTTTATAGTTAACAGTGATTAATACATATCTCTCTTCATTAATATTTAATAATAAATTATAATAAAATATATATTTTTGTATAAAATTACCTATCAATTTATTTAAAAAACACAAATATAACTAGTAAATTATCAAAACCTTCAAAATTTATAAAAAGTTTACAGAGTCAGCACAAGAACGGGAAACGGGAACATTCCTATATATAAATAATCCCGATAATATTTCTTCTGTACTCTCTCTCTCAAGAAAAGAAAACGAAAATTGTCAAGTCTTACGCAGATAACTTCTTGTAATTCAGTTATTCTTGATTTCTTCTTTGTTTATGGTAATGGTAAATGGTTGTTCTTCTTCCACTCTGCTACTCAGACTCCTCGTGCACCATTAACTCTATCTCCTTCCTACTAAGCTTTACACCACTCTTCCATCTCCACTCTCACTATTTCTTTAATCCAATCGCTTCTTCAATTGTGGTTGCATTTCGTTTCCTTGGATCACTGTTTTTGTATTTATTGCCCGATTATTGGTGAATCTGATTTTCACGGAAAACGAAGAATCCTGAATCGCCCTAAGCTGAAACCAGGAATTATGCTTCTGCCCCATCGTCAGCCTTCCCTTCGCAATTCTCTCATACACTATCAGATCTTCAACGTTTCGTAAGGTTACACGGAAGAGCTGTTGCGCGAAATGCAGCAAGGCTACACCCGACTCAGCAGCGGCAGGCTTAATGGCTTACCGTCGCCGCCGTCCTCCCCGATCTCACGCCCCGTTCGGAGCAAGAGCAGCGTTGGCAGTCTCGCCGGAAAAGCGGGGAAGCAGAGCCTTGCGGAGAAATTGGCCGTTCTGGTGGTGTCTGTGGTGTTCAGGAGGAGAGGTCTGCTTTTCTTCGCGCCGTTGCTCTACATCACGGGAATGTTACTGTATATGGGCTCGTTTGGATTTGATGTTGGCGTAAGGAAAGGAGTTGTCGGTGTTCCTGCACCTCCAGGCTCTGTTTATCGGAGCCCTCAGGCGTTTGAGAAACTGTGGCCGTTCATGGAAGCTGGGACCAATGAAACCTACAGTACGGTAATTGAGATGCTTTGGGGGAGGAGGGGGGAATTATGACATAATGTTGGAATTTTAATGGATTTTGTTTGTGTTTCTTATGGCACTGAAATCTAGTATAATGCCACGCCATGCTGGTCACTGTGTCATCTAGGTTTTACGTTATGCTTGTCTGCAGAGAGTTAACCTTTTTAGCACCCTAAGGAATGAATATGAATTTTTGCAGCTGCAAATGGCATGGAATTGGAAACCTCATCAAGTTTGGAAGTCCTGTATGAGTTTGACAAATACACAAGCAGGTCAAACTTCATATCTTCATAAAGCCGTGTACTTTTCATTATGTGGCATCTCATCTCATGTAACTAGTTCCATACACTTCACACGTGCCACTTTGAATGGTATTTGCTTATGATGGTAAGAATTAGAAAGCTTGACCTGTGAAATTGGTCTATTAATCCCATATTTAGCATGAGATCTTTTCTATAGTTCGTTTTATGAATACCATCCGAGGAAGAATGCTAGTATTTTAGTTAATTTACTGGTACGACATTTTGTTGGTATGCTTGCTATTGTTACATAATTTATATGCGCGTTTATTGCCTTATGGTTATAATGAGGTAACTGTTATTTTCTGTACTTTCAGAATCAGAATCTGTGGAGTTGCCAGTTTCTAATGGTTTTCTTATCATTGAAGCAAATGGCGGGCTGAACCAACAACGATTATCGGTATGTACAATCAATCAAACCAAGCTCTCTGAACATCTGGTCTAATTGGATATGATTTTCTTAAGTTGATATATCTTTTTCGGTTGAGAATCCTTTTTTATTTGCATTTGGAATTAGCCTGAATAAGAGTGATAATGTTATTACCATCATTCCTTGCATTTCCATATCATAATCTCCCATTAGTTTTGTTTTAGATATGTGATGCTGTAGCAGTTGCTGGACTCCTCAATGCAACACTTGTGACTCCTATGTTTCATTTGAATAGCGTATGGCAAGATTCCAGGTTGGTATTCTTCTAAAGTTTCTTGTCAACATCATAATTTTATTTTTTGAAAAATTATGGTTCTTGAGGTTGCTTCGAGCAAATCTTCAGCATCTTTCAGCTGATGTGGATTAGTGTTTGTATGCTGATACGGATCTCTCTCTTTCTCTCTCACCCTTTTTATATTTTCATTGACTTTGAAAACTCCAATCAGTAGCACTCTACAGTAGAATGTAGAAATATGGAACTGGAGTTTGGGAAAAGACAAGGCTAGTAAAGGGTATGTTTGAGGAAGTATATGCCCGTGAGTATGTATGTGGATGCCATATATAAGGATTGAGAACGGAGTGGTTCCAATCACTGAGAATCTCTTTGCAAATAATTATAGCTATGTGTATTCTGTGACGTTTCGTGAATTTATTTTTTAAAGGAGAAACTAGGATTGCAAAGATTTCAATTGGAATAAAAGTCTAAAAACATTATTGAACATTTGAAGAAAGGTCATATGAACATGCCACAGTAGATTCAGTATTTCAGTAAGGCCAATGCCTATAAAATTTAGAAAGTTCATAAGCTGATCTGGCACTCAAAGATTGACTCTTCCAGGCTGCTGGTTTTCGTTTTTCTCTCTGGAGGCAGACTGTGGTTATGTTAATTTGTTGATAATGACATGAAAAATGAGTTTATATCTATAATTGTTTAAAACAGAGCTTGATATGTAATTGGTAGTTATAATAATAATGTTTATGGCACTATTTCCATGTATAAGAAAGGAGAAAGGTAAAAATTGCTACTTGTATGGCACTATCCTTTTCAATAACTCTGTAATTAGTACTTTAGTTTTTCCTTGACTAGAGGTGTTTCTTTTGCTTTTCTGCTCTTTTTTTTTTTCTTTTCTTGGCTGATAAACAGTTAGGAATGGTCTCGCATTGTTTTTCTTAACTTGTATATGCTTTTGCATTTTATAATTTTTGATCAGTTGTCTGTTCACTTTTTCAGCAATTTCTCTGATATTTTCGATGAGGGTTTCTTCATACAAGCTCTCAAGAATAATGTAAAAGTAGCCAGAAAGCTCCCAGAGGATGTTCTTCAAAGATATGAATACAACATAAGCAGTATAGTAAACTTAAGAGTAAAAGCTTGGTCAAGTCCTGCATATTATCTTCAAAAAGTCATTCCTAAGATGAAGGAGTTGAGGTGTGTTACTTTCTTCCATACCTAAAATTCCATTTACTTTTTCTCATATGCTTAAAGGAAATTGTCTTAATATAGATTCTGCCATTTAGTTACCCTTTTGCCATTGTATGTTTTATTTGTCTAATAATTCCGGATAAGAAGTTTGACTGATATAGTTATGTTTAGAGTCAAATAGTAAATGAACATGGGCATCTAAGAGAAGTTCCTAGATTTTGTTAGCTTAATCTTTGGATTGATATGAACTAATTTTGCTTGTAGGTCTGTTATAAATTTATTATAGATAGCAAAGCTTGATATTAGGCTAGGTGAAAGGCTTACACCAAAGACCAAACTGTATATTTATCTGTCAGCATATGGTTTGAATTTTATATTTTTCGGCATGTAACTGTATATAGACTGGCTTGAATCTAGATGTGATAATATACTAGATGCTTTGGGCTCTTCATGGCAACTTTTTACTGGACTTCGAATTTTATTTCTCACCTCCACTAGTCACAGCTATGACAGATTTCTATAAACTTTGGTATTCTATTTCCATGCACGAGCTTAGTGATAAAAAAAAATGGTTTTCTTACACGGGATCCCTACATGTTGCAGTGCTGTACGAATAGCACCATTTTCCAACAGATTGTCTCAACAAGTTCCTTCGTATGTGCAAGGGTTGAGGTGCTTGACAAATTTTGAAGCGCTCAGATTTGCAGAACCTATAAGATCTCTTGCAGATAAGATGGTTCAGCGAATGGTTGAGAAAAGCTCCCAGGATGGAGGAAAATATGTATCAGTGCATCTCAGATTTGAAAAGGTACTTTCTCATCTCATTTTCTTTATCCAGATGCACATATCTAACAGGCATTCTCTCATAAATCGGCCCATCTTTCTGTCAAAATTCAAAAGGATATGGTTGCGTTTTCTTGCTGCGAATATGATGGTGGAGAGGAAGAGAAACGGGAAATGGATATTGCTCGTGAAAAAGGTTGGAGAGGTAAATTTAGGAGAAAAGGTAGAGTTATTAGACCTGGTGCAAATCGCATAGATGGGAAATGTCCATTAACTCCACTTGAGGTATGCTCTGCACTTGTTTATATTTTGATTTTTGTTTCAAATATATTATAAGTCTCCTGGAATTTGACTATTTCAGAAGCATGAGGTGAATATATAACCGCTCGAATGAAATGCTTGAAAGAGAATCATTTGTAATTTCACAGACAAACATTATGCTACTTTTTGCTGAATATATCGATACTAAATCAGTAAATCTGCTTGAACAAACACTGTCATATACAATTTATTGAAGTTGTAGTTGCTGCCCCGGGTATAACTGAAAAGGGAATAATGTTCTTGCTCTATGTTCTTCTGCAGGTCGGTATGATGCTTAGGGGCATGGGCTTTGATAATACCACACTAGTTTATGTCGCAGCTGGAAAAATATATAAATCTGAAAAATTTATGGCACCTCTAAAGCTCATGTTTCCTCGCTTAGAAACAAAAGACACTCTTGCTACTCCCGAAGAACTTTCACCCTTCAAGGTATCCAAAATGCTTCTTGAACTATCCACGACTCGATTATCCAAGGAATTGCACCCTTCAAGGGAGTAATCTCAGTTTAAATTCGTCCCTTTGCCTACCATTTGATCATATTAGAGTTCTTAAGTAAAATATATTTGATTGTGTTGATACAGGGCCACTCATCTAGACTGGCAGCTCTCGATTACACAGTTTGCCTCCAGAGTGAAGTATTTGTAACGACTCAGGGTGGAAATTTTCCTCATTTCTTGATTGGACACCGCCGGTATTTATTTGGAGGCCATTCTAAGACCATAAAACCCGATAAGAGAAAATTAGCACTGTTGTTTGATAGCCCTGGAATCAGGTCCTCTTTCTTTGTCCCTTTTTCATTCTACACCGTCCCAATTCTGTCTGACCAATATATTTTGATTCCAAACTTACTTAGATGGCAAGACTTCAGGCGACAGATGCAAGACATGCTTCACCACAGCGATCTGAAGGGTGTCGAAATGAGGAAGTTGAGCAGTTCTCCCTACGTCTATCCAATGCCAGATTGCATGTGTAAACAAGGTACGAACATATACAGTAGTAATGCGACAATACCCGTTTAAATTTTTTATATTTACCACTTTGAGAAGTTAGGGTGACCAAGTTACCACCAAAAAATGTTTCCCTTGAGGATAGGAGTTCTTTCTATTCTTTCGACAATGTTCGTTTGGTTTGCCCAAATTGAGAATTTGCATCTTGTGTGGATACCAATTTACTGAACTAAGTCAAGGTATGAAATTGTTTTCTTTGATGCCCAGGTTTTGCCTTTGTCTTGTGTTAATGCTCAGTTAGGACCAATCAACGATGTGAACATTACTTTATTATTTGAATTAACTAACCAACCAACCCTACCCAAACATTGCATAATCTGTGTATGCTGTATGTGCTGATGAAATCTTTATTTCGTATAATATTATGAACCATATGGATCCTGACTTCTTTTGCCAAATGGATGAATCTTGAAAGCGTCATTTCATTTTTTATTCATTGTAATAGATTACTCCTATCCATGGTCCTATGGATGATCACCACAATTTGGGATTAATTCAAGCATATTATTTATTCATTTATTTAAAAAAAAATAGAGAGAGTGGGAATTTGTAGTCAATACATACCTACCTTCCCCCAGAATATTCGACGTGGCAACAGATTGATGTTAACCTGAGCTTAATTTATGCCTCCCTCCCTTGATTTGATTACAACAAAATTCTTCTTATCAGAGCCAGACAAACAGAAAAATGCTGCAACAGTTTGAAGATTTTATGTAACGACTCCGCATAGTTTGATTAAATTACATATATTTTTTCTAATAAAAGAGGTTTAAAACTAGTATTCAAGTGTAAATTGAAAAATATATACATTTTTTTAAGGTAAAAATAGAAACTTTTTTAACCCAAATATTAGGGAGTACAGTCTTTTACCTTACCTTAAATTTCTCACCCTTTTTCATTTACGATCTCTTTGTTGACTACTTTTTAACTGCCCATTAACGTGCATCTAAAAGTTATATGTTTCTTTGGGAACAGGCTATTGTCGTCTTAATGAATACTAAATACTTATTGTGACGCTTCATACGTCTGCTTCTCAATACAAAACCCCGACACTAACACTATAGGATGAGGTGTATATAGTATATACTATATAGCCATGTACAAATAGTGAACCAGACAGATGTAGCTGGTTATGGTCCAATGGTCCGGTTCAATCCCATAAGAAGAAGATTAATTAAGGTAGCTGTAGTGGATGGTGGACATTAACTCATTTCTCAAGCATAACCACCTTAATCCAATATTTGAAGACCGGACCATTCGTATGAACCGGAAAAGAGTGGTCGGTCGGTTCATTAGCTGACTGTTATTAAACACTGTGACATAAAAACTAGGGTTAAATCACAATGAGCTAACTGAACTTTGAATGTTTTGCAATGAGCTACCCGAACTTTAAAAAATTAAAATGGGATGCCTCAACTTTGGACGAAGGTGCAACGAGCTACCTTCAACAAATTTTCGACGAACTTTCGACCAATTTCCGACTAATTTCTGTGAACAGTTGAGGGTAATTTGGACGGAGTTAGCTTGTTGCACCTTCACCAAAGTTAAGGTAACCTGTTTTGATTTTTTAAAATTTGGGTAACTCGTTGCAAAACGTCTAAAGTTCAGTTAGTTCATTTATATTTAATCCTAAAAAGTAAAAACTATAATATTTAACAATTATTCTTATATATTATCAGTAAATACAGAATTTATCCGGACACATTGTGAATAGTGAATACCTTCTCATTGGTGCAAATTCTCCAATTCATTTATCGAAAATTATTAGTTCATCAACCAAGTTATGAAGATAAGAGGTTTGACCAAATTTGGTGAGAAAGACAAGTGGTCACGGGATGGAGAAAGGTCCCATGCCCATGGTAGGTAGGTAGCTCTGCTTTTTGAATCACTTTAGATTACATTATATATATATGGGAATGGGCCATCTCTCTATCTGTATCTCTATCTCCAAGTTATATATAACTCTTCTTCTTCACCATCCTACATTTTAAGTTCAACCCAACTCTCTTTATCAACCCACCATCATACATCTTCCATAACCCTAAAACAGACCAGAAAAACACCAGAAATTAGAAACATCGTCACTAACTCATCACCAAACAAAACCAATCCATATATATATATATATATATGTATACATAACTATAAGCCCTCCAAAAGTACAAGAAGGGTAGTTTCTTGTCAAGTGAAAACTTCCACTTTGGTTGGATAAGTTCCGTCGGTGATCCATGGGAAGGTCTCCGTGCTGTGAGAAAGCTCATACCAATAAGGGAGCTTGGACTAAGGAAGAAGATCAACGCCTCATCGACTACATCCGCCGACACGGCGAGGGATGCTGGCGCTCTCTCCCTAAATCGGCAGGTAATCATTTGTTACTGTATCGTAATACATATCAATGAAATTCATATAACTATTTATTGTTCGTGTAGGGCTGCTTCGATGTGGAAAAAGTTGCAGACTTCGGTGGATTAACTACCTGAGACCAGACCTGAAGCGCGGCAACTTCACGGATGAAGAAGATGAACTCATCGTTAAGCTTCATAGCTTGCTGGGAAACAAGTAAGTCTTTCGCGATGATAAAGAAGAAAAATGATATTTTTCAAAAGATGATTTCTGGGTGGAATAAAGATTCAATGTTTTGCTAATTTATAGATTTAAAAAAATTATATTTTGCAGATGGTCTTTAATAGCGGGAAGATTGCCGGGAAGAACTGATAATGAGATCAAGAATTACTGGAACACTCATATAAAGAGGAAATTGATTAGCCGCGGCATCGACCCACAAACCCACCAGCCGATTAATTCGTCGGCTACTGTGTCTGCTTCCGTTCCGCTGAAATCCGGCGCAAGAACGGTCGTTTCCGCCCCTACGCACATCAGTTTCTGCCAATCTCCACCGCCGGTGCCTGTGACGGAGATTGGGCTACTGACGTCATCGAGTTTCGAGTTCAAGGAGTTTGAGATGAAGCCCAAGAGATTCGATTCCGTGGAGGATTACAGCAGCGGGACGACGACTACGACGCCGACCACCACTGCGACGGAGGAGGAGCAGCATCAAGAGCTCAACTTGGATCTTTCGATTGGGTCTTCGTTCAGTTACTTTCTGAAGAAGCCAATGGTTTCTGTGTCCAACACGGCGGAATCAAAGCTGCATAAATCTGCAATGGCGTCGTCGACTTGCTGTCATTTAGGATTAGGTTTTCAGAGCATTGATGGTCAGTGTGTGAACTGCCATGCCAGAACTGAGATGGGTTCTTCAGATATTACGCAGACTTGGGATTGGGCTCACGATCACTCCAAAAAGTTGATATTTTTTTAGGTTATTGTTATTATTGTGATGATAAAGTTGATATTTTTGACCCATTCATGAATGGATATAAAGATTTGAATGTTTTCTGCAATTTAACCACAAATTATAGAAGATAACTCCATTAATGGATGGCGACGGAGAGAAGTTCGTACTTATCATCATCTCATCTACTCTCTCTGCAAACGGATTAATGCTCTGTTTCGTGATTTTTGTGGTTCTCTTTTTATTTTATTTATTACACTATTTAAATTTTAAATTCTGAGTATTACTAATTAAACAAAAATGATAATAATTTTTTGGGTTAAATATAAGTTGCTAACTGAACTTTGGACGTTTTGAAACGAGCTACCTGAACTTTGAAAATTCAAAACGGGCTACCTCAATTTTAAAAAATGTGCAAATAGCTACCTTTCATCCAATTTCTGACGACTTTCCGACAACTTTCCAGTGACTTTCCGACGATAGTTGGCGGAAAATTAGACGGAGTTAACTATTTGCACTTCTTTAAAGTTGAGGTAACCCGTTTGAATTTTCAAAATTCGGGTAGTTCGTTGCAAAACGTCCAAAGTTCAGGTATCTACTTAGTATTTAACCCTACTTTTTCTGTTATTTTGATTAACAATCTGTTTCCGAAAATAGATTTGAGAAAACGTAAAATGCCATATATTTTTTATTTATATAAATATTCGTAAAAATTAATAGAGAATAATACTTTTGTTTCATTTTAATATATTAATTGAAAATTTAAAAATGTATTGTATACTAATTAATAAACATTATAATATAATTTGTTTTTAGATTAAAATCAAACTTAATTTTTTTTAAATGAAAATAATTAAAAGCATACAGAATCCACTAGTCTCTTATAACATATGGGCATGGGTAGCCATCATGCTGTCTAATTAAGTCACATAAACCCCACATCTGGTTGGATTTAGGTGTGAATCGTGTGATCACTTTTATAATTAACAATTATAATATATATACTAATTTGTACCTAAAAAGAGACGCATTTTTTTAACGAAATGTTTAGGTAAAAGATCCCGATGATTGGGGATGTTGTTTGAGCAAAAATGTTTTTAATTATATATGATTGAGTAGTAAAACATTACTTTAAAAAAATATGTTTTTTATAATGGTATTTGAAGATTTTATTTATTGTTAGATAATTAAGATTTTTAAAATGTTGGAATGTAAAAATAATCATGGTTGGAATATTACACATCTTTGTCTATATGACTATTTAGTTATAACTTTTGCAGAATAATTACATAAGCTTGAGCATGCGATTATTTGATTATTTTTTACTGTTTATCGTTAAATTTTTCCGTTAAGTCACTATTCTAACTTATAAAATGACAATATTACCCATATTTAATTAACTTATTAACCTTCGACCCTGAAATTGAATACTGTTCACTCCACCTCCTATGAGCAGTTCAACCATGGTGTCGCTTCTTACTGGAGCTTCCAACTCTCTTCTCCCACTCAATCTCTATTGTAACGTTTCCTTCTACCAATCTTAAATCCTAGGCACGACTCTCTGTTCCTCCTCCACTTCTGTCTTGCTTGTAGCTGCTGTCTCATCTCCCTCACGGTAAGCACAAATGGAATGTTGCAACTTCTAGTCTGTTTCTTCCGTCGAACCTTGATTTTTATGTGTGTTGTCTGGAATCTGATTGTTCAGTCTAATGCGGGAAGCGATTCAACTATAGAGATAAAGTGAGTCATCATTAAAGTTTTCATATTTGCTTGATGAAATTGCAAACCATTGTTAAACTAATTGTTTATTTTTTGGCTAGCCATAAAATTAATAGATCGAAGCTCAGTTTATGTAACCAATTAATCACGTTGAATAAAGATATATAATTATTAAAGTAATTAACCAAAAAATTACAAAATATGGGTGGATCCATCAATCTGTTTCCTTCCCCCACCTAAAACTACTAACCCTTCAAATTTAATGTAAAATAATGTCTATCATGATTTTATATAAATATATATAGAAGTTGTTAAGATTGAGTGTTGATATGGGCTTGTGGTGGAACTTTTTATTCAAATATATTAATATTTAACCTTATAATACTAACAATTATTAATTTTTAATCATATTATTTTGTTTATTAATTGTGTAATCCTAATAAAGCATAATAATTTATAATTAATTGTTAGAATTCCTTATAAGTGAAGGATTAGATCTAAGGCTGTCTATGGTTAGAGTATGGTACGAGTATGACAAATACCATAATCATACTGTATTTTTAAACCGCATACCATAACCATAATCATAACCATTACGGGTACAATTTTCAATACCATAACCATTAAAATAACTGTGGTTATTAACCATGTTTTTACATGTATACCCATATTTATTTCACACATGTAATATAATAAAAGACCGAAAATTTTATTTTAAAAAAATACATAAATCTATATTGTCAACAATAAAAATATATAAAACTAACATCATAGTTATTTATTACATGTATGTATAGTAACTTTCATTATTTAATATATATTAGTTTATTAATAATAAATAAATATTATATTTATATAATAACCATGGTTATAACCATGGATATAACTCAAATACCATAACCATAACCATTATGGGTAGAAAATTCATCACCATAACCGTACGGCACCATAATGGTACGGTTAACCATATTAAACAGTAACGGTTATAACCATGGTTATGAGTTTTTCACCGCAACATTGCCGGCCCTAATTAGAACCAAGTTGCATATGCATAAAATAATAATAATAATAATAATAATAATATAAACACATATAAAAACAAGTGATGCAACAATTTGAAGTTGCAACTATTTTAATAATCATTTAATTAGGGGACCATTTTGCTAATAATAATTGAGAGCATGGGATGGGAGTTCATGAACATGTGATGTGTTTGGGAGGTAGGTAGCCAAATCCCATGTTCCATTAGTAATTAATTAATTCATTAAAACAAAAGGAGGATAAAAACAGTTGGTTAGTTAAAGGGTTGGTGGGTGGTGATAGGTTGCCATTCACATGATGGAAAACATTATTATGAAAATTCTTTGATTTATAGTAAATATGTAGTTATATATATATTATATATAAGTGTTAAAGTAGAAGGGTATAATAACTTAATAAGATTGAAAATCGTCGTAAATATTTACATTTTATCTTTTAACAAGATGTCTCGAATTCAAGTTCTGGGTTTAAAATATATTCATGACCAACATCTTATCTTACCCGAATGTGAATTATTTTAGATGTGAAAAGTATACTACTTAAAAGTATTTTAAAAATTAGATGAATAAAGATACTAATTAAATTACATGGAAGAATGTTATTACGGGTGTACAATTTTGGTATAAAAAAAAGGGGTGTACAAGAAGCGGTTCGGGATCGAATCGGTTCATAAACAATACATTTACCACATTTTAAAGAGATATGGTTTACTGCTCCAGTTTTTTGCCGCTCCAGATTTTGACTAATTTACCGTATCTCTTTTGAATCAGTTCAAAATTCGGTTCAGAACTGATTCGGCTGAACCACTTTATATATATTTTCAACTAAAACTATAATAATACATAATAAATAATCCATAATCCATAAACCATAATTCATAAATCTAATTCATAAACCATAATTCACAAGTCATAATCTATAAACCATAATTCATAAACCATAATTCATTATACTAATGTAGATTGTAAATGATCACCGAACAAACTTTGGTCTAATGGTTTAGAGTATATATTTTAAAAATTAAATATAATATTATATTAAAACAGGTACAAGAAGTGGTACGGTTTACCGTTAGCGAACCAATTTTTTGTACCTCTTTTGAAATGCCTTATATTTTTGCAAAAAAACTGTGTAGTTTGTAATGTGGTTCTGTCGAACCGGTACAATCCGGTACGGTTGTATATACCTATAGTTAACTATGCATAAACAATACAAAACGTTATCTCTTGAAGTTATAAATATTTAATTACGTATAAACTTAATTAATTAAATAGGTGGCACAACTAAATTTTTTTATGATATTAATTATTAAAATATGTAGGACCAAAGTCTCATACTTTTCTTCTATATATATTTAAGTACACGTCCACGTAATGGACATCAAATCAACTTATATATATGAGGAGAAGTTGAAATCTTAAATTACATATAATTACTTTTGAGTCAAAATTTTAAAATATTTTTTTTTAAAAATGTATTTAAATTTAAATTACGGTAAAATATGATTTGGTTCTTTAATATTTGAGTACAATTCGAAATTTTCATCAAATCTTGTTGTTGCTAGCTAAGCTTTGCTTCCGTTTTCAACTATAATCCACTACTCCATTGCTTTTCGAAATTAAAAATATATATATATATTTCGTCTCTTGCGTTTTAATATGCCATATTATTTCCATATTTTTAAATGCTTTTTAAAATGATTTCCAATGGGCTTTATTTAGGTCGAAAAATAAGCCCGTGTAAGTAACTTGTAAACGGGCCTGCTTTATTAATCCCTTTTCACTTATTTTTATCTATCAGTTTTGGATCCAATGGGCTTTTTAGGTCAAAAATGGGCCCAAAATAAATGGGCCAACGTGTAAGTAAAATGTAAACGGGCCCAAGTGTATGTCAAATGTAAATGTGCCTGCTTAATTAATCTCTACTCAGTACTTTTTTGATCCATCAGTTTCGGATCTAATGGGCTTATTTTAGGTTCGAAAATAGGCCCAAATTAAATGGATCCAAGTTTAAGTAAAACGCAAATGGGCCCAAGTGTAAGTATAATGTAAATGGTCCAGCTTTATTATACAATGGTTTTTTTTATGTCCGAAAATAATCCTAATTGTAATTAAAATGAAAATGGGCCTGCTTTATCAATCCTTTTTTATACCGTAAACCCTACCTTTTCAATCCATCAGCGTCGGATCCAATGAGGGTTTTTAGCTCCAAAATAGTCCCAAATTAAATGGGTCCAAGTGTTACGTAAAATGCAAATGGGCCCAAGTGTAAAAATTTAAAAAGGCCTGTGTTATTATCCAATGGGCTTTATTAGGTCTAACAATAGGCCCAAGTGTAGGTAAAATATAAATGGGCCTGCTTGATCAATCCCTTCAGTAATTTTTCTATCCATCAGTTTCGGATGCAATAGGCTTTTTTAGGTCCGAAAATAAGCCCAATGCAAAGTAGCCAGTGTTAGTAGAATATAAATGGGCCTGCATTATTCTCCAATGGGCTTAATTAAACCCTTTTCAGTACATTTTAGTTTCGGATCCAATGAACTATTTTAGGTCCGAAAATAGGCCCATATTAAATGGGCCCTAGTGCAAGTAAACTGAAAATGGGCCCAAGTTCAAGTAAAATGTGAATGGTCCTCTTTATTATCAGATGGCCTTCTTTTAGTTCCAAAAATAGGCCAGTGTAATAAAAATGTAAATAGGCCTGCTTTATTGTTCGTTGGAAAAGTTGAGCCCATGTACGTCAGAATGTTGGGCCCATCTTTGTCAGATAAGTTGGGCCTAGCGTCGTCAGAAACGTTGGGCCCAAGTTTGGAACAAAAGTTGGGCCCAAGTTTGGAACAAAAGTTGGGTCTAGGTTTGACCATTGCGCTGATTCACGGACCAATAGAAGTCGGCCACGTAAAAACAGAAAGCTGGTTATATATAAAATCCAGAAACTTGCCTACACCGGGTTCATGAACAAGTCCCCCTGAAAAAATTATTTCTTGCTATTTTGGAACCATTTTTGTACTAGTGCTTGTACAACGGGTGTACGTAAAAATACTCTCATTTCCCTACTCTTTCATATTTTTATTTACTGTATGTGGCGAAGATGTGTACTCCAGGTGCAGACGGACACCCTCTCAAAAAAATTATTTTTACCGATTTTGAGCGATTTGAGGGTGAATTTGTGAACACCCGTTGCACGCAGTAAATTATTCCTTCGCAAAACACTTTTTTTTTTTTTTTTTTTTAAATTCCTCACAAATCATTCATTTTCTTTTCATTTTTACCGATTAGGCGTTTTTCTATTTTCCTTTCTTGTTTGATGACATTAATTGATAATCCAGCAGGTTGAAATAGATAAATTAGAATTACTTTGCTTAAATTCATGTTCTTTTTTGCAATTAGCCTGCAGTTGATTATGCAATTTGGTAATATCCTTCTTTAAAAATCTATGAAATAGAGAGAAATTCTGTGAGTATAATGGGATTAATTTATCAATCCCTTTTTAAGCCCTAAATCTTAGATTCGGATTCAATGGGCTTTTTTAGGTCCGAAAATAGGCCCAAATTAAATGGAGCTTAGTCTATGTAAAATGTAATGGGCTTGCATTATTATCCAGTGGGCGTTTTTAGGTCTCAAAATAGGCCCCAAGTGTAAGTAAAATATAAATGGGCCTGCTTTATGAATCCCTTTTCTGTACTTTTCCGATTCATCAGTTTCGGATCCAATGGGCATTTTTAGGTCCGAAAGTAGTCCCAACGCCAATGCACCATAATGTAAGTAGAATGTAAATGGGCCTGCTTTATTATCCAATGGTCTTGTTTTAGGTCCAAAAATAGGCCCAAGTGTGCTTTATTAATCTTTTTTCAGTACTTCTTTGTTTCGTATCCAATGAACTTTTTTAGGGCCGAAAATAGGCCCAAATATGTGGACCCAAAAGTAAGTATAATAGAAATGGGCTCAAGTGTAAGTATAATCTAAATGGGCCTGCTTAATTATCCAATGGGCTTCTTTTAGTTAAAATGTAAATAAGCCTGTTTTACTGTTCGTTGGAAAAGTTGGGATCATCTTGGTCAGATAAGTTGGGCCGATTCGTCAGAAATGTTGGGCCCAGGTTCGTCAGAATTTTAAAGCCCATGTTTTGTCAGAAAAATTGGGCCCAAATTTGTCACAAAAGTTGGGTGTAAGTTTGACCATTGCGCTGAATCACGGCCCAATAAAAGTCGGCCACGTAAAATCTGAAAGCTGGTGACATGTGAAATCCAGAAACTTGCCTACCGGGTTGACGAGCAAATCCCCCTGAAAAAATTATTTGGTGCTATTCTGGAGCAATTTTTGTACTAGTGCCTGTACACCGGGTGTACGTAAAGATACCCCTCTTTGTTCAACCATTCAGTATTTAATTTAATTTCTGTGGCGAAGATGTGTAGTCCAGGTGCACACGTAAAGATACCCCTCTGAATTTATTTATTTTTACCGATTTGGAGCGATTTGAGGGTGACTTTGTGAACACCCGGTGCATGCAGTAAATTACTCCTTCGCAAAGCAATTTTATGGGGCAAATTCCTTCCACTTTTTCCAATGGGCTTTTTATAGGTGAAAAATAGGCCCAAGCGCAAGTAAAATGTAAATGGGCCTTCTTTATTAACCTCTTCTCAATATTTTTTTGATCCATCGATTTTGGATTCAATGGGCTGTTTAGGCCCAAAAATAAATCCAAATTAAATGGGCCCAAGTTTATGTAAAATGCAAATGAGCCTGCTTTATTATCCAATGAGCTTTTTTAAGGTAGAAAAAGACCTAAATTTAATGGGCCCTTATTAAATCAGTTTCGTAACCAATGGGCCCTTATTAAATGGGCCCAAATGTAAGTAAAATGCAAATAGGCCCAACATTACCTGGCAAAGTGGCCCAATTGCAATACAGTGGCTAGGCACCAAAAAAAACGTCCTAACCCACAAGTGATAGACATGCCAGGACTAATGGAGGTGAAATTTGAAAGAAAAAAACTAGCTTGATGAGGCAGAAATATTATAAACAAAATTTACAGATAAAGTTAACCATTTTTTTTCTTCCCCTCTCAGTTATATGCCAAGATCAAATGATGGAGAACTAAGATAACCAAAGCATTCAATGTCTGACTCAGTAAGAACATTCTCTTGCTTCTTTTGCTCTAAAGTTTGCTTGATGAGCAAGGTAGCTTGAGCTTCCACTTCATCAAGATCAAGATCTTCATAGAATCGATCGTCCGAGAAGGGGTCATAATCATTGGCAGAACCGAATGTCTCTTCACACTGTTGCTGCTCATTGCAGTTAGACACCTCAACATTCCTGGCATCAGATTCAACCAAGAACACTTTTTCCAGATTCACTGCTGGAAAACATTCCGTTTGATTGAATCCCAATTTCCTCCTTTTGCTTTCCACTTTACTCTCTTCACCCGTTTCGGGTATAATTATATTTGTGGGATGCTGCAGAGGTGTGTGGAGGTGTTTGGATGAAGAAGAAGCTCCAAAGTTGATCCGTGTGGTTGCTTGTATGGAAACAGAATCAGGACTTGATGTGCTACCGCTGTTTGGCTGCCATGCGATTGGGGATTGACTAAGCAAAGATCGCCTAAAAAAAGAAAACTTTTTTCAATTTTGAGTAAGGAATATAATGTAGGGTTAAATACCAAGGAGCAACCTGAATTTTGGACGTTTTGCAACAAGCTACCCTAATTTTGAAAATTCAAAACGGACTACCTCAACTTTGAAGAAAGTGCAAATAGCTACCTCCGTTCAATTTTCCGTCAACTGTTGACGGAAATTCGTCGGAAAGTTGTTGAAAAGTCGTCGGAAATTGGACGGAGGTAGCTATTTGCACCTTCTTCAAAGTTGAGGTAGCGCGTTTTGAATTTTCAAACGAGTAGCTCGTTGCAAAACGTTCAAAGTTCAGGTAGCTCCTGGGTATTTAACACTATAATGTAAGGAGGGGTTGACAGGTTAAAAACCTGTATATAGCCATCATGTCAACTGTGTCGCTCCCACCTTGAATGGTGGTTGCAGATGAGGGATTTACTCTGTTGTCTATGAAACTATCATCAATAGAGTCGGTTTCATTATCGAGCTCCTCATCCGATGAATCGGCTCCTGAAGAAACCCTGAAATTTTATTGCACATACGAGGACACTGAAGATTCAATGAAATCCATAAGGGAGTTTGTAGTTAAATAATGGAGTTAGACTTGGACTTACTCAGCTTCGTCGTCAATGAAGGGTCTAGCAAGGTTGTGGCGCTTCTTCCCTGATTTCAAAATGGAGTAATGAGGTGAACAAATGTATTAATCAGACCACTCGATACAGAAACATCATAGAAACTGGTAAGACCATGACAGGTCTTAAACTTCACAAATACAGGTGGAATCAAAATTCTAATAGGAAACTAACAAGAATAGCACAATCTTCACATTTAGATATTCAGAATTAAGAAGAACAAAGTACATGAACTATCATTCAAACACAGTGGCTACATTAACAGAAGAACAATGCTATAAAGTGTGAAAATGTAATCTTTTCCATCTCAGAAAACTTTTGATCATCCCATTCAATCACTTCTTTCCGAAAAAGGCTACATTGTTTGCATTCTTAGCAAGTATGGCACTTTGTAGAATCTTCATTTGCGAAAAGTTCAAAAGTTGTAGCATCTACAGGGATTAGAGCTTTGAAGTTCAATATAATTGATACATAACTCAACTTACCTCGTTTAGGGTTATTTTGGATCCAATTTGTACTATGAGAATTTCTTGCACCCATCGGCACTGACAATCTTTCCTTCAAGCACTTAATACTGTCATAGTTCTCATTTTCACCAATCCTTCTGAGCCTTTTGAGCTTTCGATGTTGATTGACACTTCTTATATTGGCGCTAGGACTGAAACACCAGTCCTTGGTGCTATTCCCACTTGTACTGGTGTCCGCTGGAACCTGATCAATTGGAGAACCATGTATCGCTTCTTTGTTTTCTCTAGTATTATCGTTCTTAACCTCAATCATGGATGGTTCATTTTTGTAATTTGCAGGTGAACAAGGAAAAACATTTCTTTTAACCGTAGTGGTTGGTTCTTCTTCTTCCATGGGACTTGACACAACTTCCATTCCAAGAAACCCGTTTGTCTCTTTGTTGATGGATGGTCCTGCAACAAGTTCATTGAATTCTTACAAGAAACACGAGATATGATTTTCCTCACATGCCTGAAATTGGTTCTTAAACTAAATGATCAAGAACTATGCGGAGTTTAGATGTCTAGTGTGAAATTTAGAGTGAAAATCGAATTGTTTCCATTTCAGGAAACTGTTACTATCCCACTTGGACACCTTTTTCCGAAATAGGTAACTTTTCACTCTAAATTTCACATTTAGTAAAATGTTTCATACTTTTAACTGCAGGACACTACCTCTGACAGGGGACTCTGGAACAACTCCACTTAAGATGTAATTAGTAAGCCGGGGACAGAGATCAATTTCCATTGAATCATTGGCAACTCCATCTGGGCAGAGAGAGAGCTCCTGGGCTTCCATTGCATTAAGCGTTCCACAGGGAATACCAGAGTCATCGACCAAAAGGATCTCAACATCTTTCTCAACCATGTGAACCGGCTCATTTTGCTGAGAAGATCGTTCTGCAGCAGATTCGTCTTGCATTCTATGGGCTTCAAGATTTTCTGCACAAAAACTATCCAGACCAGAATCCTTTGAACAATCAAGAACATTATCATTTTCTCTGCTGTGGGATATTTTCAAAGCAGCAAATGAAGGCACAGACAGAATTGAGACATTTCCGAGAGGATCAACGGTCACAAAATCCGAACCAAAGCAATAAGAATGGGCTGTAGGTAACTCGTGCAATTTATCCTCCTCCAAGAGCCTAGGAGATCTGTTTGGAAATGACCGATTAATGTTGTCTAGATTTGGTTCAGGAGAATCATAGCACACTGTAAAACCTGCAAGACAAGTAATGAATCAAAAACTAAATTAACTAGTGCAAAGTGATATTCAGAAATATAAAAGCAGCATGAGGTAGAAATTATCCAAGGAGAATTATCTAAGGTCGGAGAATCATATCTAAAGATGCTTTTTATTTATCATTTTACAGCCACTTGAATACTTACAAGGTTGATTAGCAAAAAATCCTACAAGATCAAATACCTTTTTCATCACAAGCATATTTTTCAACATTACTGTCTTGTCTAGCTAAATGAATCCCCAATGGCTTTACGAGGGAGGCTTCTTCCTGAAATCAAGACATGAAGAACATCAGAAGACAAAGACTAATAATACAGGATACAATAATAGGATTAAGCAAACCTCATCTTTGTAACTTGAAAGTGTCAGTCCTTGCAGATGCTGCATCGAGTCAATAAGCATTCCTGTTCTGCCTGAATGCTTGACTCGATGTACCCGTGATGGAAATGTCTGAAAGTGAGGGAAAGCAATGAGAGAAGGTTTCCGACGATTTTCAGGACGATGGAAGTACTTGGCAATTATGTCTTCTTCTTCATCAGTTAGTTTCTGTCTGTAATTGGAAGTTTCAGCAAGCTGGTCCTCCTTCACTTTCTTACCATGAGGAACATATTTTTCTATTGCCATCTCTGTCAATTGGACCTCTGGTTTGTAAATGTGAGGAATCTGTAAAGCAAAAGCTCAAAATTAAAAATCAATAATGGTAAATAAAGAATGATAGATGAATCATGAAATTAACATTTTCTTACCATTCTTGGACTTAAATGGAAATTGAAGCTAGCAATGCCTCCATTTCGCATATGTTTCCTTACAGTTTTGCTATGAGCCTGCTTTCGCATGTAACCCTTCATCTCTGACCCTTCACAAGCTAATACTAGTAATACTCGTCAAAGAAAAGCATTATATATTGATTTTATTGGTTCAAGGACTTTTTTTTCTTAAGAATCACAATTTGTATGCTTCATGTAAATTCCAATAAAATGGATTATTCAATTGCAGGATATCCACTCTCCCGTCGTGTTTCCTTCCGGTTCTACCCATGCGCTGAACCATTCTCAAGGGGGACACATTAGCGTCAAAGCAAATCACCAGATCAACTTCCATGATATCAAGGCCTTCTTCACCAATAGATGTAGCCACAATTACGTTAAATCCACCAGCACGGAATTTCTGTCATTTTGCTCAATTAAAAACCAGACATGTATGGGAATGAAAAAATGATAATGTATCATATCTACCTCCAAAACAGCCTGCTGAACCTTCTGAGTTTGACCCTTCAAGGATTTTCCTGAAATAAAAGAATAAAAAAAGTCATATTATACATAAAGAAGAAGAAAGGCAAAGCTTTGGTAAAAGTAGGACAGGGTGGAACAAGAGAAATTAAATGGTATAATAGCATACGTTTCTCAGACCATCTATTTTTATGATCAGTCAATTGAGCATGGAAAAAAATGAGCTCCATCACCCTGTCCAATATTTGAATTTGATCTATCCAACATTCCATTAAAACATGCACCAATAGCATAAAAAACTGTAAATTCGGAAGCTCTGCTAGTTTGGTGTCCATGTCATGAAAAACCTATACCACGGTTCTTTTTTGTAATAAAAAACGAAAACTTAAAATCATAGCATCCTCATGTGTGCTAGCATGCGAAGTAAACTCTAGAAAACAAACCTGTGCTTTGTCCAATAAACTGGGCAGCTTTCACAATATCCCCAACTTTTGACAATGCATCCATAATATCCCTAAATATGGAAATAAATATCAAAATGAACAGCTCATTCCTTTGGAGAAACAAATGTCAAAAGATAGATTTTACCTAACACTCCCTCTAAAATTTGAGAAAATGATAACCCTTGAACTTTGTGGATCATTCATTCCTGCAGGGAAAATATAAAGTTTGACATCAATGGAGGTGTTAAAAGTGCAAATATTTTTGCACAGAAAGATCTTATACTCCTGCTCATGTCACATGTTTCATGATTTTGTAGAAATTTTAGCTAAAATCATTTCAAGAATACATAAGGTGAACCTTAACTGGAACTTCTGATGGGGGGAAAACACATACTGCAAAGAGAACTTAAAATGAATTTAACCAAACAAGGATATCAATGTAGAATCAAAAGACATGACTTGTCAACATCAATGAATTAGCCTCACATACTGAAATGATCAATGAGTACTTCTAACATTTTTGACAGTTTAGGATTTGGGGGACCATCAGACAAGTTCCGCTGCATCAATAGTTTTGCTCTATGAATATCTTCGTTTCTGCTCATCAAGGCGGCAAATGTCCTGCACAATTAGAGTTTGACGGTTAAAGTACTGTGTATTTTGGTTAGATAGCATCGACATTTCAATATAACCCCTTTGGCAAAGTTATTCTCATAACATGGTACATAATGAGGCATTTGCTCGTGTAACATAGTAATGGATAATTGTTAATTTCCCCTGTGCTCGAAGTAAAATGACATGTTTTCAGTTTAACAATTTGTCAGTTAAAGATTGAACATCTGGTATTTACAAAAGGATGTACACACTACACAACAAAATTTGAGATTCTGCTGTTTCGTTTTGTTTGTTTTTCATGAATTGAGTCATAGTTGGAAGTGCAAGTAATGGCATACCCTCGCTGCAACTTTTCTTCAAGCATTTCGTAAGCAGGCTTTATTCCATGGCTGGAAAGCAGCTTCCTTATGTGATACAGTGTGATAAGAGATCCAAAAAGACGTTCAACATCTCCAAATTTCTGTTGAGGAAGATTTTGTGGAGGCGCTTGTCGAAATCTATCCCTTGAATTAAGTAAGTCTGCTGGACTCAACTGTCAAATTTAAAGAGTACTTGGTATTAAAAAGATCCATAATGATTAAAAAAATAAATATGATCCAACAACAGAAATAGCTGCCTCCATTACAACCTTGAAATTGGATGAACTAAAAAAGGAAATGAAAATATATGCAGAGTCATTCATCATGCTACTCACTTTAAGGAATAACTTTTTGGCTGGTATATTTAACCCATCTATCACAAAGATTACAGCATAGTTTGAAATCGGATATAAACTACAATTCTTTACTGTAAAGTTAAACAGAGATGCTACTACTCTATATGGGAGTAGTAACATGTAATAACATCTACTAAATTTTTACTACCCAGTCAATATTAAAAGATCATTAATATTTAATCAGCAATAACAGAATGTGACTGTGGTGGTAGAAAAAATCATCGAAATAAAGAATATAACAGAGCAATATACTGTAGTAAAAGCGAAGCCTTACAGTCTGACAATCTCTGCTCAGCAGTATTCCCATGCCATTGAGCCTTGTTGTAAGTACTCTTATAACAGTGAGCAGCAAATTAGTTACCTGAGTGGCTTCTTCGCCCATAGCTACCTTGTAAAATTCGAAGTAAAAAGTAAATCGAAAGGAAGTAATATGTGAATATTCTAAAATGGTTGGAAAATGATAATATTATGTACCTCAATCAATTCTATTTTCCTGTTATGAACATAAGAGCAGACATCAGGGTCACTTTCATCACGATACTCAAGTGCTGATATGAGCAAATTGTCAATCACTTGCTGGATAGTCTGCTTCTTCGCTGATAATTGCATTTTGTGAGTGTAGGTTAAAAACGCTAAGTTTACAAGTTGTGTAACTTACATCCTGGTGTAGCAGTCAAAGCTAATAACCTTAGTTGTACAGGTACGGCAACTAACTGAAATACCACCCGTAATGGCTATTAGAATAACAGACCAAATAGAAGACGTGAATGAAATAAGGAAGGAAGCATGGAACAGAAGAGAAACCTCACGAACAGCAACGCAGTAAGAATAATTTCCCATAGCTCGATGTGCCTCATCAATCACCAAGCAGACAAGATATTTGACCAAACAAGTGCCTACAAAACTAAAATCATGAGAAAATGCATTTTTAGGCAAGCTGTATTTTGCACTTGCTCTTCAAGGCAGGCATATACTCACCTGACTGAATATCTTTTTCAAGCACTTGTGGTGTAACAAAGAAGACCCGTTTAGTCTTCCAGAATTGTGCTCTTTTCGCGGGGCTTAGCTGACCAGTCATATCAATTGTCCACTCCTGAAATCAATTTAATCTGGACAGTTAAGATGTATCTACTTTTATTTCCAGAAACTTTTGAGTACAAAAGCAAAATAACAAAAAAAACGAACTATTGGGAGGAAATATTACCTGTGGTATTCCAACAATATTATGACACGCTTCTATTTGCTGCACAACAAGGGGCCGTGAAGGAGCAGTAAAGACAATTTTTCCTTCACAATACAAAATAGTCAATCTATTAGTTCGTAAGTGAAACAAAGAATCCTAAAAGATATCAGTCAAGACTACATTGTAATACAATAGTTATACAAAAATTTAAGAGAAGCAGTAAATTTATTCCATTTAAAATGTATACATTAAACAGATTCACAGAGCAGAAAACTTTTCTAGTCTGAATAGAAGAGTTTAGTCACTTTACCCTCTGGAAACCATCTGAAATAATTATACATCACAACTGCTGCTATGAGTGTCTTCCCAAGGCCTGTTGGTAATGCCACCAGTGTATTTGTGAAAAGTGCCGTCTTTGTTATAGAAAATTGATAGTCACGGAGCGGTATGTTTACTGCAAGGAGAGAGACATCAGCATGAGTGAGGCATAATGCTCGACAGGTCTAGAACATTAACTACTCAATTCAATCTTTTTATGACATTGATATGAAGTAAATTTTTGCCTGGTGTTATTAACTCCACAAGAAGGGAGAACTTCTGATATCCTGAAAAGAATGTCACAAATCCGATTGACATTCGAGCAAATCTTGTTTACTAATGCTTATCATAATAATTACGGAAAGAAGGAAAGCCTGATAGTCCCTCAACATTATAAGTTTGTAACAGACTTGAATTCAATATAGAAGGAAACACCAAAATGTTCAACTTCATTGAAAATTGTAATAAAAAATTCATGACACACTTTGATAGAATAAAACAGATGCCTCCAATTTTGAGGCGCAGCACAAACACGCAGGTTGGAAACAAAAAAATGGTGTAATTAAGAGCAAGAGCCAGAGAGAGAGAGAGAGAGAGAGAGAGATTATCCATTCATAGGCAGTGCATTTTCATTGGTCAAAGAAAGTTCTTCGAATTTTAAGATAAGAGACTTAAAAAATCAAAACCTGGGTATATCCAAGTCTTGGCTGCCTCGGCATCAATTTCTACACAGCTCTCCCCACCATCATTGCCCATTCGGGTCCGATCCTCGACACTAACGGCCTCATACACATGTATTGGAGCGACTCTACTGATGAATTTGTCAAGGGTCGACTGCCGTGAAGTCCCAATCCTTCGATTATCAGCTGCAAACGGATAATTTGCAGGTAAAGGGACCTCAGGCGTGGCAAAATAAGGTGTCTCTGAAGTCTTTAAAATCTCGCATGCGACATCGATCTCTCTAACAGCTGCGTCCCAGTCGAAGTCCTACGATAACACAGACCCACAAGGGAGTTAATTTGCGAAAGAAGATGAAGAGAAGTTTGTTCAATCAAGGTATAGAGAGTCTGCGAAAATGGAAGTGTGTACGTCGTCTTCTTGACCGTCGGCGATGACGTAAGGTTCTTGAGGAGCCATGGAGGATGGATAGCCTCCTAATCTGAGACCGACCGGAGATGAAACTTGAAAGGGTTTGATTTCTCTCTCTAGTAGAGTAGCGGGGAAGCTGAAGAGAGACAGTGGCGGCAAAAATTGAAAAATAATATGAACATTGGGCTCGTCGCAGAGTATTGGGCCGGACCCTTCTGGGTGTAGAGGATCCGACATCGAAACCCATGTACCACATTTCTGACTCTCTCTATCTGAACGAACGAATCGGCATCGCCCACATTCTCAGTTCATCGATCGACTGCGGTGAGCTAGCGACAGGAGATAAATTATGGCGATGAACAACGGTCTGAGATCTGCATCTAAGCTCCATGCTTCCTTTTCTGAATTCCTTCTCTCCAAATCAGGTTAGGTCTTCTTCTCTGTCTCTCTGAGCTTTTCCATTTGGCCATTTTGATCTAGAAGTGGAATCTACATAATGATCAATTTTGACGATGTTAGAAGCTTCTTCACTATGAGTTAATTTCTATAGGGATTGGAAACGAAGAAACGATTTTTGTAGTTTGGAGGTAGGAGAGGTGTGTTCTGCAATTGCAGCTGACTCTCTTAGGTTTTAAAATGCAAACCCCAATTTCCTCCAAGTTATCTTAAATTTCAGGAATTTCTTAAGTTTCACCCTTGTAACTCCTTGTTCTTTATCATCCTACATGTAACCTCAGCTTCCTTAGCCAAATGGTCCTTTGCTGATACCAATACTCTGATGGAGATGCAACAAAAATAACATTTTGGACTAAGAAAAATCTTCTTTTTTGGTCAAAGACGGACAAAGAAGATTGGTGATGCTTGAAGCCTCACTGAGCATTAGTCAAAATATGACACCGCCTTTCGTATGGCAGTTTGTTACAGAAGGTGGAAATGAATTGATAATCTGAGGTCGAATGCTGAACCATTTTTGCACAAAAGTGGCGGTGTCTTTACTTTACTTAGGTAAGAGTGATTTCAATAAGATTCATGGGCATGGGTAGGGCTGATCATGGGCGGTCCGGTCCGGTCCTTAAGGCAAGACCGAGACCGAAATTTCGGTCTTGCCTTCTGGAGGACCGAGACCGACCTCGGCCAAAAAAGTCCACGGTATTCTTTAGTAAAAGGCGAGGAATAGTTCACTTCTCAAAGAAACACTATGAACTCTCTATATTCTTTAGTAAATTTATCAAGATACACCTTTTATAGAATTTTTTTTTTTTTTGGCCAATCCTTTTATAGAGATAGAAAACCTCCAAAATCCACATTTCTTCGGTGTGGTATTATGAAAATCTCAAATACACATACATTCGGTCCGGGCCGGTCCTAAACGGGCTTTCGGGAAGAAAAAAAAACGAGACCGACCTTGAAGAAAAAAAAACGCTCGTTCGGTCTCGGTCCTAGTCGGTCTCGGGCCGGTCTTGTCGGGAATTCGGTCCTACAGTCTTTTTTGATCACCCCTAGGCATGGGTATAAAATTTGAAAGTTCCACAAGACAAAACTCTCTTTATTTGGCACCTAAGGTATGAGCCACGAGGAAACAAGCTAGTATTTAGTTGGTTCCCTGGGTTAGTTGGGACTGGCTGTTTACTTGGCTAAGGCAAAGTCTCTCATTTTAAAACAGTGGTGCTGTCAGAGTTCATTATGTAATATAGACCAAGTTTGTACATACTGTCCGCTAATTGCATCTTTAAATGTTAGTAAAATTGGTTTATCTGAGCCACAGATATTCTGAATAGTCCTAAAAATGTTATCTTGAGACAGTTAACAGGGGAATCCACTCGACCGTAGTGAAGAGGATGGGAGGACATGGGCACGACGAGCCCTTCTACCTTCACGCGAAGCACATGTACAACTTGGACAGAATGAAGCACCAGAAGCTCAAGATGTCCCTTGCTGTCTTCACGGCCTTCAGCATCGGGGTGGCTGTTCCTGTCTATGCTGTTATCTTTCAGCAGAAGAAGACCGCTTCTGCTTAGTTTAGCTCGAAGAATATCAAGCTTGCACTATTTTTTTGATCAGCAATTGTTATGGAAGATGCTTGTTCTGCTTTGTTTTAGCTGATATCTAGACTATACCTAGTCGTCTGGGTTCCTTGGCCTGCAAGTAATCCAACCACTGGTCATAAACTTCTGTTCATTCTTCAGTGGACATAAATTTCTGTTCATTCTTCAGTGGTCATAAACGGATAAGTGTTAAACGTGTCTCAAAACTTCAAACAGAAACATGACACGATTATTAATCGTGTAATCGTGTCTAATTATATAAGAGTTGTTTAGATATGAGATCTGTTAAGTTTAAATTCATATATGCTTTAAAACAGATATATACACAAATTCATCTATACAAAGTAAGGTGTTTGAAATTCAATATTAAAAAGTAAATGAATATTTTAATATTTTATTATTATTATATTTAAATATATCTAAATGTGTTATATGTATACACAACACAATCAGTTAGCCGTGTTTATACATATATCTGCAAATCTGAGGTGTTTATACACGATTATTAATCTTGTCTAAACGTATAATAATTGTTTAGACATTAGATTCGTTAAGATCTAACTCATATACGCTTTAAAGTAGATCGTGTTGTGTCAAAACGTGTTATTCTAGTCCCTAGTCGTCTGAGTTCCCCTTGGCATGCAAATAATCCAACCACTCGTCATAAACTTCTGTTCATTCTTGAGTGGACATGTTGACATGAACATGTTGATTGTTAAGTTGTTTGTCATTATTCGATGGAATTGCAATTATTTTACTAATTAATATATTCAATATACTATTGAAGTATGTATTAATGATGAATTTTAACATATTTTTTATTTCGAATCTGACTGATTAGTACTCGATTTATGTGGTTGTAAAAGAAACTTGGGAAAACTATCATGGTACCCGAACTCGTGGGTGATTATCAAGTAGATACTTAAGTTTTTTTTGTAGCAACTAAGTAGCCGAACTTATGAAAAATAGGTATTTACCATTAATTTCCGTTAAGAAAAAATGGGAAATATCACGTGAGGAACAAACAGATACCTAAACTTACACGAATGAACAAGTAGGTACCTTAACCAGTTCAAAATTGGTTCGGTCAAACTACTTTATCTAAATATATATATATATATATACCAAACACATGCATGACTCAACTCCAGACGTTCTCGAAGTGTTCCTTAATACACCGAGAACGTCTGGAGTTGAGTCATGCATGTGTTTGGTATATAAACTCTACTTCTTTTTTTATATATAAATAAAATGATTCAATCAAACCGGATACCAAAATGGTTTTTGAACCAGTTCAGATACCTACTTGTTCATTCGTGTAAGTTCAAACACCTGTTTGTTCTTCACATGATATTTTCCGTTTATTCTTAACTGAAATTAACGGTAGGTACCTATTTACTTATTCAAGAAAGTTCATCAACTTATTTGCTACAAAAAAAAATATATAAGTATCTACTTACTAATCACCCACAAGTTCGAATACCACAGGTTCGAAGACCAATTGTATAGTTTTCATAAAATGGACTAACTTTTCATGCAAGTGCTATGATGGAAAAGATGCCAACTTAGCTAAGCGTTGTTTGTGTGTTCGTTTTCACTTGTCTTGTCTTTGTCCCACTGTGGTCCAACACATCACATCCCCGATTGAAATTCAATGTTGAGAAATTTCCCGTGTCTTTTAAATGTATTTTTCTAACTAATTCTCCATTCCGATTAAAAAAAAAACTAATTCTCCATATCCATAATACAAAATAATACATACAAAATTACATCTTGATAAATAAATGTAAATAAATATGGTCAGTTAAGAATTGTTTACTAGTTATAAATAAATAGGTTAATTATCAAAAAAATAAATCGAATTTTGAAAAAATCAAGCAGCAAACTGTTTTTTTTTTACAAACAACAAACCAAACTTTGGGAATTGGGTAATCATCAAACCTACCTCAAATTTTCATTATGTTTGAACGAATTTTTTAATATTTGAAAAAATTATTAAGTCGTAATATCATTTCCTTAAAGTGTTTCAACTAATGTTGACTTAATAACTCCGTCAAACATTGAAAAATTCGTTTAAACATAATGAAAATTTGAGATAAGTTTGTTAATTATTTAATTCCAAAAGTTTAGTTTGTTATTTGTCAATAAAATAATCGCTATGTTATTTGATTTTTTCTTAAAGTTATGTATTTCTTTTTGTTAACTAACCCTATTTACTATAATTGGGGAGACAAAAATAGAGAACTTTAGCAATTAAATAATTAATATAGAATATTAGAATGTTCATTTTCATTAATTTGAAAGAAAAAAAATTCCCGACAGGCAGCAGTGTGTTCATTGGAGAGATGATGGTAGTAGCATGCAACGTGAGGCACCGGTCAAACCCACTACGGTCATATAGAACCCAGGCTTAACCTTATTGTTATGGGCCATGGCTCCCTTTTTGAGCCCACGGGTCTAACTTGAGGTTCCAATCGGGTCGATAGGTGCCCTTATGTGGTCCAATCGGGTCTCCATGGCTATCATCTCTCCCTCTGGGCTCTACCGAATCTAGGTTCGAGCTCTAGATACTAGATAGTCTACAGTTGGACGGAAATCAAATATGTAAACATTTGTCCCTATCCTAACTTTGAATGTTAAGTTTGTTTTTTTGGGTTAAATACGACATTATAGTCGATTTTAAAATTCTCTCTTAAAGTTTAAATTTTTCCCTAATGTTTGGAAATGAAAAAATTCCCCATAAAATAGCATATGTTAAGGGGGTATTTTTCATCATTTTCAAACTTTAGTAAGAATTTTAAAATTTAAGGGAGAATTTTAAAATCGACGTAAATTTTAGGGAGCAATGTCGTATTTTACATTTTTTTAGGGTTAAATATCAATGAGTTACTTGAACTTTGGACGTTTTGTAACGATTTACTCGAACTTTAAAAATTCAAAACGGGCTACCTCAATTTGGACGAATGTGCAAATAGCTATCTCCAACGAATTTCCGATGAAATGCTGTCAACAATTAACAATAAATTGGACGGAGATAGTTATTTGCACCTTTCGTCCAATTTGAGTAAGCCCATTTGAATTTTAAAAGCTTAATGATATTTAATCCCTTATTTTATTATATTTTTTTGGATAAATTTAAATTTCAAGATCAATAAATATACTTTTATTAGTCTCTTCGATTGATTGATGAACACAAAGCAATTAAGCAATTTCAGATCCCAAAGAATGTCAGAAAAAATATTACCAAATCATCACTTTGAATAACCAAAGACATTCAAATCAAATTACACTCTCAAAGTCACAAAGAGCAGAAAAATCAACCACAATATAATACCTAAAAAATCGACTTTTTGCACAATTGTACCTGACGGAAAAGAGAAAGAAAATGGAGTTATGAATCCGATGGATCATCGTCGTCTTCACCATCTTCACTGCCGCCGTCGCCGCCTTGAAGGGTTTGGTTCTGTTTTTGCTGCTGCTGATCCAAATTCATCCCTAGGTTCACCCTACTGTTGTTACTACTGTAACCACCGTTCATGGCGCCCATAATTCCCAAACTTCCATCTAAACCTAACTGCTGCGTCCCCATTGGCTGCTGCAATACCATTGACCCAAGCTGGACCGGAGTGAAGCGGTTCCCGCTGCCGGAGAAGTTTACCCTATGCATCGATGCGCCTGCAGACGCTGGAAAAGTCCACATCTGCGCTGCCTGCTCGTGGATGTTGGACGCGGCGGAAGGAGCGGCTGTTGCAGAGCTTCCGCCGACGGGGAGCATCCAGAACGCGTTTCCGCTGTTCGTGGCGGCGGGAGTCACGGCCCACATTGCAGGAGTCGTCTGTAAGAGTCCGGAGCTAGATCGGAGCTGCGCAGACGGTTCATGATCATGCACCCCCGTTCTGGCTGTTTTAGCAGCCGGAGATTCGTCTGCGTCGGCCGTATCCGTCGTGTCCTTGAAGAGATCCTCCCTGAACGTCTTCGTGATGTATCCTTCACCGGAGCCGTCCCCGTTTCCGCCTCCGGGGTCAGACCCGAAAAAGTGGGGGTATAACTGGTGCTGAAACCCTACTACGCCGCCGCCACCTCCGAGAAGCCTCCTTCCGGCTTCCTCACCATACAAACTCAGGCCGTTGTGGAAAGAAAGCGGAGCTGACTTAGCGGACGGAGCAGAAATCGTCGCGCCGCTGCTCCGGATCGAAACATTGAGCGTCGAAAAATTAGCCGGGATGGTTCCGGTTCCGGTATTGGCGATAATGGCGGGTTCTGCCTGACGCAACAGCCACTCTATGGTCTCTCCGTCGGACTTGTGCCCAAGCTCCCTCGTGAGCTGGAACACACGAGCAGCGCACACCGCCGGCATCCGTATCCTCCGCCCCCTCCCATCGACCTTGGTGTGGCGATCCTTGGTGGGACGCTTGGTGATCTTGCTCCCAGACGCCGCAATCGCCGTCGCGGAGTTGGTGCTAGCTATCGTGACTTTATTAGAGATGGAACCCATGAATGAGGCACCATGACCTGAGTCGTTCTGTAAAGATACTAACTTCAGAGACCCATCAGCGGCGTCTTGTTTCTGCTGCTGGCCTCCCCCACCGCCGGCGCTGGGGCTCTGATTATTATTATTACTATTGCTCTCCATATCGCTTTGACACAAACCAAAAGCCCTTAAAGAACTGAGACCGCCATTAGTGTTCCTCCTCTGAGTTTGAAACGGAGAATCTAGTTGGGATGGAGTGACGAAGCAGTGTCTACTGTCTAGTGTTCCGCCATTAATTATTGCTTTTTCTCTTGATTGACTGCTGTCTGTACTGAGTAATACTATGCTCTGAGAGAGAGAGAAAGAGGAAGATGAGGTCGGGAGTGTAGTGGGGTCCAACTGGAGAAGAAGGTGGGGACCTGTTTAAATTTTGTAGCGGTGCGGGTTCCCACTCGTGGGCTTCCTTTACACTTTGATTATTTATTATTATTTTGTTTAATTTAAGGGAAAACTACAAAAGTTGTATCTAAAACACGTAGGTGAATAGCAACTAAGAATTTAAATTTATTTTTGTAGCGAATAAGTAGTCAAACTTATGAAAATTAGTAAATAGGTACCTACCATTAATTTCCGTTAAGAATAAATGGAAAATATCACGTGACGAGTAAACAGGTACTTGAATTTACACGAATGAGCAAGTAGATACCTGAACCGGTTCAGAATCAGTAAGTTTGAACCACTTTATTTAAAAAAAATAAGTTATATACCAAACACATGCATGACTCAACTCCAGACATTCTCGGTGCATCAAGAAACACTCCGAGAACGTCTGAAGTTGAGTCATGCATGTGTTTGGTATATAAACCCTACTTTTTTTATTAAAAAAAGTTGTTCGACTGAATCGATTTATGTACCTAATTGCTCATTCGTGTAAGTTCAGGTACATGTTTGCTTCTCACATGATATTTTCAGTTTATTCTTAATGGAAATTAACGTTAGATACCTATTTGTTAATTTTCATAAGTTTGACTACTTAGTTGCTACAAAACAAAGTTTAAGTATCTACTTGTTAATCACCCACAAGTTCGGATACCAGTTTGGTAGTTTTCCTTTAATTTAATTGATAAATTTTCAATTATTAATTAACTATGGATAAATAACAAAATTAATTGAGAAATAAGATGCATATATTATCGCGTTCATGGCAATATTCATTTTTTTTTGTCATGAATAAGATTTTACTTAGAAAATACACCCGAGTCTCTATTACAATCATCGAAAATATGCTTGCTAAGGGGGAGTGGGGGTTGTACCACCCAATCGTGAAGACACACTCCCATTCTAGACTGATTCGCAATCCAGTTTGCACATTCGTTTATCGTGCGTGATATTGCTTTACACTCGACTTGTTGGATTCCCTTCGCTTGATCTCGTATGTTTCCACACACCGTGCTTATGCGCCATATATTCAAGGATCATTTTAGTTGGCTTACCACATTCGTCGAGTCGATTCTACCTCAATGCGGTTCCATCCGTGCTCCTTTGCTATCTTTATTCCCCACCATATGGCCTCAGCTTCAAGTTCATCAATTCCATGTCCAGTGGTTCTTTTGTCGATTCCTTCCGATGGGTTTCCCATTGTCATCTCTTGCAATCACCCCAATGCCTCCTCGTTTTGTTTGGGAGCACCACGATACATCACAATTAATATTTACGTACCTGAGCTTCGGTCTCTTCCATTCGCTCTTTCGGTTCTTGCTGATGTGGGTGCAGGCTGCTTCGTCATCTGCATTAGCTCAGACATCCTCCTTCTCGCTTCTACGACCGCTGCTTGAGGGTTCAGTGCTATCCCTTCAAACACAACAGTGCATCGTTGTCGCCATATCACCCAACACATCCATAGGCACAGTTGCCATCGGTATTCCTTTGCTGCATTACTGTCTCCTGGTTCGTCCCTTCGCTCGAGCAACCATTCGGTCATGGTATTGCAATCCTTGTGATCTTCCGCCAAGCTGAGGGCACCGATCCAGATCGCCTCCGTCCACGCGCACCTGAAAATCATATGTTCTGTGTCTTCCACCATACCACACATTTGACAGCACGGACTCACCTCCATTCGTCGTCGAGTTAAGTTCGCCCTCAGCAGGCAATTTTCATTAAATAAATAAAATTTATATAAATATTTAATGTGTAAATAATGGTATTGTATATTTGTAATAGTTAGAGTGTGTTAGCTAGCTAGGGTTTGTTTTGTACTTTGTGGTATAAAAATGTCATTAATCCAAATCGCATCTCTGTCTTCTTCTTTTATCGTTTCCCCGCGATTGTCTAACTTCCCCACTCATTGAAGATTACTGTTGATGATGACGATTAGAGCAACGCTAATTAATAATTATAATTGCCTCCAACCACTCCCTCTATATTATTATGTCTCTTTCTTCCGAAATCATATGAAAATACAATTTAATATATTTACACAAAACTTTAGTTTATATATTTATTTATTGTAATGTTAAATATTTGAAACCGATTTTAAATACACACGTAAGTGTGGTTTAGTGGTTTTTTTTTTTTTTTTTTGATAATTATGGATTAAAATAACCGCAATAGGTGATAATTAATCACCCAAGTTCAAACAACACAATCAAAACTAGCTAACTTTAACAATTCGCGAAACAGAAAAGCCAACAGCGTCTTTCCGGAGCGCGATAATAGTTTCCTTCGGAGGAGAGCTATGAATTTCAAACACATGTCACTGTTTGAGCGTCATACCCGCCATGATATCCGCTACTGCATTCGCTTCTCGAAAAATATGTCTGAACTTCATTCTTTCGAACTGCATCAATAGCTTCCTGCAATCCGCAATGATCGGCATTAGTTTTTGATTTGACATATTTTCATCAGAGATTACCTTATGGGCTAAGAGGGCGTCCGTCTCAAGGTGAATAGATTTTAATCCGAGTGTTTTTGCCAAGAGCAGTCCATCTCGGATTGCCCAACATTCTGCAGTGAGACTGTTTGAGCAACCCAAATTCCTTGAGAAACCTGCAACCCAATGACCCCTGTAGTCTCGGATGACCCAAAGTGTGGTTTAGTGGTTGAGAGTGGTGACTCCCAATTGGTTTGATTTTAGGATTACTAGTTCGAATACTCCAAGTATTTTTGGAAAATATTCAACTTCTGTTTGAAGGGTCGGTCTCTCAACTCTAGGTTGTCGGTGGAGCTACGTTGACGGGATACGTTATGTAGCGGGATGAGCCTCGGGTCCTCACTATTAGCTCATTCATTCTTCTTTGATAAAAAAAATCAACTCTCCGTCTGAAAAAAAATTATAAAATTAATTGAATACTTTTTTTGAATATCACAATTAACTCTTACTAATGTTACAATTGAGTTATTGTTGATTATGACCTAACTAAGGGATCTCTACTCTACAAACTAGGTCCCAACATTTGGGCGACCCGGTGTGTGTGGGGACCAATCTAAGGGAACTCTTGGTTGGGTGGATCCAGGCACGAAGCCACAGACCCTAAAAAATATATTTATTTTCAATTTAACCTTTTAAATTTTTACATTTGCCTTGCTTTCAATATTTACCCTTAAACTAATTATTGCCCCCACTCGCCTAAATTCCTGGCTTCGTCCCTGGGTGGATCTCAATCGAGTCTCGATCTAGTGATAATCTAATTATAACACTAGTATGAGTGTTTTTAATTTTGTCATCTAATTAATTTTGGGACATGTCGAGAAACGATCTCGGGACCACTTGCTCCGAAGCAGGGCGATACCGCTGAACCAAGTGCCCGTTGACACATTAGTATGAGTTAGTAAGGTTTAGTTGTGACATTGAAGAAACTATTAGGTTGATTTTGTAAATTTGAAAATTATTTAACGAATGTTATACATTCTATTGATAACCGTTCTTGAACACTGTAGATGTAGACTATCGTGAAACAATATTAAACGTAAAAACATTTAATTTAATTTCAAAGAGATAAATACCGCGTAAGATAATATCGTTAAGAGTTATACACTCTAATTAATAAAGGGGTATTCATTATTCACTTGAACACTAGGGTAGGGGTAGACTATTGTGAACAATATTAAACATAACAACATTTAAATTAATTTCAAAGAGATAAATATGGGTAAGATAATATTGGTAGACACTATATAAATTTTAAAGGGTCGAACTACCCTTGGCTGGGCCAATTGGACCCCAATGCTCCAATCCTATTTTTTTTCTTCAATTTTCGATTTTTTAAAAATAAATATATAAAAAATAATTTTTATTAATATATAAAGTTTAAAGTATTTTTTTAAACATTTTTATAATTTTTCCGATTTTTCCCTATTTTTTAAATTAAATATTATATTATATATCTACGTGATGCTGACATGGACCATTTAACAGAAAAATCTAACGGTTGACTAACAGAGTACCATAGAACAACATGCTCCAAACATAACGGACCATTTGACCACATCAAAAAATATACGGTACCATCCTATCACATGACTCAAACATAAGGTACCACTTGAGCTACTAACCCTTAAATTAATTACATGTGTGTATGGCTTTGTGTTGGCTTTGTGTGTATGTCAATATAAGAGGAAGCTTCCACCTTTCATGCTTCCTTCTCATAAGCATCCTTCCCTTGCCACTATGGCACTATTACATAAATACTGCAATTTATGTAAAGAGACAAAGTCAGAAAATTGTTTGAATAGAGTCATAATTAGATTAAAAATAAATAATTCAAATTTAAAAAAATAAATAAGAGTGAATATAAATTTTTAAAGGGTTAAATACTTACATTGATATTAATTATATTTTGTAGGTCTAAAATTATGACTCCCTCATTCATTTCAAATCTAACTTCTAGTCTGTACAGAATTCATTACTTATTTTGTTTCTAATTAATATTAAAAATTAAATATACCCTGTCTTGATTAAGTTATTACATTTATATATTATTATATTGTTAGAAAACTCATATTATAATTCAAATTTCAAAGTATTTATAAAAAAAACTTATAACTCTTCTATTAATATATCTAAAATTATATAATATAAACAATTATGCATGTAAATATTAAGATAATATAATATTATTCAAAAAATTTAAAATTCATATTACATTTTAAAATTATAAAAATACCACATGTTAATATCAAATTTTTAAAATTCAAAAGTGTTGGAATTATTTCTAAGAGCCAAAACTATTATTTTGCAAACATTATTATGTCTATACTTGGATTCCTTATGTCCGTCCTGCCTTGTGATTGAAACCCGTGAACATATGGTATTTGTGTGTCCTTGGGTGAAACAGGTGTGGAGTCATTTCACGAATCAAGCGAGCATCGACTTGGGTTCGCTGTCGGTCGACTCTTGGCTGGACGAGGTCACGCTCTTTACTGGCCTGATGAGGAGATCCCGCAAACGACAATGGCGACGAGTCATGGTGGTGGTGTGGGTCATTTGAAAGACAAGGTGTAGGATCGTGTATGACAACGTTCAACCTTTCGTGTCGACTATCCTCCAGGAGATCAACCGAACAATGGACGAACTGGGCTCGGCCGAACATCTGCTCGTTCGGGGACAGGATCATTTTCAGGCGTGGCTAGGGCCTCCGACGGGGGTGATCAAAATCAACTGCGACGGGGCATGGTCGAACAACTCTATTCGGGGAGGATTTGGCGTAATAGATCGGGATGACACATGTACTGTTCTTGGTGGCCTTTGCGGGGTAACACTCGCGGGGACGGTGGATGAAATTGAAGCCACAGCGGTATATCATGCGGTCCGTCTTGCCATTGACCACGGATGGCATCGAGTTATCATCGAGACGGACGCCATGAATATTATAAACCATATTCATGGTTGTGAGCTCGCTTGGATGATTGCTCCTATTTTGTCTAATGCGGTTAACCTATCTTCATCGTTTAGGGAAATTGCATGGGAGCACATTCCACGATCCGCCAATTCTTGTGCGGATTGGTTAGCGAGGAATGTTCTAGCGGTGTTGTGTCAATTGGATTGGGTGTCATCACCACCAACCTCTTTACTTAGATGTATTTTTACGGATAACATTTTGTACTCGAACACGTTACCTATTGTTGAATGAAGTGTGTTGTTTTTCCTGCCAAAAAAAAACATTATTCTTTTATTTAATCCATCGTAATTATATATTTCTTTTAATTGAATCATTCCAAGCAGACCGACAATATTAAGGGATTGGAATCGGAGCCACGCCACGTCCATCCATCCAAAGAAGAATAGAATAGAATAGACAGCTTGTCTCCACCCACCAATGTCTGCTCCTACTTTCCCCTTCCCCCCTCCTACTCCCTTCCTTTTGTTTGGTTCACTCCATTTCCTCTTGAATTTCCCAATACATTTTATTATTATTATTTAGGTAAAAAAATGGAAATTAGGGGTGATTAATAAGTAAGTATTTAAGAAAATTAGTAAATAGGTACTTACCGTTAATTTTCTTTAAGAATAAACGGAAAATATCACGTGAGGAGCAAACATGTACCTGAACTTACACGAATGAGCAAGTAAGTATCTGAACCAGTTTAAAATTCAGTTCGATCGAACCACTTTATTTTTATTTTTTTTTAAGTAGGGTTTATATACAAAACACATGCATGACTCAACTCCAGACGTTCTCGAAGTGTTTCTTGATGCACTGAGAACGTTTAGAGTTGAGTCATGCATGTGTTTGGTATATAAACCTATTTTTTTTAAAATAACGTGGTTTGACTGGTGCCACATGTAAAAATTCATGTAAATAAAGTGGGTTAATGAACAATTTGCTACTCCAACTTTAGAGATTGTACAAATCATTACCCGAACTTTAATTTTTCAAAAAGTGTTACCTAAACTATGCCACATGAGGCAAATTGCTATCTCCGTTAAGTTTTCCGTTAAATATAGACGAAAAATGACGTGACAGTTAGAGGTGTCAAAAATTGACTCAACCCGTGGGTGATCCACCCACAGGTCGTGTTTGGGTCAGACATTTTGACTCATGGATCATTTTGACACGACTCATGGATAACCCGTGAAAACACGGGCCAGGTTTGGGTCAATAGTCTTGACCCATTGGTCAACCCGTGACCCATTGAATTATTAAATAAAGTATTACAACTGTTTCTGGTTTGAGTCAACCCGTGACCCATGGGTCAAGCTTGCAGATGTTTCTGGTTTTTTAACCGATGGTGGGTCGAACGAATCAGTCTGACCCATGCATTTGTCAGTACTATTACTGATGGATCAGCCTGACCCACGAGTCAGGTTTGAGTTTCGAAAATTGACCCATACAAATACATGGGCGGGTTTGGGTCAGACTTTATTTTATTTTAATTTTGCTTCATATTTTTCAATAAAAATATTATATTAACAACTCTAATTTGTTCTATTAATTTTCCATATTTTTTTGGATGTTTTCTATATTTTTGGTATTTTAAAAAAATTATTTAATTTTCTAATTTATAGATCAATCATGTGTTATCCCGTCATTTTCCGTGCATATTTAATATAGGTAACAATTTGCCCAAAGTCTGAAAGTACAAGTATCAAAATTTTAAAAATCAAAGTTTAGATAACAATTTATAAAGTGATCAAAGTTGGAGTAATAATTTGATTATTAACCCTATAATTTTATATAAAATTGATAAATTATTCAAATTCTTAAGTATATATATAATTGGTCCAATAGAGCAACTAATATGAGCAACTCCAAGAAGATAAACAAACTGCATTTATTATCAAAGTAAGAACAGCCAATCCTTATGGTACAAACAAAAAAAGAACCACCACCGCCGCCACCGCCCAACAAGGTTGAATAACAATGTCGACGCCACCACCTTCTTCAACAAGACCAAGACGAAGATCTCTTCAACACCGGTTTCAATTGCTTGTCTTCTTCCATTGAAATCATACCCAAATGAGAAGGATCCTCCAGCAACATCTTTGCCACCAAGTAGCCCGCTATCGACCAGGTTTGATACTTCCTCGACTGTTTCCCAACGTATCTCCCTAGTTTCCCATCGTAGTACTCAGGCCAACTGTCCTTCAGAAGTCGGGTCTCGGCAAGATCAATTGCACGTCTCGCGATCTGAGGACGACCCACTTTGATGCATGCGGCCGTTAGTAACCACAAAAGTACTGTTTTTTATTGACAATGAAGATGGAAACCATGTCAGACTCCAACGGTAGAGAAGAGGGATAGTTTGGATAATCTGCAAGAGGAAGAAGAAGAAAAGCAGACCTGGCCAGGAACCTCCATTATGGTAGCTCCACCTGGTGTTCTTTGGATCACACCCAGTCACAATCCTCCATTCATGGCCTTCAATGGCTGGATACGATATCTTCAGCGGCATTTCACCAACCAGCTCCTCCCACCGAGCCTCGATAAGATCCATGATCGCCATTGCCTGCTCATGCGTGGCAAGAGAAGATAGAATCGCCACACAATTCCCTAAACAAAACCACCGAAAATCCATCCTCGCGGGGCTCACATTACCGATGAAGTACCCACCTCGGTTCGGCATGAAGTCAAAAACCCATTCGGGGATCGAATCGGGAATCACATTGAACTTATTTACGGCGGTGTGGGAGTATTCTTCTGTTTTGTATCGATAGATATCGTTGAGTTGCTTGAAATCGAGCCAGAAGTAACTTCGCAGATGGTAGCTAAAGGCGTGTAGTCGTCTTACGATTCTGTCAATGCATTCTTTGCCTTCTGCGTCTTGCTTTAGCATTCCTAACGCAGATCTAAGCGCCATGAAGAACAGTGCTTGGATTTCAATTGGATACCCATAAATCCCCTGAAAAATTATTAGCCATCAAAATGTTATAGGATAAAAACAACATTACAAACCGAAACAAAAGGGTTTTGTCGGAAGAATTAGACAAGCACTAGGAAACTCTTACCATTCTTCGATCAATCATAGAGCAACCATCAGCACAGAGCAGTGTAGGAAATGTATCGAAACCTTCAGAGAGGCAAAGAGTCAATATAAGCCTCATTCCCTTTTGGCACTCAGGTGTCTCTGACAGAGAGATATCTCCAGTCGATTTTGTGTATGCACGGAGCAGAATAATCCACCAAAATCCAGAATCAACGGGGGCAACTCTTCCGATTGCACTCTCACCAAAATCTGCCATCAAAGTATCGGTTTTTCGAACTGGGTCGTGCAGTACTTTGAAGCTAGCAGGCATGGCACCTTGTCCGAGCTTGAAAAGGTCGATCTTTTTCTCCCATCCTTGAAGGTGCAGAGTCTTTAACAGAAAGTTCTTGACGATCTCAGGTTCCCCGTTCATCAAGAAAGCAAGAGCACTTGGTACGAAATCCCTCACAAAAACCTGAATTTGATGAAGGGAATGAAGCATATAAAAGTTGCAGAAGAAATGTGAACTCTTATAAAAAATAACAATCTGCTAAAAAAGGAATCTTTTACATTGTGTAAAATTTACTGTGAAAGTGGAAGAAAAATAATACTTTTTTAGAGAGAAAAAAACGATTAAACGAGATAAACAACAGTTTTTTAAACGGTAAAGATTTCATTTTCACTATGAACTTCACACCTTCCTTTAGTACAACAAGAATGCCAAACTGAGTATCTTTACATGCCAAAACAAAGTTGTTTCATTAGGATTTTGGCAATATTCAAACTGCATATGCTTCAAAAGGCCAATTCGAAAACTATACCTGATCATAATTCAAAACCTCTTCCGAAGCATGGTCAACAGCAGCAATAGTGCCAACGGGTTGACCCCGGAAGAACACCATAGATTTCCTAAGAGCATCCCAAGCCTCAGCAACCATTGGATGAGGTTCGAAGGAATTGCGGGTTGAGGAAGCTGGAGTGTCGAAGCCAGACCTTCCTCCTGGTGAATACGTGCCCCCATAGTTGTCCAAGGCAGCCCTTGTAAGCCCCTGTGAGAGCTCACTAAGGGACCTCTCATCGAACGATCTTTTGCGCTCGATATTGAGCTTTGGCTTGTCAAGCAAGCGGGAAAGATCAAAGTCATCAATGTCGGGGATCGAGCAGTGAGAGCTCACCTTCCTGAGTCCCATTCCAGTTCCATCCATGGCTTATTACTAGATAATGTTCCTCTCTCAAAGATAAGTTGAGCTCTTCGCGTATATTAGGTGGTGCCAGCAGATTATGATATCTAAGACACTAGAAAATGGATCAAAATGTGTAATGGGGTCGAGTGGTTAGATGATAGCACGATGGTTTAACATTTATAGAGTTTTATCATTTATACTAACAAATACACAAAGCTTGTTTTACTTTCAGACAGATTCAGAGATAGAGCAGCACTACATTCAGCAGAAAAAGAATACAAGATCCACCAAGCAAAGGTAACAGAAATCACAGAGAAGTGGCATAAAAATACTGAAAGGGACAATAAATAAACAATAAAGTAATCCAATATTATAAGAATATCAGATCTACAATGTTGCAATTGACATGAACAAGCATACAGAGAGAGGGAGAAAAGGGGCGTTTAGGTCGGAGAACACTGACCTTGAACAGCAGAGATCTAGGTCTGATGAGAGAGGCGTTCTCCGGCAAGATTCCGACGATTACGCCGGAAAACAGTCGTCGGAGAGAAAAAATTATCTAGGAGAGGAGAGAGAAAGGAGGAGGGAAAAAGGTAAAGGTCATCCATGAGCTGTTATTTATAGACAGAGCTGAAGATGAGGGAAAGAAAAGCCCTCTAGACCGGAGTAGGTGAACCGGACTTGTACTCTGGCAGTTCGTATGTTAACCCTTCTAATTTGAAATTTGATAAAATTAAACCCTAATTCACCCTTCTAATTTGATACATTCTTGGATTGGAATAATATTTGACGAGTTTTCGATAGAATAGTGACGAAGATGAGTGAAATTGGTAATTCAAGGATGATACTTAGCACAATTAAACTATGAGGATAAAATTATATTTTTTATGTAAGTCCAAGGATGAAAACAGAAAAAACTAATTTAATTTATCGTTGCTTACTTTGGAAATGTTAGGTGAGCAGTTAATTGTACAGTAGTAATCTTTTGTCCGCCTACCTAATTTCCCTTGTCTTTTATTTTTATTATTTAAATACATTATTAATAATATAAATACTATACTTTTTTAATTCGAAAATTCAGCAAATAATAATGTTTACAGATGAAAATAATATGTTATAAATGACCAATTTTTGTCTTTAAATAACATATTTAATTAAATAATTACCATTAAAATTTGTTATTTTGTCTTTTACTTTAACCAATAATTACAAACTAAACTGAGTTTCATGAATTTTGGGAATCCGTGATATTAGTTGTCTTCTAGTTATATTATTTTTTGACCACCTTCACTTTATTATTCGAATAGATATGGGTATTTAATTATGAACATATCTCGATAGAAAAATAACTATTTTTGAAAAATAAAAAATTGATGGAAAATGGAGCCATATATATATATATATATATATAAACGACTAAAATTGGATAAATAAGCTGCAAATTCGAGATGGGTGACATTTGAAAATTACAAATAAAATATATTACTATTTATAAATAAATTCTGAAATTTAATGGAAATAACGTTATTTTTCAAGAAAAAATAACCAACAAAAAAGCAATAAGGACAAAAAAAATAGTCGTGTTTCACGTTCCTATAGCTTATATCTACAAGAAAACATATTTTGGAATATAGTATAATTTATAAAAGATAATAAATACAATGTGTACACACGAAAGAATATATAAATCTAGATATTATATGAATCTTTGCCCGTATATAATAATTGTATTATTAGTGTATATCATATATTTTTTTTATTATTTTAAAGGTAATTTGGGCAAAACTAATAAAATAATTAAACACGAATCATGCTAGCACTAATTCAGCATGATTCTTGTGACTCATTATTAGATTTATTTATTTAAAAACATTCAAAAAATAATGATATGATTTGATAATGTGTTATTTATATATTTGATTAGTTATGTTTTTTTTATGTTAAATCGGCTTAGTGATAATAATTAGTCAATTGTCCATTCAATTTTTCATCAAATATTAACATAACAGTATAACGTGAGCATAAAATAGCGATACATGAAAAAAAGAGAGTATTATTTTGATTTTAATTATATTTTTTTTTCAAATTTGAATAATTAAATATATAATTAATCACGTTATAATATAATGTATATTAATTAGATGTATTGTTACTTTTTATTGCTATATATATATACATATGGCAAAGCAAAGCCATAGAATTTGATTTTCGTCCCTTATATTAGATAAATATTTGATGAAATTAATTTTTGTGAAAGTAATATTTTAAATATTTGTTAATATTTTTATTAGTTCTCGATATTTGATTGTCTTTCTCTACTTATATATCTACCTTTCTTGTGTCCATTATATATATTGTCTTCAATTGCACTCAAAGTATATATATACCAACGTGCTCCATCTTGTTGATTTCTCTGTTTATGATATTCTTGGTCAGAAATTATTTGAAATAAATAAATGATTAGGTGGGGCGGGCGGGGTGGTGCCGTGGTGGCATCAACTATCAATTAATGGACACTTAATATATACTAGATCCCGCGCGTGCACGTTGTCGTCGTTGGTCGTGTATGCTCCCGGTCGCTCGAGCAATTTTTTAAAAATATTTAAGAGTTTTTAAATTTCATTATCTTATGCAAATAAAGTTTAGTTTTACATTAATAATATTTGTATGAAGTGTTCGATGCTTGTGCTATTATTGTATTATCCTAATAATATATATATATATATATAGGCTATTATTATGCATATAAATAAGTATTTCTGTTATGTAAACCATTTCATTCTGAGTTTAATGTAATTGAATATATGCCACGTGTTTTATTTAAATAAATTAATCCAAGTCGCCACTGAATCGTATTTTGGTTTCCTAAAAGTGGTAATTGTATATTAATTTATTTATTTTGGACTAAAAATAGATCAGGGAATAATTTTTGAATATTTTTAAGGTAAATTTAAAGGGAATATTTTGAAAAGGAAATAACAAAAATTGAACATATTCGGTGGACATCGTTTTATCCGTTTAATTTGTAAATAAACACATTAATGTTGTTGTTTTTAATCTCCACGTTTTATTCCCATAGGAAAGATTGCTACTAGGGTTACGACAAAAGGAAGGGAGTTATGAAAAAACTAAAAAGATAAATTTATCAATAAATTTATATTATTTTTAATATTACGTAAAATATAATCTAATTTAATTTTATATCGTAATAAAAATATTATAATTCTTTATACAGTACTATACTTTACTAATTATGATTTTATATGTGAAAAATGTATTTTTAATAATATATATATTAATATATGTAATTTAAATTAAAAGAATATGTGTAATTAATTAAGATATATAAGATATGTGTAATTAACATTTACATATATATGATTAGGGAATCATCTCACAGTGTGACAACAATCAACACTAAATTCTATCCCATAATAAATTCTATCCATATAATTAATATATGTTATTCAATAATGCATATATTATATAATTGATTGGGAATAAATTGCAGGAGTATGGAATTGTGACCAAGCAAATATAGTATATATTATGGAGTTCAAATTAATGATACAATCTGAAGTGGAGATCTTATCCATTTTTTCCCCATATTTCTTGCCAAAAAAAGGGAAGTGGATTTGGTTGTCAAATCAAATCCACGTGGCTCCTAAAATTAAACTAATTTGAAAAACAAAATATGAAAATAAATAATATTAAAATTTTATTAAATGTATATACTATATATATATATATATATATATGGATATTTAGATATTTAAGCAAGATTGGGTAAAAAAATAAAGAATTGAATTGGAAAATTTGAATGTGTGAATTTAGCTATAAATTTTATTGTATATATTTAGTAATAATAACCATCTTAGTAAATCTATAGATGTAATTTATTTTCTAGCCTAAAGTTTGCTTAATTAGATTGTCATGTGATAAAATTATTATAAGATGAATTATTTTTCTACTTTCTAGCGAAATTGCTAGTTAAAATATTACGAAAACATGAACAAATCCGACCACATGTTAACTAATAAATTATAACTTTTTTCAAAGTTTAGTTACCAAAGTGCAACTTTTCAACTTAATAAATTATTATTTTTTCTAAAACAATATCTATTAATCTAGATAAAATAATAGAGTAAGGTAATAAATAAAATGCAATTTACCGTCACTATTTAATAGAATTAATAAATTATAAATTTATATGAAATTATCTACTATTTTGATTTTAAATAAATCAATAGCAAATCGTTATATTCTTAAAGTTTATTAGCAATAATAAAGCAATCAAGGCCTTGCATAAAGGAAACTATTGATGCAGTTCGAAAAAATGAAGTTCAGACATATTTTTCGAGAAGCGAATGCGGTAGGCTACCGCCGGTAGCGGATATCATGGTGGGTATGACGCTCAAACAGCGACATGTGTTTGAAATTCATAGCTCTCCTCCGAAGGAAACTATTATCGCGCTCCGGAAATACGCTGTGGGCTTTTCTGTTTCGCGAATTGTTAAAGTTAGCTAGTTTTGGTTGTGTTGTTTGAACTTTGGTGATTAATTGTCACCTATTGTGGTTATTTTAATCCATAATTATAATAATAATAAAAAAAAGGCCCTGCATAAAATAAAGGAATTACTTTTTTATTATTACTTATTTTATTATTACAATTTTTATTTTTATTTTGAATTCCGCCATGAGATCACATCCCAATGGTAACAAGTAATTCCCGCTTCATCTTGATCATCCACGCAGGCTTCATCCCGGTGTATATGCCAGGTGCTTTGAGTCCACCCATCCTTATTTTCGTCGTAAATTTCGAAATACTTCTTCGTATCTCCCTTCCATTCGAAGCCACAGGTTAATGTCGTTTTGCCCGACGCCTGGAAAGTGAATGAATACAACTCTTCTGGTTTTACTTCACGGGCTGCAATATTCGGACCATCGTTCGGCTTACAGTCGACTGTTAGGACTGTATTATCGCCCAAACTGTTGATCATATTTATGGTTACTTTCGGACCAAGGATGAGTTTCTTCGACACATGTAGCGACGGTTCTGAGAAAGCGTGGGGAAAGCTTGTAGCTGCGACGACGGTAATGAGGACGAGCAAGACACTGCTGAAACGTGTCATTGTTGGTGAAAAAGAGATCTTAGGAGATTTATGTATCAATACAGATGCAATATATATATATATATATATATATATATATATATATATATATATGGAAGGGATATTCTAGCTTGATTTTATATACTTTTATGGCTAACGGAGATTGCTGGTTATTTAGCCCGTCAAGAGAATTGGCGCTCACTTTGTAAATAAGTTTATTAATAACTAAATTGCTATCCCAATTTGGGCATTTTCCAAATTGATACATGATATTTATTTTTTCAAAATAAAGTTGCTACCTAAACTTTGACATTTGGAGTAAATTGCTAGCTCGATTATTTTTTCCGTTAAATATGGACGAAAAATGACGTGACAATACATGATTGGTCCCTGATTTAAAAAACTAAATAATTTTTAAAAAATTATGAAATAAATAAATAAAAAATAATTAATATTTTTAATTTTGTTTCATATTTTCAATAAAAATATTATATTAAAAACTCTTATTTTATTTATTATAAATTTCATTTAAAAAAAATCAGATTTTTTTGGTATTTTTAATTTTTTTAATTATGAATCAATCATGTGTTGACACGTCATTTTCCGTCCATATCTAATGGAAAATTTAACTAAGATAGCGATTTGCCCAACTCCGAAAGTATAGATAGCAAAATTTGAACAAATAAAGTTCAGGTACTAATTTGTAAAGTGCTCAAAGTTGGGTACCGATTATGTTATTAACCCTTTATATAATTATTATTTAATATATTAAAAAAAGAAGAAGAATATATTGGTTTTATTTTTAATTAATTTATTCAGTGATTTGCAAACTTTCTGGCTTCTGCACTTGATTATTTCCTTCAATTTTAAATTTTTAAGTGACTAAACCCTACTAATAATATATCCATTATCCACAACGTACCCCACCATGCAGAATTGCTTGTGCATGGAAAGAACCCTAGACCCTACTTAACCAACTAACCGATTTAACTGACTAACTACTTAACTAACTGAGACTCCATCCAGTTATTGAATCAGTGCAATGAACCTTTCAAACTCTCCGACATCACAAGGCAAAACAATTCTGTTCATCTTATCGAAGTTGTCATAATCTTCTGCAGCAATCTCCAGTAGTTGTTTGAATGTTGGATTTTTCAAACACGACAGAGGAAGAACAAACCTTGTCAGTTCCCAGTCTCTGCAGCCAACATAGACCACAAAATGATCCTTGGGTGCTCTTCCTCTCCCTCCACCACCACCGCCACCACCACCACCACCACCACCACCATACTTTGCTTTCTTCTTTGCCATGAGAGAGACAGACAGACAGAGAGAGAGAGAGAGATGAAGTTGGAGTGCAGTTGTAACTACACAATATAGAGAGGATTGGGAGACTGTACATATATATATATATATATGTATATACTTGTGTGTTCTAGAAAGAAAAAGGATAAGGGGAGGTCCCCTGCTGATTTACATGGTGGGTTGCAGAGAACATGGCCTTCTACTGAGGCCATTCCCATGATCCAATCCTTACTAACATGCATAGATATAAGTGCACTAATATATATATATATATATATATATATATACTTGGAAAATAATAATAATATACGTAAAGACCATGCCGGGTTGGAAAATAATTGCACTAATGTAATTAACAACCTAAAATCACCGGTCCATCTTTCATGCAGTTTATGTTTTTGTGTTATTGGTTGTGATTTTTATGGGTGTTCGTCAGAGCTTAAGCAAATACAATGAGCCTACGAAGGTCGTGTTAGTTCCTCTCACGTGTCGAGCTCTCGTGCTTCCAAGGCGTCGACCTTTATATGGATCATTGACTTCTTGATCTCCTATGACTTGCAAGAAGGATGTTGCCATTTGTTTCCCCTCCGATGACTAAGTCAATAAGAGGTTGTTTAAGAGTAATGTATATAAGGGTCAAGCATTGATTACCTTGTACCATGGTTGGTGAGTCTGTATTTATACTTTATAGTAAATTGTTTAGTACTATTCATCCAGATAAGTTATAACTGCAGTCAATCTTTTCCACTGACTGGAACCTTAATAGGGGCCAAAATATCTATGAAATGTATTGAGCTTCATAAGGTGTGTTCTACACGTTTGGTACCCCCAATACTCATAAATGTTTTCTATCACTTCTGTCAATACGGTCAGTCCTATCCTTAAAAGGTTCAGGCGACACCTTATTGAGGAACTAAGACGCAGTAGGTGTGTCGACCATCAGGTTGGAACCCGGGACTGAGTTGAGGCACCTTGCTAGCTCTTCCTCTGAGCCCGGATCGTCGAATATTGACTCGGCAAACAAAGATGATTCATGATGAGATTGAGCCATAGTTCGGTTGGGTGCACTACTGAGAGACAAGTCTTAGGTTTTTCTTGTTTTTTCTTCTTATTTTCGAATTCAGAATTCATATTTCTGGTTCAAAATTGCCAAAAAAGGGTATTTGAATATTTCATATCATAAAAAATAATTATAATAATTTAATTACATTGTCAGACTAAATAATATAATTTTACAATAAATACTCACGTGATCAAATATTAATCCTATTTTTTTTTTTACAATTTATGAATACATTTTGAAAAAAATTATAATTTACAAACTGTTTTTTTTTTTTAATTACATTTTACTAACTACATTTTAAAACAATTTGTGATGACACTAGCTATCAAATTATAATTTTAATTAAAGTTACTTTTAACAATTTATTATATAAAAATTTTAACTATCAAATTAGGCTTCACACAATCAAACCCTAATTATTATTTCCAATCCAAAGGATGAAGAAGCGCGTACAAGGTAGAATCAGAAGATTCATGACATATCCTCTATCCAAATCCTTTACCCGAAATCCGAAATCTAATGGAATTTGATGTCATCCTTCTCTGAGTACCCCAATCTTTCTCTCGATTATCTAGGGTTTTCGCATCCACGGAGCGCAGATTCCTCTGTTTTATGCTCTAATTATGGATGTTTCCAGCCGTTTTTCCGTATTGCATTGGCTTTCCTGTATCTGTATGTTGGTTTGCTGCTCTATGGCGTCTGGGAACGTTGTTTTGATTGGCCACAATGTTACCATCTCTTTCGACTCCATTGAAGCGAATTTCGGTAAGTGTTTTTCTTTATTCTGTTTATTTCTTCACATTTTGTGTTGTTTTTTTCGCGACTCGGCCGCAACGGATCCCTTTGTATATTCACATGTCATGATTTTGAATCCTTTTACTTGAAGATGTGGCTACAAGTTGATATTCTTGCTGCGATTTCACTGTTTACTTTTCCATCTGACAGAATTAGAAATCTAACCAATATGACATATTAGAAAGTTGTGAATCGTCTAAAAGGAATCATTTTGAAGACTTTAGTATATAAAGAGTTGTTCTCTGTTCTCTCAGTCTCAGCTTTCTTTCTTCTCCTTCTACCGTAGAACTGAACTCTGCAGTGCTTCAAAATGGTTTTCCTTTCTTTGTTTATTGACTATATGCGCGTCTGTGATTTATCTGGGTGGTACGTGATCTCGTTTCTTTGTAATTTCAGCTCCAGCAGTTAGAGGGTCTGGAGAATGCGGGGTACTGTATCAAGCAGAGCCACTAGATGCCTGCTCTTCATTGACAAACAGAGTCGATCATCTTTTTAATGTCAGTTCTCCATATGTGCTGATTGTTAGAGGAGCATGTAGCTTTGAGGACAAAGTTAGAAGAGCCCAGAAATCTGGATTTAAAGCTGCTATTGTCTTTGATAATGAAGTTGATGTACCCTTGGTGGCAAGTAATGCTCCTTTTCCTTTCTTTTAATAAAATTTTTAATTTTTGCTAGAAAGATTCTCTCATCATCAATGAATCTCTGACTTCCAAGTGATCTGAAAATTGCAGTGGCAGGGAATTCAGATGGTATAAAGATACATGCTGTTTTCATTTCTAAAGAATCAGGTGACATGTTGAAGACATATATTGACAACACAGATGTGGAGCTTTGGATTGTTCCAAGTTTTGAAAACTCAGCCTGGTCAATCATGGCGATCTCCTTCACATCCCTGCTTGCCATGTCAGCAGTTCTTGCCACCTGTTTCTTTGTTCGTAGACATCGCATTCGACGGGATCATCCACGGGCATCTCGAGTGCCGGAATTTCATGGGATGAGTAGTCGCTTAGTCAAAGCGATGCCAAGTCTGATATTCACTTCAGTGTTGGAGGATAATTGCACTTCAAGAACATGTGCCATCTGTCTTGAAGATTATAATGTTGGTGAAAAACTCAGGGTCTTGCCTTGCTGCCACAGTAAGTTTCTCCATTAGCATATATGTAAGGGTTGATAACCAAAAAACAAATCGAACTTTTAGGAAAAACCAAACAGCAAACCAATTTTTTTTTTTTTGACAAACAACAAACCAAACTTTTGGAATTGAACAATTAACAAACCTATCTCAAATTTTCATTATGTTTGAATGAATTTTTCAATGTTTGAGGGAGTTATTAAGTCAACATTAGTTGAAGTATTTTAAGGAAAGATTATTACAACTTAATAACTCCCTCAAACATTGAAAAATTCGTTCAAACATAATGAAAATTTGAGGTAAGTTTGTTGTCTGCTAAATTTAGAAAGTTTGGTTTGTAGTTTGTCAACAAAAAAGCTCAGTTTGCTGTTTGGTCTTTCCTCAAAGTTCGGTTTGTTATTTGGTTATTAACCCTATATGTAAATGACATACTGTTTTGCAATCAGTTGGTCTATTCATCAAAGCAATTTCTGATCATTCCATAACATATGAATCTTTTTTTTTTAAATTGTTGGCAGAATTTCATGCCATATGCGTGGATCTATGGCTCACTTCCTGGAGAACTTTCTGCCCAGTCTGCAAAAGAGACGCACAAACCAGTACAGGGGAGCCACCAGCATCTGAATCAACACCTCTCCTTTCATCAGCCCCAGTTCCTGCAACTTCCTCAGCTTCTGCATTATCCTATTTCGGATCCTCCATCTCTTCATCTTCAGCCATGTCAGCATCCCAAACACCATCCATCTCCAACTCTCACTTGCAAAACTCTCTAATGTCCTACCAACAATCTCCTACAATGCATGTAAGTCGAAGCACAAGTGACCTCCGAAACACATCTTCTTCCCGTTCCCACCTTGTCTCTCCACACTCTCTAGGCTACCCTTACCCTTCATCCTCACCCTTCAACTCTCAGTACATGTCTCCTTACATGCCAAGCCCGAGCAATGCTTCAGTGAGTTACATGGGTTCCAGTCGCCATCACCGCCACCAACCACTCCATTACAGCGGATCAGCAGCGAGCTTCTCTCCAATGGCTTCTACTCTTTCCCTTCCCGAATGCTAAGAAGTACATATCGAGATTGAGCTCTGTTTCAAGGTACTTAAATTCACACCCAGCTTCAATTTAAGATTTTTATGGTATGAAATCTGCTGCAGGCTCTTGTACATTGTAGCATAACATGATAAGCTTTGTTTTTGAGTTTCGACTGGGTTTGGAATCTATCCATTGATTCTTGTTTTTGAGATATACAAGCATTCTTATGTATTTGGTCATAGTGGAGACAGTGCTGCGTGTTCTTGTGGGGAGAATTGACACTAGTGACCTCCTTTGAAGCAGTAGCTGCAAATTTGAGGTCAGAATCTTTACCATGACATAGTATAGAAGATTACTACACTAACGGAGTTTTTTTTTCTTCTTCCCCTTTCCCTACTTTTTTGAAATGTAAGCATTGATATAAAATTATTTTAAAAAATAAATATTATGAAAATATATTTAGAAAAGTGTTATTATGCGTCACGCCGAGTAGCAACATGTTACTCTTGGAGATGAGGAAGAGGAGTTGTTTCAAATGAAAAGATGAGTTTTAAGATGAAGATTAACACTTTTCCAAATTTGTTTAATAGTAGATTTTTATATTAATGGTTAGTTTTCAAAAAAATAAATAAAAACATATGAGGTCATTCTAATTTTTCTTTGTTTTTGTGTGAATATTGTTTTATAATTTATAGAGTTAAATACCAAGAAGCTGTCTTAACTTTGGACGTTTTGCAACGAGGTACCCGAACTTTAAAAAATCAAAACGGATTTTTCGACTTTGGATGAAGGTGCAACGAGCTATCTTCGTCCAATTTTCGACGAATTTCTGTCAACAGTTGACGGTAATTTGGACGGAGGTAGTTCGTTGCACCTTCGCCAAAGTTGAGGTAGTTCGTTTTGATTTTTTAAAGTTCGGGTAGCTCGTTATAAAACGTTCAAAGTTTATGTAGTTGATTGGTATTTAACTAAATTTATACGACAATGTTACTACATAGTGACGGGGAAATTAGTAATTTGTGACAATGTGGACTCAATCATGTGCAGATCTAATGGGAATTTAATTGTAATATATATATATTAAAAAATATTTAATAGTGATATTTTTATGAATTTTCTATTACTTTTACAATTTTAAAACATGCTGTATTTGTGTTTTAATTATTTGTCCGGAGGCAGAGCTCGTTTTTCCTTATCTTTCCAGATGGATAGTCGGTCAGAGAGAAGACTTCTCTCGGAATATTCCTCATGTTAGGCTCAGTGATTCGACATCAATCGTTATATTATATCTATACTATTATAATGTATCTCTAATGCATAATTATAATAATAACAATAATATATTAGAAAAGCTAGCCATCTTAGTGTATTGTGTATGCCTGACTGCCTGAACAGTTTTGATTCGCTGTGAATAGTCGGTTTTTGGCTTTTGCTCAGAAATCTTGTTAGATCTGTATATTCATAAACAAAATAAAAGATTAAATTTGATAGAACCGTATAATTAACGTGTCGAAGTTCAAGGTCAGTGTTTGAACTTTGGAGCCACGAGCAGGAATAGAGGGGTGACCGAATTCGAATTCGGAACACCCACGTAAACTGATGAAGACGAACAAGAATTGAGAGATATTTTACGTAGTAACACTTTTTGGAGGTAACCTCTACTGCGGTTTTCAATATATTGATGATCAACTTTCACTTACAATATTTATCTAGAATACATGGATGGAGAAGTATATATAGACAAAATGGTTAAATATCAAAAAGTTATCCAAATTTTGAAAATTCAAAACGAGTTACCTCAATTTTGAAGAAGGTGCAAATAACTATCTCCGTTCAATTATTGATAAATTTTCAATGGCTTTCCGTCAACAGTTGGCGGAAAATTGGACGGAGGTAGCTATTTGCACATTCTTCAAAGTTGAGGTAGCCCGTTTTGAATTTTCAAAATTCGGGTAGCTCGTTGCAAAATGTTCAAAGTTCAGGTAGCTCATTGATATTTAACCCTAGACAAAATTATGACTAAGTGCAAAACTCCAACTTGAACTCCAACTTGATATTACAACACGTTTTCCAGCCAGCCGCTCGTGCTGATCATCGTCCAGACACCCATGTACACCGTCCAATCCATCGTCTTGTTAGTCACAGTCCACAACTATAGTGCAACATAAACTGTGGTTGAACCACAAGACGCGTGGACATTAATACATAAATTAACATTACATATTAATTAGACTCCACAACCTAACAATTTAAACTTAAAAAATATAATTATTTTCATTTTAACTTTTTAAAATATTATATTTGCTCTCTATTTGTTTAGTTTAAATATTTGCTCTTATTCTATTTTTTTAATCCATAATGAACTGGATTTGGACTCTTGGATTGGAGGTCACTCAGAGGGCATTATTTTTACATTTTTTGGTATAATATTAAAATTTTATTTTGGGCCATTTTTGGATTTTTTTCAAAAAGTATGTATTTTCGAAATTTTTTTTGAAAAAGTATATATACAAAAAAAATATTTAGCAAAATGTGTATGCGCGCATCCCGGGGTCGCCCCTATTGTTCATAGGCGCACCCCGGGGGGCGCCAATTGAATAGGCGCACCCCAGGGGTGCGCCTGGGGCAAAGACAGTTCATTTGTTTTTTTTTTAAAAATCATTTTGTTTGAAAAATGATGACTCGATGTTTAATTAAAAATAAAATTATGTATCTATTAAAAAAAATTTAAAAAAATTATAGTAAGTAGATATTTTAATTGTGATTCAAATGATGCAAAAAATATTAAATTTGGATTTACGGATTGACTGTACGGCATGCCGTACGTTGAGATATGAAAATTGTACTTAAAAAATTATAACTCGGACCATGTAACTCCAAACTCAACACGGTTAACGCCATTTAGGTCAATGTACTGTGTAAACAGTAATTTTACTGTGCAAAATACTATTTGGAAGTTTTTGTATCGTATGTAGAGTTTTTTACGTACCGTATTATACAGTCAGTCTAAAAGTAAACAATTAACGCATAGTTAGCGTCATTTAATTCGTAATTCAATTATCTACGCACTGTAATTTTTTTGATTTTTTTGAGTAAGTATATAATTAAATTTCTCACCTAATGCATTTACTTATTTCGGTCAAATTTAGGTGTAAACGATGGGGGGTTACAAAATCACTGTATTTTTAATCCAAAAAATTATCCTACGTAGATAATTGATTTACGACCTAAATGGCGTTAACCGTGTTGAGTTTGGAGTTACATGGTCCGAGTTATAATTTTTTAAGTACAATTTTCATATCTCAACTTACGGCATGCCGTACAGTCAATCCGTAAATTCAAATTTAATATTTTTTGCATCATTTGAATCGCAATTAAAATATCTACTTACTATAATTTTTTTAAATTTTTTTTAATAGATACATAATTTTATTTTTAATTAAACATCGAGTAATCATTTTTCAAACAAAATGATTTTTAAAAAAAAAACAAAAAAAACAAATTAACTGTCTTTGCCCCAAGTTGCGCCTATTCACCTGGGTGCGCCTATGTCCAATAGGCGCGATCCCGGGGTGCGCGTATACACATTTTGCTAAATATTTTTTTTATATATATACTTTTTCCAAAAAAAATTCGAAAATACGTAATTTTTGAAATATGTCCCATTTTTTGATAAATTTTAAAATTACTAACACGATGTAATAGTCTGTTTACTTTTATTAATGGAATATTCGGTCCAATAGGAGGAGGACAAGTCTCATTTCTGTAGTCCAGGTAGAAACAGCGGCTTACGCGCCACTCTGCTTTCGGTCTGCGGGGATCCTTAAATTTGGTGGAAACAGAAAAAACTCGTTGGGGATGAAAATGACGGGACGTCATTGTTGTTGCTTACGCAACTTCCGGCGATTGGTCGACACGACACCTCATCGTCAGCCCGACCCGAAACTCTAGCCCCGGGTAAAGATGGTGAATTTTCCCGACAAATAACCCGACATTTGTCGGGGAAAAACGTTTGTAAGAAGTTAATTTCCAAGGCCCAAGGAAAAGTTAAACCCCTCTAAGGTAGAAAAATAACATTTTTTTAGTTAAATTAGATTGCTTACATAATTTTAAATTAATTTTTCATAGGTTAAAATATTCCTGTAAATTATTATTTACACTGAAATTCGAATTTAATTTATTACTCATAATATTCAAAATCGCTTACCATATAGCATAACCAAATTTAAATAAATGGGTTAACTATCAAAAAATTATTCTCGGATCTAGAGCAATTAGTAAGCCTACGTACATAAATAGATAATGGTAATTAATGTAAGTTTTATATGTTGAATAAATTAAATAGTAAAAATAACGTTAATGGTTTGATGCATTTATAGTTTTTTTTTAATGTTTGGTCATGTTTTGAATTTCATTTTTGTTTTTTTGTTTTATATCTAAATTTAATAAAATATGCATTGAAAAATACAAAAATAATATAATATTTTTAAGAATGTCTCTTAATCCAAACCTTAAATTTAATTTATTAATTGAGACTCAATTAAGTATGAATCAAATCATAACTTAATTATAATAAATATATATATATATTAAAAAGTGCCAAACAATTACATTTATTGTCACAACTTTATTGTATTGTTATATTTTGATATCAGTAATATAAAAAATATTTTTTTATCTTATTGTATTATCATTTTTACTATATGTTTGTACAACTTTTTTTTTTTAAAATATTGTGTTATTTTTTGAATAAAAATATATATATTTTCGGTATCGATCTCCTTTATATTATAAAAAAAATAAGTTAGTTATTGTGACCGTCTCTATAATTTCACACTCGATCAGGTCAGAGCTACAGTCAGTAATTACTCTCTCTAGTCTCTACATTATACTGCGCACTTCAGATTCCCTGTGGTACCCACCGATTCAGAATCAGACACGTGTCACAATTGTTGCCACGTCTCACTTTCTTTTCGCAGTGGAGTTCCCTTAATGACATGGACTTTAATTTTTAAAAATAATAATAATAACTTTTATTCCTCTCCGTCCTCTCCTCTCCCCTCCCACATATATATATATATATATATATATATACACCTCTACTTACAGACCTCTGGTCCTCCATTATTCTCCCTCTCCAGTCTAAAAACAGTAAAAACCCTTCCTTCATCTTTCTCTGGTAGCCAAGATTACGTAAATGCCACTCTTTGGTAGTGGGGAATTGAGAGAAAGAGAGCAAGACATGGGCAAAAATGGAAACTCAACAGCATCAAGAACAGCAAACATGGACGCCATTGAAGGCGACGAAACCTCCGTTGTTGCTTCCCGCGCCTGGCGCAACATGTCTGCTTTCATGTCCTCTTGCCCTCCCATCTATCTCAAGGTTCTCATCTATAACTGAACTCTTTATCATCTCCGGCACTTATGGGCTTCTTTGTTCCCTCTATTTCTACAGAATGATCATCTGAAAATAACTCGGAAAAAGTTCAGACAGCTGTTGACGTAATCTTGACTCATGTCGTTGTTCCATTGACGTATAAATAATTTAAAAAAAATGAGATTTTGTTGTCTTGTTCCCTGGAAGGAGACGAGTGTAGAATTTTGGTGATCTTTTACTATTTTGAAGGGTAGGTTTTCAGTTTCTTTTAAAAAAACCATGAAAATGGTTTTGTTTTTTAAAAAAGTTTTTCATTTTATGCAGTTCATGGATGTGAATTACCGGGTGAAGACGGAGGCCGAACAAGGAGGGAACCTGAAGCGTATTTTCTGTCAGGGTGGGCCCATAGAATCGGGCCTAGAAGGATCAACGGATGCAATGCAAGATCGTGCAATACTCAATGGCATCACGGGGATGGCGTGCCCAGGAGAGATCTTGGCAGTCCTTGGGCCATCCGGCAGCGGGAAATCGACGCTTCTCAACGCGATTTCAGGAAGGCTCCATGGACGTGGACTCACTGGAACGATCCTTGCCAACGGAAGGAGGCTCAGCAAATCAGTGCTGAGGCGCACTGGGTTCGTCACCCAGGACGACGTACTGTATCCCCACCTCACCGTCCGCGAGACACTTGTGTACTGCTCTTTGCTCCGGCTGCCAAGGTCGCTGACGGAGGAGGAAAAGGTTGCTGCCACGGATGCTGTCATTGCGGAGCTTGGGCTTGGGAAATGCGAGCACACTATCATCGGGAACAGCTTCATCCGTGGAATCTCGGGCGGGGAAAGGAAGCGCGTGTGCATCGCGCACGAGATGCTCATCAATCCGAGTCTGCTGGTCCTCGATGAGCCGACGTCGGGGCTGGACTCCACGGCGGCTCATAGGCTGGTGACCACTCTGGAGTCGGTGGCGTCCAGAGGGAGGACGATAGTCACGTCCATTCACCAACCTTCCAGTAGGGTTTACCAAATGTTCAGGTCGGTGCTAGTTCTCAGCGAGGGGCGGTGCTTGTATCACGGGAAGGGAAGCGAAGCGATGGGGTACTTCGAATCGATCGGTTTCTCGCCGGCCTTCACTATGAACCCGGCCGATTTCCTCCTCGATATCGCAAACGGTATGCACTATTTCACAAAACTAGTATAAGATTCGTTTACTCTCTGGTATTTTCTGCAGATCCTTTGAGATTATGCACTGATTTTTTTATTGCTCATTTGGCATTAACTGCTTAGCTTGATTGAGGAGATAGATTCTTTAATTCTTTCACTGATTGAGTGATAAATCTGTGGTTTGGTCCTTAAATTCCACATATCAGTACATTAACATTAGAAAAGAGTAATTATTACTGAATTTGGACTGCAGAATTTCTGTAGCTAAGCCAAGCTAGGGTTTCGACTGATTAGAGGAAATGAGGGATAACACATTTTCTAGACAAGTCTATCTGGCATACTTTGCAGTGCTTCCTCAATATTTTTGGCTAAATTTATTGACCTTTTGCTCCTCAAAGGCCCACCTTTAGGATGATCAAATCATGTGTTTTTCCATAACAACCACAACACTATTTTCCAGCACTATTTTCTCCGAGCATGATCATTTCATGGTATAGCAAATTGAATCTTTTGCTGGGGACAACCTTTGAACAGATATTGTCTCCTTTCAATCTTTATCTAAAGCAGCTCACTGACATTGCTCCACCATAACTATTGCAGAAGAGGTACAAAGTAAATAATCATGACTAATCTGGAAAACTTGTCGATATTTGAGATTTTTTTTGTTCAAATAGACATTTCTCTGAATTTTGATAAATTCATTTGATTTTTTGAAAAACCCGTCAAATGTTTTTGGCCAAAACTTATGAATCTGTCTGGGTTTCAAATTCTTACACGTATTTCGTCTGATGGTCTTGGTGGCCTAAAAAATCGTCAGTGAATGAATCCCCTCTGTTACTCTCAGTATACTGTCTCTATCTGTGCTTTTTCCCTTTTCAAATTTTTTTTTTCTCTTTAGCCATTGCCTTCACTTAGCATGACACGTGAATAGCTTTGCTTGCTCCTCACTGAATCATCCCACAAAGCTTTTTTGTTTACAAATATGATAGAAACTCGGAATGTTTAACTAGTTGCAATATTACAGATTATGTCGGGTGCTTTCATATTTGCCGGAATTTTATTTGGGTTCTCTATCATTTCTCTTCTGTTAATGATTTTCTTCAAATCAACGACTTCCTAGGGTGCTATCACCTACTGGATAAGTTACTCTGTTAAGCTACTAGATATATGCAGTTTTAAAATATAGTAGATTCCAAATAAATGGTTCGCTATAGTTAGAAAGGTGTAAGTTCCACAAGAGAAAACAAAGGTTATGATGTTTCCCTTAAAGCTGAGGACCTCTCTTTCATCCTCTTCCTCTTCTTTTCGTTGGATAGATACCCAACCCCTCGTCTTTTAGCCAACTCTGTATGATTCCTTGTGTTTATTCCTTTTCAAACCTTTTAAATAAATATGGTTCTTAATGAGATCTGGAAATTTATAGATTGGCATCTCTCAAGATTCATGGATGTTCTGATAGTATGGTCTTGAGCTCGAGATTCGTAAGGTCTTTCAAGTTTGATAGTGATATCACTAACAAATGAATAAAGATAGTTTGCTAGCAGTAAACTTTCATATACAATGGTATCAGAGTCGTTTCATACCCAATTGGAATACATACCGTACCTACATGCATGATACCTTCAACTTCAAGTTCTCATCATGAAATTTCGACAGAGCATGTGCTATTGAGAATGATCAATTTGGGTGCTGATGGATATTGAAACCAATATTTCACATCAGTTTCCTTAGGACACTGAGTTGACATTGGTGGTCACTGGTCAGATTAACTAGCTGATGGTGGCTTGGCGTCGTAGGCATGACGTTCCGTGGAGAAGCTTATTAGGATTTGGGATAAACAAGGACTTAGTTTATAACTTTATATCAACAAAACTTGCAATTTTCAAATTTAAATATTCTTACTTTCAAACATCGCAATATCCATGTTGTGATTGATATTGGGGCCCCTAGCAACATGTACCATCGGATATGCTTTGTCATAAAATCCTTTGGCACATTTAAGGACCAAACGACTTTAGCAATATTAACAATAATATCTTTTTTGGTGCTCTTTGACTAGGTAATATGGTATTACTAGGACAAAAATTAATTAATTATTGCGCATCATTTAAAGGCAAAAGAACAATTATTATTATAATGAGTTGGGTAGTGATGCTAGTAGCTGCACCATATGTCAAAATACTGTTGTTTATAAACCTCAAGCTCTTGAAAGTTGAAACTCAGTGAAAGTGAAGATAAAGTAGCATTTTTAATACTATAAAATCCAATTAGTCGGGTAAATCTTATTTTCTTTGCCTTTCCTCTTTCTCTTGGACAAAATGATGGTATGGTGGATAAAAGTTTATGAGGGAGGTGACGGCACTGATAACGTTAGAAACCACATATACATAAGTCAAGAAGCAACTTTACCTAAATTGTTGTGGGAGTTGCATCTTACTATCTTAGCCTTCTTTACCTTTTCCTATTTAACTTTTTCCCCCTTAAAAGAATAACGGAAAGACTTAGTAATACTGGCGACCCAAATTCTCCCACTACAAAATGTTTGAACTTTCTAACTCCACCTCATGTCTGAAAAATTTGCTTGGTTTTCATATTTTTCCTTTTGGTATTTGACATCTTACTTATTATATCTCTTTCCAGGGTTCTTAACAGGAGAACCCAACTTTTATTCCATGTTTGTGTTTCTTGGATGTGTGGCTTTCAATTAACGAATTGAATCCCATTATATGGAAAAGTGATCTTCTTTGAGGATTTTTATTAGCAATTTTCTGCGTCTTATTAGGACACATGAGGATAAAGAGCAATCCATCTCTTATGCATCGGCATCTGGCAATAGCTTTTCATTACTAAATCAAGTGTGTCTGCTTTAGACGTAGTTTCCACTTATTGAAGTTTGATCTCTTTCTCCTTTTACCTCTTAATAAATATGGAAGTTCAACCTCTTCATATACTATATTAGGAAGATCCTATTTTAATTTACCGACTTATTACTCCTTATGATTACTACCTAGTACCTATGATTGTCTTATCGTGCCCTGACATGTAGCTTCACTATGGTCATTGGACTATAAAATTTTCCACTTCGAAATCCAGCAGATTTTTAGCATGATTTACTGTTTGGATGAAGGAGAATCTTTTATCTATTTGTCTTATCAATTCTTTGACCAAAACAAAAATTGTCTTATCAATTATCATATAAATTTCCATGAGCCCAGATGATGAACTCAACACTACTACGTGTGTGGAGAAGCTTTGAGCACTTCCCAGCTCCATGCCTCTTATTTTGACTCCAAAAAGACCATTGAAGTGTACATGAACCAAACTGATTCTGTGTAGTGCTACCAATAATAGAATTCAATGAGTTTACGTTCTGCTTATCCTAGATGGCTAAATTATTTCAGTTTCTTAGATTAAATCAATGATATTTCTGTTGCTGAGTGGCCAACTACTTTCAGTGGACATCCACCCACCTGACCGACCACCAACACCGATCAGCTTTCATTTTGTAGCACTCGAGTAGTAACAATTACTCAAACAAGGATTTTTTATTCTATTAGAGTGGCTCTTATACGGTTCTTTTATAGGCTAAACATGCAGAAAGAGAAGGATTAGTGCAGATAAGGTGATTATTCAATTCTGCTATCATGGTTTATGTTATCATTAGGTTGAAGTTGATCCCTATACATCAGAGATATGAATTCCATTAGAAACACTATGTGCAAATAATTCTGTATCTGAACTACATACTTATGCAAAACCTGTACCTAATCAGTCTATGGAGATAATTGGAGCTTTTTCTGCCTAGGGTTTTATTCGGCAAACCATGTCCTTCAACACAGACACACACACACACACAAAAACCACATTGGAGATGATGGTTGCTGGATCTGTCTCCTCTAAGGATATTGTTTAATCCCGGGGAATCAAATCAAGTATTGGCTTTTAGATCGTGTTGATGACTGTTTGTTAGTAGATGAAGCTTATTGATGGGGTTATAAGGGACGCTTTATGTAATAATTATTTATCACTGACCTTTTAAATACAATCATAAGATGTTATCCACCATATGGCGTCGCCCATAGTGGCAGAGATGCATCACCCTATATAAAGACGTCGCCTCCAGATGTCAAGATAAGACCGCATTAAATGAGGATCAGACATCTCTGATATTTATGGATAAGATCTTTGTCCCATCCGAATGGCAGTTTAACTCCAGTTAAAAGGTTAACAACGGTAAAAATGTAATACTATTCATCGGGTTAAACCAATGTTATAAATACAGACATTCATTGTCATTTATTACATTCAGAAATTTTACCACATACACATAAAAGCTCTCTAAAAGCCTAGACTGACGTAAGCTTCGGAGTGGAGAAAAACGTGTCAATCCGAGGTTGTTCATCTGTGTAGGTCCGACCGCTAAGGAGAGCGACGCCTGCGTAGGGCAAAGATTCTGAAGATCCAACACTTATGATCTATTTTAACAGTATGATTGTATAGAAGCAATGTATGTGATGATCACTTCCTTAATCCATGCAGGTGTTTGCCAAACAGATGGCGGAACATGCGAAAGAGAAAGGTCAGACGTGAAGCAATCCTTAATCTCATCCTACAACACCCTCTTGGCCCCCATAATCAAAGCAGCATGCACAGACATGAACACGGATCACCCATCAACGGACAACCACCCCGGTTCCCCAACCGAAAAAAGAAAAATCCGATGCACAATTGACTTATCCAATTGGGTTAACCAATTCACGGTCCTCATGAGACGAAGCCTCAATGAGCGAAAACACGAGACATTCAATGCCCTCCGAGTTTCCCAAGTCCTTGCAGCAGCACTACTCTCCGGCCTCATGTGGTGGCACTCGGACTTCCCGAACATCCAAGACCGTCTCGGCCTCCTCTTCTTCATCTCCATCTTCTGGGGTGTATTTCCATCATTCAACGCCGTCTTCGCCTTCCCTCAAGAACGAGCCATCTTCATGAAGGAAAGGGCTTCCGGAATGTACAGCCTCTCCTCGTACTTCATGGCACGGATCATCAGCCACATGCCCATGGAGCTGATCCTCCCCACCATGTTCTTAACCATGACTTACTGGATGACAGGTCTGAAACCAGATGGGGCATCGTTTGTTCTGACACTTTTGGTCTTACTAGGTTACGTGCTCGTTTCCCAAGGTCTCGGGCTTTTCCTGGGAGCACTAATCATGGACGCCAAACAGGCCTCTACAATCGTCACTGTGACGATGCTCGCTTTTGTTCTAACAGGGGGCTTCTATGTGCACAAGGTGCCTTCTTGTTTGGCTTGGATTCAGTATATCTCCACCACATTCTACAGCTATCGTCTTCTGATCAGTATTCAGTATGGAGACGGTGATCGGATCTCGACAGAGCTTGGGTGCAGGCGTCGTGGAGCCATCGATCCGAGCTGTAAGTTTGTATTTGAAGACGTGCAGGGACAGGTCTCACCTGGGCTGAGCCTCGCGGTTCTGTTGATGATGTTTTTTGGGTACCGGTTATTGGCTTATTTGGCGCTGAGGAGAGTAAGGACTTGAGGAGGACATAATTAAAGGGTTAATTAAAAAACAACAACCAAACTTTGTGGAAAAATTAAACATTAAATTGTTGTTTTTTTACTAACAAACTAAAAAATAAACTTTGGGAATTGATCAATTAACAAACATAACTTAAATTTTATTATGTTTGAACTGAATTTTCAGTATTGAATAAAATGATTAAGTCAACAATTCTATGGAAAATGTATTATGATTTAATAACTCTCTCAAATATTCAAAAATTCTTTCAAACATAACTGAGATATGAGGTAAGTTTGTTGATTGTTCAATTTTAAAAGTTTGGTTTGTTGTTTGTCTAAAAAAAAATTAGTTTATTTTTTAAAATAATTAACCGTAACTAAAATGTTGTAATAGCGAGATAATTTGGCGTAAGCAAATTGTACTCAAAACCGTATAACGTTATAAACAAATAATAATGTATATAAATTTATTAAAGAAGTAAAATTTCACTATTTTCATCCGAAATTACAAAAACACTTCTTACTGTTTGTGGGTGTTTTTTGCATAAGATTCCAAAGAACAAGGATCAATTTAGTGGTCTTCCAAAGTGAGGGTTATTTTTGCTGGAGTCTGAAAGAAAACAAAGAGAGGACGGAGAGGTCGAGAGATGACCGACCACATCAATGGTTGGATTTCATTTCATCCGATTCAATTTCTTGTCTTCGTCCTTAAGAAACAATCCCAATTAAGTTTCAAGATATCTCCAGATTCACTGCCTTAGGGTTCCATCTCTGATCCTATAAAGCGTGAGATCGATTATGCAGAGTCCCAACTGCACTCCATCATCCTCACTTTCGTTTCTTCTTCTGTCGCTGTTGATCATCTCGTCTGCGTTTAGTGCCATGGCGTCCGAAGCGGCCGTACACATCGTTTACACCGAAAAGCCCGTTGACGGAGAGCCTGAGGCCGTCCACCTCCGTACACTCGCTAGTGTCCTTGGCAGGTCCGTACCATTATCCCCCTCCGCTTTCAATTCCGTGATGTGCTGTTAGGGTTTATGCATCAACTAATTTGAAGGGTGTCTAAGTGATTGCATGCGTTAAAGATGTGCTGCTCAAACATTTCAATTCGTTCTGCTTTGCTTTGCATCTGAATTTTGTTTGTCTCATGGTAAACGGTTATTCCAGTTCATTGAGGAGTTGCTTTTGATTTATACAAAATTGGGACTTTATTATATCTGTTAATCCTAAGGAACCTGAACCTTTTTGCACACGCATAGAGATTATTGCTTATGGGTTAGGCTAAGACGAGGCTTCCCTCAATTGAGGTTTGAGGTCGTCCTATCAAACAGTTTGAGTCCCTTTCTCAAATCCAATGGTTGGAAAGACCGACATCTATTTTGGTCGATCATTCTGAGTTTGCTCATATTCAGATTAATGTACCTGTCCATTTTTGTTTTTGCATCGTGATTTCTAATTGATTATCTCTGTGCTTCAATAAAACCATAAATTTACTCTCTTTAACCTCATTTGATATCAAGAGTGGATATTTAAAGTGCTAATCTGCAATGTTTCATTTAAATTAAAATATTTATCTGATCGGCAATTGTTTGGCTTTGAACTGCTTGATCCTGACAAGTGGCTTAAGGATCCTATTATTGGCATTGCGGTAAACCTAATGTATCATCCATTGAAGCCAAGCTTCAAATTAAGCAATCCCCTTCTCTTGAAGATTTATGCTGTAGATGTAATTGTTTCTATTCCCATTGTTTTATAATCATTTTCCCTCCTTGTGCCGCCAAATGAAGAATATTCTTGAATCTTGATATTGGATGAAGAATGACACTGTTGTGCACTGTTCAGTGTGGAACGAAATTAGTTGTTTTCACTATTGAATCCCATTCTTTTTGTGTGCCAAATCAGTGAAGAGGCTGCAAAGGAGTCCCTGATATATGTCTATAAGGCGGCAGCAACTGGATTCTCTGCCAAGCTGACCCCAGAACAGGTTGCCGAGCTTTCAAGTAAGCAGGATCATATACTTACTGTAAAGTTGCATCTTTTTTTATGATTGCCCCATCAATTTCTCCTCTCTTGTTCTTCATAAATAGTGAAGATAACAACTTACCCTTGTTTTCTTCAGAACAACCGGGTGTTCTTCAGGTTATGCCAAGCCAGAAGCTGCAGCTGCATTCAGGAGGAACAGCAGGAATCGGGCTTCACTAGATTCGAGGTTTCGGACGTGTTATGATGATAACCATGTTTCCTATTACGACAACTATGAATCACAATCTAATGCTTTTCCATGTCTGTAAATAATAATGGAGCTCATGTATGACAATAAAGTATTGCTTTCTGGACACAGTCAAGATGTGTGATATGCTTATACTATTATGAGCTTGTGATTATCTGGGGTTGATTTATTCTTGATATGCTTGGCTCCCAAAGTCAATGATAGGGTTTTAATTATTATTTTACAAAGTCTATCACATGGTACGATGAGATTGATGAGTCGACATCCCTAACTAACATTGATTAAGTCAAAGTAATGGTTGGATACTTGGATTTGTGTTTTGTCATAGGATGAAATTGACGAATTGTCCTCAATTGTGGTTGGCCAGGTCAAGGTACGTGTTATGCAGTAGTGGACGTGGTCTAGAGGAAAGGACGTGACGGACATGGTTTGATAAGTATTTTTTTTGTCGCAAATAGGTTGCCGAAACTTTTGAAAATTAGTAAATAGGTTCCTAACGTTAATTTTCCGTTTAATTTTGACAGAAAATTGCACGTGAACAACACGTGAGGAGCAACCAGGTACCTGCACTTGACATGATTTAACAAACAGATACATGAATTTACACAAATTAGCAATTACAGACCTGAACCGATTCAATCGAACCACTTTATTTAAAACAAAAAAAAATGATTTATATATCAAACACATGCACAGCTCAACCCTAAACCCTAAATCATGCATGTGTTTGGTATATAAACCATACTACTTTTTATTTAAATTGGTTCGACCGAACTGGTTCTAAACCAATTTTTGAGTCGACTCATGTATCTATTTGCTAATATGGGTAAGTTCAAGTACTTAGTTGCTCCTCACGTGTAGTTTTCCGTCAGTATTAAACAGAAAATTAACGTAAGAAACCTATTTGCTAATTTCTAAAAGTTCGGCAACCTATTTGCAGCAAAAAAATGTACTTACTTATCAAACCATGTCAAGTTCAGCTACCTATTATTAATTATATTATTATTATTATATAGATGAATTAACAGAAAAAGGAGGGAGACTCACCATGGAGGTGGAAGACAAATAACTTCTTCGAGTCAGATTCAATTGATTTATAGAGGGATGAAACACAGGCAACCCAACTCAGACCAGACAGGGAGACAAAATCGGTATGACGGAGAGAAACTAGACATCTCCACCAATAATCAAACCTCAAAACCTCTGCTTTCTTGAATCTAACCATGAGCCAGGAAACCCCACCATCATCACAATCTGCCCCACCGGTCACCACCACGAAGAAGAAAGCCTCCAAGGCGGTTCTGCCCTACCAAACGGCCAAGCTCAGTGACCACTACTCTCTGGGCAGGAAACTGGGGCAAGGCCAATTCGGCACCACGTACCTCGCCACCCACAAGCGAAGTCAACATCCCTTTGCTTGCAAATCCATCCCCAAGCGCAAACTCCTGTGCCGCGAGGATTACGAGGATGTCTGGCGGGAGATTCAGATCATGCATCACCTCTCCGAACACTCAAACGTAGTGCGGATCGAGGGGACATATGAGGACGGCATGTTTGTTCACATTGTCATGGAGCTCTGCGGCGGGGGCGAGCTGTTTGACAGGATCATCCAGAAGGGCCATTTCAGCGAGAAGGAGGCCGCGAGGCATATCAAGACCATCGTTGGGGTTGTCGAAGCCTGCCATTCTCTTGGCGTCATGCACAGGGACCTCAAGCCGGAGAATTTCTTGTTTGATACCGCGGACGAGGAAGCGCAGCTCAAAGCTACTGATTTTGGGCTCTCCATTTTCTATAAACCAGGTATTTCAATAGTATTTTCTTGATCATGCCTGAGAAATGCAGCTAGTGAAAGGAAAGATCGTGTTATTTGTGTTGATTGGTGTATCATCGATTGCAATGTAGCCCGTGGTTGCGTTTTTTTTCCTGATTTTATTCAAGAACCGTAATTCCTGCAAAAAAATAAGCATATCTGGAATTAAGTTGTTTTTTCTGTAGAAAGGTTCGAACATACATAAAATAAAAACAGAAAAAACTTAACTAGGAGCTACAAGTCTGATTTTGGCTATGGCAATCATGTCTGAAATTATAGACATTACTCTTGAATGAGGATCTGATAGAATCATAAAATGTTCCCTTGTGGAACTACGGGCTTCTTGTTGATGTTAGGATTAATTCTATTGGTGATTGATTGGCATTTTATGCTTCTCAATATATTTGTTGAAGTCAACACCTTTCTTGCTACATATATAATACAAGCAAGTGGAGATTCTTGTGATTGCTACTGAAGTTTTGTTCTTATCTGCTTATTATTCTGACCTTGATAGTTTGGCAATACTGAACTAACTCTATATGATTATGCTGCTGCTGCTGCTGCTTCGGTTATCTCTTTGGTCCATATTTGGGAACTGCATTATCTGGAGGAAAAAAAATAGTTTTTTTGTTTTGAAATTCTGAATCAAGATTGAGTTTTAACCATAATCTTTTAGTTAATATGTACTTAAGAACTGCAATTGTTCTCAACAAGTCAATTTCTCTAAGCCTTTTCCATATCAATCATCTATTTTCTTTCAAGTACTAGCTGCTGCTGTTTCTTCTTCTCTGAATTCCAAAGGATCTGAAAGAAATTTCTATATATTTTATCAGTGGTAATTAATTTTGAGAATTGTTCTTCCAGGTGAAGTTTTTTCGGATGTGGTTGGAAGTCCATATTACGTAGCTCCCGAGGTGCTTCTCAAGCATTACGGGCCCGAAATAGATGTATGGAGTGCTGGTGTGATCCTATATATTCTGCTAAGTGGTGTTCCTCCATTCTGGGAAGGTATGCTTTGTTTTTTTATAACTCTGTTTGTAGTTTGATTATTGATTTTCATCCCTCATTATTTACTTATTTTTTGCAGAAACTGAACCCGGGATATTTAGACAGATCCTTCGAGGAAAATTAGATTTTGAATATGATCCATGGCCTACCATCTCTGATAGCGCAAAGGATTTGATAAGGAAGATGCTCGAACGAGATCCAAGGAGAAGAATTTCTGCTCATGAAGCTCTATGTAAGTGAAAATACAACATTGTTTGTTTGTTAGACTTCTAATTTGCCTATTTGAGTAGGGGTGATAAAAAATGACTGGCTGGACCTAATTCCCGACAAGACTGGCCCGAGACCGGTCCGACCGGACGTTTTTTTTTCTTCGGTCTCGGGCTTTCCCCCCAAAAGTCCGACTAGGACCGGTCTGACCCGACCTTGAAGAAAACTCTAGAAATTCATGGTGTAACCCTTAACACTAGTAATTCATGACATTGAAGCATTCAACAACTCTTGTATTGATTCCATAAGGGAAGTGCGACGGAAGCTGAGAAGCGAGCGGGTTCAAAATCAAAACTTCAGTGATTTTTTTTTGCCAATCTAGTTGATTTTTTTTTTACCAAAAAATTCGGTCCAAGACCGAGACCGGCCCGAGTCAAGCAAGACTGACTCGGGCAGACTTTTTTGGTCAAAGTCGGTCTCGGTCCTCCAGATGTCAATACCGAAATTTCGGTCTCGGTCTTGCCCCCAAGACTGGCCCGACCCGCCTATGTTCCGCCCTACTATTGAGCATAATATTCTTTTTTTTAGATGGTGCAAAAAAAAATTTTTTATTTCTAAATGAGAGTGTTTAAGGTACTCTGAATATCCTTTTTTTTTTATTTTATGTTTATATCAGGTCACCCCTGGATTGTGGATGACAGAGTCGCACCAGACAAGCCCCTGGATTCAGCTGTTTTGTCACGTCTGAAACATTTTGCTGCCATGAACAAGCTTAAGAAGATGGCCCTTCGTGTATGATTCTTTCCTTTCCATCGTGATCATTGAAAATTTGAATTTTTTGGATTTGGTGTAAACTTAATCAAATAGAATTCATCTTCAAAAAAGCATTTCTATGTCTATTTGTAGGTCATAGCAGAAACTCTTTCAGAAGAAGAGATTGGTGGGTTAAAAGAACTTTTCAAGATGATAGACACCGACAACAGTGGCACCATAACATTCGAGGAACTAAAAGAAGGTTTGAGGCGAGTTGGTTCTGATCTTATGGAGTCTGAGATCAAGGATCTTATGAACGCGGTAAGCAACCCTTAAAGTTGCATTGTTGCTAGGAGTGTCAATTCGTATCGACGGGTCAACTGTGTGTCGTATCAAGTACGGGTCGTGTCAAAATATGCTCAACCCAAACACAACCCGTGATTCATGATGGGTCAATTTTCAAGACCCAAACACGACTCACGGGTCCATAGGTCAACCTGTATGACCCGTGGACTTGTGTCATTTTAATTTGTACAATATGAAATTTGCGGGTCAACCCGTGATCCACGTGACCCTCAACCCATATGACCCATTAATTCATGCAACCCACGTGACTCATGCAACTCAAGTGTCTCCTGCGACACGACCATGAACTTTTATATAATTTTTTATAATATATATTTAGTTATACGGGTCTACGGGTTAACCCACGGGTCAATAGGTACGACCCAAATTCAACCTCATTTTTCATACGGGTTTGACGGGTCGTGTCAAAATGACTCGCGGGTCCAAAATCTTCGACCCATGAGCAAATCAGTCATGGATCGTGTCCAAAATTGATACCCCTAATTGTTGTGTAATCTTTTCAGAAACATTTAAAGATGGATTGTGAAATGTTTATCCAGGCTGATGTCGACAATAGCGGAAGTATAGATTATGGAGAGTTCCTTGCTGCAACATTGCACTTGAATAAGATGGAGAGGGAAGAGAATTTGATAGCGGCTTTCTCCTTCTTTGACAAAGATGGTAGCGGCTATATCACGATCGATGAGCTTCAACAAGCTTGTAAAGATTTTGGCATCGGTGACATTCAACTCGATGAGATCATTAAAGAGACCGACACCGACCATGTAAGTAATAATATGTTTGGTTTGTCATCTAGAGTGGCTTTAGATGACCAAATTTAGTTGGTTTGGACAAATAGATGGTGTTGTTTTGTTGGGAAATCTCATATTTGATGGTGGACTTTTGCAGGATGGAAGAATAGATTATGGTGAATTTGCTGCAATGATGAGGAAGGGTGATGGAGGAATGTGTCGGAACAGAACCATGAGAAATAGCTTTAACTACAACATAGCTGATGCATTCAACATCGGCAGTAACGAGTCGGGTTGATCGACTCGAGAGACAAGATATATCCAAAACCCAATCCCAATCCCAATCTCCATGCTGAATGTAGATACACTGGTTTTGTTTGATGAGTGAAATGCTCTTTTTATTTTTCAGATGGTGCTATCCATTTCTTTTGATTGATATAAGGACTTATTGTGTATCTATTATGCCTTTTCAACAATTTTGAGGTAATATTTATAGCAGTTTTGATTCATGAAACTTCAGCTTATATTGGGAGTCTCATTTTGTATTATGTGTCATGTTTTCTGGGTTTCCCTAACCAAATACTTTCACTGAACCCCTCATCTAATGTTAATTACGCATTGGTATATAAAGATCACTAAGAGCTGTTTTCTAGGTCTAAATGAATAACAGGAGAAACCATTTCATTTTAGAGAACTGGCAGGACATAATAATTAGTTTAAACAAACATATAATCATCCATCCAGGAGAGGGGGGAAAAAAAGAAAGAAATGAAAACCTTATATTTAGAATGGATTGGATTAATCATACAGGAAAAAATTAATGTTACATTTCTACATAATCCACTATTTTGCTGACCTGTCCAGTCTGAGTTGTCCCTCGTTGCTGTGAGCTGCTATAACAACGGGTCGAAGAAGAAATGATTCTTTGGTTTCACTCATAAGTCCGCTTTCTCTTCAACAAGGTAGGAAGTATGATGAGGGCACCAATTAGGAACAACACGGTTAATGTCTTGAAATCATACAGATCCTTGACAGATCGGAGATCCCCGAGAGCAAGCCCTGCCTATAAATTGAGAAAAAACGAAATTTATTGCACTGCCATTACTTAGAAAAGCAATTGGAAGTTTCAGAGAGGAAAAGTTAGTCGCCTTAAACAAGGAGGGGGAGAAGGGTTGGACTTGCATTCTATGCAGCAAAATATTTCCATCACCAACTATGAGCAATAGCGACAAATAGAATAGGAGCAAAACAGGAAGCTAAATGATGCCCACCAATGAACTAAAGGCTAGCTGGATCAATATGAGATCTAGAACAGAGTGAGAATTTGAATAAACAGAGCAGTAAAATGCGATATCATGTAAAAAAAATTCAATGATATTTGGCGACCCAGTTGGCAATCAGCAGATTCTAGGTTTCTCAGTTTATTTACCCGTAGGTCTGCATTCAGCTTTCGATTCAAAATAGCAAGTAGTGCAATCACAATCATATAAAGCAGTAGCTAGTTCAGGTAACAAAACAGCTATGCAGACTCGAATGAAGGTTGAAGAAACATAACTCGACACTATGAGCTGAAAATAAGATATTAGCATAGTGGACTTACTCGAACTGTGATATATGCAGCTGGAAAAAGGCCAATGAAGGTTGCCAAGAAGAAGATATGGAATGGAATATCAACAATTGGAGATGCCAGGTTGATAAAAAGATTGGGTAATGTTGGCGTGACCCTCAGAAACAGCATGTAGTTCAGCAACTTGTCCTTACGCTTTGCTACCTAATTTCCCAAATTCATTCATCACGACCACTCTAGAACAATGCTACAGTAATTCTTAATGTAATTTCGATGTAGGGAAATAATTACCTCTGCCTGGAAAAATCTCATCTTTTCAGGCCATAACCAGCTTATTAAGGGTCTTCCAATCAACTTGGACAAGAAGTAACAGGAACATGCTCCAGCTGTAGCATTGAATACTACTAGGAAAAGGCCTCTAATTACACCAAAAAGTGCACCAGCGAGCAAAGACATGAAAATTGTTCCAGGAATCATGAAAGTTTGCATGAAGATGTATGTTGAACAGTATCCAAGAATAAACCGCGCTGGATAATCCTCTGCATATGTGCCAAGTTGATTCCTGAGTTCATATCGAATAAATTCAAGAGGTAAGAAGGTTTAGCACACAGGATAGCATTGAATTCCTATAAAAAAATCGCTGCTCGAGATACGTGACAAGGGAAGAACACAGGGAATTTTGAACTATCGAAAGATAAATGATCACCTAACTCATGATACAGAAACTGCATCAAGTTAACTTAAAGACAAGTAACAAATGTCCTTGAAAGAAACTGGACAGCACCTGATGTTTATTTCACTGAACTGACGTACACTCTTGTAACGATGAACACATCTTACACTGCATATATTGGTTTCCAGCAAATATAATTAAGGAAATCATGTGACAGTCTGATATCCATTTTCTATCTAATTTTTGAAAATTGTCTCACGATCGGACTAAAATATCCAGATAAATGTGACTTATTATATGAATCCTAATTTAGATTTTCTAAGGGCAATAGAGAAAAAATAAAGAACTCTAAATGAAACAGAGATATAGGGACGTACTTGAGCAGGCGAAGGTCAGAAATCGTGCGAGGAAGCTTGATTCTACCGTACTCCGCGGAAGGCATTGTCGAGTAGATAACGTACAATCCTATAGAGAAGACAAAGAAGACACAGACAAAAGCCACTAGCTCGGATCGAGACAACGGAAAGCCTCCCAGCTTAGATTTCTTCTCGTGCGGCGAATCTACGATCTTCCCCATCTCGTCGTCTCGCATTAGCTTCCCGACATCAATGGCCAGGCTCCTTGGTGCCGCCATCAGCGCGATCGGATTCCGCCCGAGCTAATGACCACCACCACTGATGTAGTTCCCCAAGTTTGTTTTCATCCGGATGACGTTGACCGGGGGAACAGCGATCGGATTCTGTTTCCCGGAAGAAACGGAAATTGTCAAAATCGAAGTTAGATTTGCGATGATCTTGACGGAATTGAAAAGTTTTCCACGTATTTCAGAGAGGTGCTGAATTCAGGAATTGAATGAATGTGCAATAAAACCCTAGAAATGCAAGGTTTTGTGATTGGTGAAGGATTTGGAGGAACCTACAGGGAGGGAGGGAGGAGGAAAATTGATTTACGTGGTCAAACTTCTCTCTTAAGACTAAAATATGACCAATTCTTTTATATAACTAGGTAAATTATTTTAACATTATACATATTTGTCTTTAATTAAATAATTTTTTATGTTTTTTTGATGTAACTTTTTTTTGTCAAGAACTCGAGCTATATCATTGCAATAACCGGGCAAGCGTTCGCAAACAAAATATTATCTGACACAATACACCTAAGAAGCGGGGTTGGGGGTGCAAGCACCCAATCCAGAGGGCACAACCCTACCAAAGCATTTTTCGCAATCCAATCCGCGCACGAATTTGCGGATCGGGGAATGTGCTCCCACGTCACCGCCTGAATCGAAGACGATAAGGCGGTAACGTTAGACAAAATGGGAGCAATTCGCCAAGCGAATTCCAAACCTAACAAATGGTTTACTTTTGGGTTAAACATTTATTTTTTTGATGTAACTAAACACTTACTTACATTTTATAATGTCACTTTTGGGTTAAACATTTGTTTTATTTCGTTACTTATTTTTTTATAAATTTTATTAAATAATCACTAAAATAACGATTTTACCATTGTGATTATTTTCTTATTCTTCATGTTTATGTTTTTTCGTTCTTCTTTCTCAATTCAAATATAAAATTTGATTTCTATAACATATTTAGGCAAATTCATCCACAAAAATTTCTTCCCTTTCCCCTTACAAGTTTACTGAGTGATTTGTGCATTTAACGACCCCAAATCATTAATTTCTGGGTTGTGTAACCTATAAATCAACATTTTTTTTTAGTTTTGTTATGTAGAAATCACTAATTTCTGTTTTGATAAATCCAGAAATCGCTAATTTATGAGCCACATAACCCATAAATTAGAAATGTTTTGACTCAACGAACTATAAATGATTGATTTTTGGGTTTTGTGACCTATAAATCAGATATTTCTATTTCAATATTCGATTTCGGGTTCGACATTCAAACTCATTAGTTTGATATTCAATCTTTTTTATTCACAAAGATAAATATGAAGAAAATCAAAGAAAGATAATAAAGAATATGAAGAACAAATGAAAATGAAAATGGTATTTTAATTATTTTATTTTCCTGTTTTGTGACATTATGAAACATAACTGACTGTTCAGTTCAAGTTTCAACTGTTCAGTCACATATGTCTTTATAAGTAACTGTTGAAGCAATTTATCCAAAAATATATTTATATAAACAATTACGTAACAATTTTTTTTATTCATATATTATATTTTGAAAATATATATAACTACAATTATAAATTATAGTTTAACATTATTTATCGTTATTATATAAAAAAATATTAACTAAGCCGCGCTCATCATTTTTATATCTTTTTTTTATATAATATTTAACAATATTATAATAAGTATTGCTATTTCTAGAGATTGATAATAAATACAGTACAAATACTGTTACTGTGAACTTTTTGTTAGTAATATTATTTTTGTCATAAAAGAAATATAATTTAACTATAATATTGTTTTCAAAATGATCTTTTAGCGGCATAGAATATTGTTTTTTAAGATAAAATAAAATTATTTATAGTTAAATTAATAAAATATTTTAAATTGTATTGTTTTAAAATAATAAACTTTTTACAATGTTGATTCACACCCCTAAACTTGAAGTTTTTCAAAAAGTGTTAAAACAATTCGAAAAGTAAGTATATAAAAAAAATATTTCGAAATTTAAATGTATGCGATATCGTGAGTAGCGCATTATTTTTTTTTTTTAATACAAAATGCGTATCCCAGAGTAGTGTGTATTGCCACACACTACCCCAAGTGGCGTGTATTGCCGTTTTAACAATACACGTCACTCTAAGTACAATCACTTTTTATATACAGTAAAATCAATGTTTATACATTACGATTACTGTTTATACACAGTGATTTTACTGTATATGTATATATAGTATTTTATGTATCATATTATACGGTCAATCTGAAAGTAAAAAATTAACGATTAGTTAACGTCATTTAATTCGTAATTAAATTATCTAAGCATTGTAATTTTTTTGAGTATGTATATAATTAAATTTCTTATCTAATACATTTAATTATTTCTATCAAATTATAGGACAAACGAAGTTAGGTTAAAAATCAAATATATTTCTAATCAAAAAATTACATTAGGTAGATAATTGAATTACGACATAAATGACGTTAACCATGGTGATTTTGGACTTACAAGAACTGAGTTATATTTTTTTTAGTCAAATTTTTAAATTTAATATTTTTTTTTCAATCATTTAAATCAAAATTAAAATATATTTGTAATTTAATATTTCGTCGTCTTGTCTTGTGTGTAATTTACATCATCCTTGTCTCTCTTTAGGCTTCTGTTTCCACTGATTCACCTGAAAAGACCAACTGAATCGTCCACTCACCATAGCTAGATTCTTACAAATTTCTCCTTCTCCTTCCCCTTCCACTTGTACAATAGATGCACAAATCTGCGCGTGTAGTCAAGCCCTCTGCAGCTATATCTTCTAATCTGGAGGTTCTGCCATGGCGCCGGCGGCATGAACTGTGTTGAATGGCTCAGTATAGGCAGTCCGGTGCGCGGGACTACGATATCCACCACCACTACTCCAACAGGACCGGATCACATCTCCATCCCGGTCCGACCCAGTCACCAGCCCCACAAGGCAGCTCGACACCGCCGATTGTCTCGATTTGACAAAGGCCGCCGGGTCTCCATCGGAGCTGTTGCCTTCCTTTTCTCCCTCGGTTTATTTTTCACTGTTTTGTCTTACTATTATCTCTCCAGAGACAGTAATGGTACAGGTAGAGTCACTTGTCCGTGAATCTGGGTTTGATCAAATTGAAATGGATGTGATCGGTCACTTCTTTTAGAGATTTAGTTGGATAGACTGAAGTATAGACTTTAATTGAAGAATTGGTTACGCGAGATCTATTCCACTATCTAGGCTATGTTCGTTGTGAGGAACATTTGGATTTTGCTACTAGATTTTGCTACATTCAGAATATTTCACTCGATAAATATAATAAATAGTGGTAGAACAATCTTGCTACTTATAGAAATTTGAATATACTTTCTTTCCCTGAAATATCTTTATTAGCTTTGGTAATGGTTCATTTGGTTGAGTTACAATTTATTCCATGTATTTCCTCTTCAGTCTATTTAGTGTGCTGGTAAGACAAAAATGAGCAAATCGATGAATCAAAGTTTGATTTTAGACATCTGAATGGGTAATTTTGCATTTTTATACAGATGTAAATGATTCTTCTGTTCAAGAAGATAACCTGAAAAATGATATTGACTTCCTTACTAATGTTACTCGGACTGAGCCAACAAAAGTTCTTAGATTTGGGAAGGGTTCAGTTGCACATGGACGCGATTCCAGGTACTGGGATAAGGACGATCGGAGGAGAGATGATGATTATGATGAGGATGCGGTTGAGCACTATAAAATGGGGTCTGGAAATGGTTCTACTATTAAGGGTCAGCCTTTGCTGAAGTTAAAGGATGTCAACAAGAAGTACTCACTAAATGAATCTTCACAGCGTGTGGATCACAAAGCTGTTGGATTGTATAACGAAGCTGGGCGCAATGAGCTGAAAATGTATGAAGCAGAATATGAGGCGTCGTTGAAAAGTTCAGACATTCCAAATAATGAAACTTTTAAAAGGAATCAGTTGGATGGTGAAGGCTTTGGCACAAGCATCGAAGCTATTGATACAGATGATGATTATGATAGCACTGATTCTAGTGATTCTCAAACAGAAGAGACCGATGATGATGATTCGTCTATTGAACATTGCAGGGAATCATCTGAAGTTTTTGAGGTTCCTATCAAGGCTCAAAATGCCGAGGATACTAAAAAAGCATCCAGAGAAGAGTTGACTGAGGAAGATACATTTAGTTCTCGGAGGGCTGATTATATTAAAAAGACTACGGCTGGTCAAGCAACTAAAAGGTCCAAAGCAGACACAAAAAGGAATTCAAAGCGACGTAAGTTATCCATCTTTATCCTTCTCTTATATTCTAGATTTGGTAAGGAATAAACCATCTACATTTAACAAGATAAGGGATTTTGTTATTCTTTGTTTTTTCATCGTACTTTCATTCAGCATTGTTAAGCATACAAATTATACAAAATAATGTAAAGTTACACAAGTTCATCGAAGTCCTAAAATGCACAGAAAATGGAGAAAAAATTATCCAGGGATGTTAGTCTGAATGATTTACAATGTCAGTCTCACAGTACAGTAGTACAGTCTCATAGTCAATCCCCGAGTCTAAAGGAAGAGGTTTAGAGATACCACACTGAGAATTTATTCTGTTTGGCGTAAACTTTTTGAAGTGCTGCCAAGATATTGTTTGCATTCAGGACTTCATATCATGACTAAATATTATATTGTCATCATGTTAAATATTTTTTGCTTTTTATAGAATTTGCAGAAAAGTTGCTTGATTTAGTTCTGTGGTTGTCTCTTGCCTGATATGCCTCATAATACCAGGTTCTTGTGAAATGAAGGTCTTAAATTCTACTGCCCAGCTTGTTGAGCCTTTAGAGACTCGAAAGTTTTCAAGATTTTCCTTGCAGTATATTGAAAAAGAGGAGAAACCTGATAGACAACCAGAGTGGGAGCCTAGATTTGCAGGTCACCAAAGTCTGAGAGAGCGGGAATTGTCATTCTTGGCACGTGATAAAAAGATAAATTGTGGCTTTGTTAAAGGCCCTCAAGGATATCCTAGCACAGGGTTTGACCTGCCTGAAAATGATTTAAATTACATGAGTAGTTGTCACATCGCTGTTGTCTCTTGCATCTTCGGCAATTCAGATCGACTGAGGACACCTGCAAATAAAATGGTAGATTCATCCTTCATCTTAATATAAATTGCACCAAAATTTCATGCATTAGTTTTTCTTTTTATATTTTGTTTCTCTTCATAAATAATCATGTCATCTTATTAAATTCATCATAAAAGTGATACTAGAAAAGAAGAACAAACATAGTTGAATTCTTGGTTCTTACTGGTGCGTTTATAAATCAAAGATTATCTGTAAACTGGTCACACATGTGAGGATTATGCACAATCTATCATTGCGAATCTGTTCTATTTCCATTTATTGGTTTTTTTCTTTACGGTTTCTTAAGTATGGTAATTGGAAGTAGTTCTAAATTTAGTCCTGATGCAGGTTATCCAGAAATAGGATGAGAAATGTCCAGAGATGTCAATGAGGTTGATCGGTTCACTTCCAGAGATCAACTAAGTTTTGCTTACACATACCAGAAGTTGAGAAAGATGAATCCTACCAAACCCTTCCATCTAAATATGTTCAAGGTGAGAACTGAAGAAAATCTTCCATATTTGTGAAAAAAATGGTAATTTTTTTCCTCGAATTGTCAGGATTGTGAGAGGAGGCGCGTAGCAAAGTTATTCCGTCATAGATCACAGGAGAAAAGGAATACGCATGAACAAGCAACCGAGCGATAATAGTAGGTGTGGTATGTTCCTAAAAACTGATTCTTTGCTCATCTCTGCAGACTCCAGCAAGTACAGCATAAAAGAGTTCAATTCCCGGGGTATTTTGCTTACTCAAAAGTTGGCATGGATTGATATTTTGTAAATTTCGCTTACATGAAGTGTTTGCAGCAGGAAGGGGAGCCGTTACGCCGCAAGTGGGAGGGGATTGTTCCACATTGTATCTCTGTAGAATACAGCTCCAAATAGTAGAGACTAGGGAGGAAGTGGCAATTCCACAGCACCTAGCTAATGCTTCCTTCATTCCTTCCATCCCATTTTTTAGACAAAATTTGTATTGTATTTTGCTAATTTCTATACAAAAAAATCATCACTAATTAATATAAAAATATATATATTTAATACAGAGTAACCAAATACGAAATTAATTTGGAATATTATCTATTTAAAAAGTAAGACATAAATCAGATTTTAGTTTGATGGAATATTTTGTTTACTTTTAACGTGATCTAGTAGTTATCTATAGGTGACATAATAAATATAATACTTTGCGATTGTTTTTAAAGTTTGGTTAAAAATAAATTTTAATATTACGTTTACTAGGGCTGATCATGGGCGGGCCGGTCCGGTACTGAAGGCAAGACCGAGACCGAAATTTCGGTCTTGCCTTCTGGAGGACCGAGACCGACCTCAGCCAAAAAAGCCCACCCGAGTCGGTCTTTCTTGACTCGGCTCAGTCTCGGTCCTATACTGAATATGCCCCCCCCAAAAAACTGAATTTGTCCAAATACAAACATCATTGGAATCAAAGTAACAAAATTACAAAGTACAAATCAACCAAGTAACAAACATACAAAGTTCATTTTCTCTCATAGTTCCAAACCTACATCATTAATTTTTAGGGTTTGTATAGTAATTTCGGTCCGGGCCGGTCCTAATCGGGCTTCGGGAAAAATCGAGATCGACTTTGAAGAAAAAATTCTGTTCGGTTTCGGTCCTAGTCGGTTCGGTCTCAGACCGATCTTGTTGGGAATTCGGCCCAAAGCTGATTTTTCAAACTTATTATTTTTCATTATTACTTTGCAATGGGTTATATTTTTCTCAAATATTCATCACAATTTTAGATTGAAATTATGAGTAGTTAATACAGTTATATTGTTCCACAACGACTTGGCTTACAAATATGAATAACCAAACACCACCTTATCTTCTATTCTATACAGAAGTGCAGACGGCGAGCATTATCTTTAAGTTTCAACCAAACATTACGTTACTGAAGAGAAGAGAAGAGAACAGAGAGCTGATGCTTCGTCGGTTGCAGTAGAAGAACTAGAAAAGGAGAAGAAGAATGATGATACTTCAGACCTCAGCTCCATCGCACCATCACCCTTACCTGTCTTTTCACTCGGAATCTCCTTCTGGCTTGTTCAATTTGAGAAGAAGACACCTCAAGCTCTCCTTCCAGGTTTATGCATGCTCCCCTACCATTTGCCACTTTTTGTGGAATCCCAGCTCGTAAATCTGTTAGGGTTTCAGTGTTTTGCTCAAATTTTACTCGAAAAATGCTATAGCGCCTAGCGGCATAGGATGGAGTACGGTCAAGTTTGATGATTCAATTTCAAATGATTATACGTCTGTTTCTTTGACATTTGAATCGACAATTAGCCGGTGAGCTGTGATCAAATTGCTTATTTTTATTGTAAATGAATTCTCTCCGTTTCCACTTATTATATGTTGCAATAATTATGATTGCTGCTTATAGTCAGGATATGACAATAGATTTCACCGTTTGGAATTGAAATATGTAGAAGCTTGATTTCTAGTAGCCAGTAAAATACATGTAGTAACTGAATTTGTTGCGTTTCTCATGAACTATTATCGATTTTGAAGTGGAGAAGGTTTCCATTGACTAATGTATTACTAATGAATTTGCTTAATTCTATATTGTGGATCTCTTCAAACTATGTACTTATGCTATTGTTGCTTAACATACAGCATTTGAATCTACCACATTTTGCTGCAACTCCAGATGCCAAGTTGAGCATTGCCGGACTACCAAAATTGCAGGTGTATTGTTCAAAAATGACTGCTTTAAAAAAAACAAGGACGTTGCATCCTTAAGATTTTGATTTGTGATTTTTTTCCCTTACTAATTTTCGTGTATTATGGATGAAGGCAGACATGTCAAAGAGAATTGTCAGTGGAAAAGTCTCCTGAACCAGCAACTCTGAAGAGTAATTCCAATCCCCTATTCATCTATAACCGTTTTCATTTTGATAAGCTGTCTTAGAATCTGAAATTGTATAATGAAATAAGAACTAGTTCGTGCTTCAAACACGAAAGCTATTTTGTTTAACCAATCATAAAATACAGACACATACATTTAGATGAGGTAGATATTAAATACACATGGATTATGGAAGTTAGAAAATTCACTTAAACAAACATTCATTTTTTAATGCATTCATGATCCCTGTGATTTATGGTTTTTTGCTGAATAATTTGTTGACAGTATGTGTGTTTTATGATTATAATCTTGATCCCTTCAGTTACGGAAAAGATAAAGTCAAAGAAGCTACCATTATGGATTTCTGCCCTCTCTTTCGGGTCATCAACATGGCTAATTCATACCCAAGTAGCAGATGCAACTGAAATTGTCAAATTGAATCCTCTCTATGAAACTGGCGAACTGTTTGAATTAGGAATTCAGCTATCTTATCTGCTCTTGCTGCTGGCTTTGCTTGGCGTTGGAAGTTTCTATGTGATTCGTCAAGTCCTAGTCCGTAGAGAACTAGACCTTTCTGCTAAAGAGTTGCAGGTACATTATAACTTAACCATATAATCATCGATTATTAACCAAAATTGGTTCAAATTTTTTTTTTCCGCTGCTGATGCTGTAACTTTTTCATCATGTTGAAATTACAGGAACAAGTAAGAAGTGGAGATGCGAGTGCAACAGAGCTTTTTGAACTTGGTGCGGTAATGCTAAGGCGAAAATTCTACCCTGCTGCCACCAAGTACTTGCTCCAAGCTATTGATAAATGGGATGGAGACAATCAAGATCTTGCCCAGGTATCTTTATTTTTTTTATTTTCTTAATCACTGCAAAGCCTTAAATCATCCAGAAAATTTACCAACAATGTATGTGTGTTATAGCTATACTGGTAGGGGTGACAATTGTGTCGTGTCGTGTCTAAACATATCTCGTGTCTAAATGGATAAATCTTAAACGTGTCTAAACATGTCTCGTGTCTAAACGTATAAATCGTTAATCGTGTCTAAACGTATAGAGTTGTTTAGACACGGTATCCGTTAAAGTCAAACTCATATACGCTTTAAAGCAGATATATACACAAATTCATATATATAAAGTAAGGTTTTCAAAGTTCAATATTAAAAAGTAAATGGGTATTTCAATATTTTAACATGGAGGATTTATAGAAATTACCTTATTCGGAAAATGTTAATTACAAAAAAGTAGTTTCCCCACTAATTTTTTCAAAAAAATAGGCATGAAAATCAAATCAAATCAAATGAAATGCTTATTTTTTTGTTATTTCCCCACTAATTACAAAACCTGGAATGGGACAGGTTTATAATGCTTTGGGTGTTAGTTACGTTCGTGATGAGAAAATCGACAAAGGAATCGCACAGTTTGAAGCTGCTGTGAAGATCCAACCAGGATACGTGACAGCATGGAACAACCTTGGAGATGCCTTGGAGAAGAAGGAAGACATTACTGCAGCGTTGAAGGCTTTTGAGGAAGTGCTTCTGTTCGACCCCAATAACAAGGTGGCTAGACCCCGAAGGGATGCCTTGAAGGACAAGGTAGCGATGTATAGAGGAGTTCCAGTGAAGACGAAGAAGAAATCGACCATGCCACGGTGATTAAACTCAAAAACACGCCTCAAAAAATTCCTTTCATCGTCTTCTCCATAAAGATATCGTGTTGGATCGTTCCATGACAAGGGTAGTTGTGTTATCTATGAAAGAAGGGCGTTTGCTCTATGGCTAACATTCGTTTTTTACAATAGTCCGGTGAAAAATGGGTACTCAACGGTTTTATATAGGTTTTTTTCAAAATATGACCCAATCCGTGGGTGACCCGTACACGGGTCATGTTTGGGTCAGAATTTTTAACTCAGGGGTCCTTTTGACACGACCCATGGATGATCCGTGAAAATACGAATCAAGCTTGGGTCAAAAGTCTTAATCCAGTGGTCAACTCATGACCCGTCTCATTTATATATTTTTGTTTTTTCTATTAAAATTGTGAATTGAACGGGTCAGACTGATCCGCGGGTCATGGAGGTCGAACGAGTCCGTCTGACTCAACCCTTACCATTCCTAACGGGTCAGATTTGAATTTCAAAAATTGACTCATATTATTACACGGAACGTGTTTGAGTCATAAGGTTCTCTGACACGACCCAAGACCAACACAACTCATGGATAACTCCTAATCCGTTTTGAACGCCCCTAGTTTTATACAGGTTATTTTATTGCATTGCAAGAAAAAAAATGGCCATGAAAAATTACACGTGTTAAATTGTTCCTCTTTTTGTCGTGTTGTGCGACAGCTGCCGAACTCCTCCCTTCAAGGAAGGAGCCAAAAAAAAATAATCGATTTTCTTGAATTTTGTAAAGAGACGTAGCTTCGTGGTAGTCGGTAAGTTCATGAATATTAATGAATTAATCTCTACATGCACTAATATTTTTTTAAAAAAAAACACAGAAATTTATCCATAATTTCGTTATTTTTTGTTATGAAATTATTATTTATAAAATGCACTTTAATTACTTATTACTGTTGTAAGCAAGTAAAATGTGGAAAAGCCATCCATGACCATCTAACGGTGGCTATTAACGCACGGGGACTGTTTTAAAGGCCACGTTGGTCCCACGTGACTGGAAAGTCCAACAAATGGATGTGCTGTGTGCATGATCGGCTGCGTTGACCCAACTTTCAGTCCTAAATCCAATGTCTCTCATCGCCCCCCTCTCTCCCTTTCAGCGACTGCTCCTTCTCCTCAGCTCATTCATTTGATTTTGTTGATAATTCAGCTTAATTCTCCATTGTCACTCTCTTTCTCTGCAGAGATGGTGTACGATACTCTGCTCTAGCATCTGGGTTTGTGTTCTTGAATACTGTATGTACAGCTCTCTCTTGAACTTTTCCTATTGCTTGCTTACTTCTCTCTCTAGGGTTCTTAGCAAAATTTGACGCGATGCCGAAAACATGTTAAAGATTCAATTTTTGCTGCTTTTTGTTGATTTTTCATGACTGTGCAGCTAATTGGTGAAATAAGCTTTTAATTAAATAAATATTTCAACTATGGTCGCACTTGATATCGTAGTGGTAGATTTCTCCCTGAATCTCATTAATTTTGGTGTAAAATTGATGGATCTATCCTTGAAAACTTAATCTTGAGGTTCTTAACATGCCAAAGATTCAATTCTTTTTCTGTCCTTTTGTTGATTTTCCATGAATATGCAGCTATTCGTTGGAATTTGATCCATTTTTCTGTATAGTTGAAGCTTTTAATCATGTCTTTTGCTGTGTTTAGTGTTACAGCTGAAAACTAGTCAATTGCAATGGAGGATTTAAAGATGGATAATGAAGAGAGGCCATTCCAGAATAGTTTACCCAAATGGGAAGATCCTTCACTTTTGGATTACAATGCCCAAACAGAACCTCCATTTTCAGATTTCAATCCCCAAGGTCGAAACTTTCCCATCAAAGAGACACTCCAGATGAACATTAAGACCCAGGATTGGGATCCCCGAGCAATGCTGAACAATCTGTCGTTCTTAGAACAGAAAATCAGACACTTGCAGAATCTAGTGCATTTAATTGTGGGGAGAAGAGGCCAAGTTGTAGGAAGTTCTGATGAGCTCATGGTGCAGCAGCAGCAGCTCATTACTGCTGACCTTACTTCCATCATTGTCCAGTTGATTTCTACAGCAGGGAGTCTCCTGCCATCGGTTAAGCAGAATCTCTCCTCGATTTCAAGTCCTCAGCTCGAGCAGCTTGGTGGGATTCTTGGAAATTCTGGGACAGGTACAAGATTTTCCTGAAATTTATAGTTTGTTCTTGCTTTTTTTAGCATAAAATTGGTCTTTTTGCTTTAAGTTATATCACATTGGATAAGATAGCTGTCTTAGATATAGATAATGTTGAGTGGAACGCCCCAAACCCGAACTACTAGCTCCATTAGTCCAACCCAGCCTAGATAAGCCCGTTGTCCTCACTTTGGGTCAGAATAAAAGAGGAATTCATACCCGAACTACTAGCTCCATTAGTCCAATCCAGCCTAGATAAGCCCGTTGTCCTCACTTTGGGTCAGAATAAAAGAGGAATTCATACCCGAACTACTAGCTCCATTAGTCCAATCCAGCCTAGATAAGCCCGTTGTCCTCACTTCAAGTCAGAAAAAAGAGAAATTCATACCCGAACTACTAGCTCCATTAGTCCACCAATCCAGCCTAGATAAGCCCGTTGTCCTCACTTCGAGTCAGAATAAAAGAGGAATTCATACCCGAACTACTAGCTCCATTAGTCCAATCCAGCCTAGATAAGTCTGTAGTTCTAACTTTGACTTAGAAAGAAAGAGGAATTCATGTTGGAATTGAATAGTATCTCTCTTATTTCCAATGTGGTATAAAGTAAGGGTGTCACGTTACAAAGTTGATTTTTTTTTTCAGGTGCTTAAAAAAAACATTTTTCAAGAAAACAGTGGACATATTAACATTTGTTTGAAATGGAAAATATTCAGTATTTACACTAATTTTCACAGTTTGTAACATTGCTTTTAAATTTTTGGTATAATCTGAGCTCAAATTTGAAATTTGTATCCATGCCCAATTGTTTCAGCTCCAAATATGGGATCTTCAAGCATGCCTCAAAGTAATGAAGCAACAACGAACCCTGCAGTAGACCACCCAATTGTTACACCCGACCATGTCCACAGTTTCCCGATTGAAGACCACGAATTAAAAGATGAAGACGACCCTGACGAAGGAGAGAACCTCCCCCCAGGATCGTACGAGATCTTACAGCTTGAAAAGGAAGAAATCCTCGCCCCACACACCCATTTCTGCATGATCTGCGGAAAGGGTTTCAAACGGGATGCCAATTTACGGATGCACATGCGAGGGCACGGGGATGAGTACAAAACCCCCGAAGCACTCGCCAAACCCAACAAAGGAGCTCCTGAATCCGCCATTCTGAAGAGGTACTCCTGTCCTTTCTCGGGGTGTAAACGGAACAAGGACCATAAAAAGTTCCAACCTTTGAAGACGATTCTCTGCGTCAAGAACCATTATAAGAGGACCCATTGTGATAAGAGCTATACCTGCAGCCGATGCAATGCGAAGAAGTTTTCTGTTATTGCAGATTTGAAGACCCACGAGAAGCATTGTGGGAAAGACAAGTGGCTTTGTTCATGTGGGACCACTTTTTCGAGGAAAGACAAGCTTTTCGGACACATCGCGTTGTTCCAAGGACATACTCCCGCGATTCCACTCGACGAATCGGGCCAGGAGGCAGTGAAGTTTGTGTCTGGGACAACGAGTCGTAACATTATGGATTTCACATTTGGATCGGGAAGTGGGGTTCAGAGCAGTGCCGCGGATGAGCCTATTTCGGGCTACTTTTCGCCGTTGAATTTCGAATCGGGTAATTTTGGTGGGTTTGGTGATTTCTCGAGGGTTGGGTTTGACGATTCGGATAGTGGGTTTTCGTTTTATATGTCGGGGTCGAGCTGTGGTTACGTTCAGAAGAACGTTGGGGAATCGAGCCGTAATCAACCGGAGGAGTAGGTGCTTCGGAGGGTGGTTAGGGTGTATTATTATGTGCGGTTAAATAAATGGTATGGGGAACCATTAGAGGATCTGGTTTGTACTTGATAAAGATTGAAAGGAGTTGGTAATTATTCATTTCATTGGAATATTAGTGGGTATAATTTAATGTGGTATTAATTATGTATTGAATTTTTTATGAAACTATAAAAGATTAAAATATCATCTATCTATATATTAATTTGGTTAAGTTATAGAGAATGTTTGATAAATTTTTTGTGTATTTTTTCTAACATCTTTTAATCAATTATAAATTTATTATTCCTAATTATAATTATAATAAGTGGTGGTGGTGGTAGTCTATTACCTGAGAGTGTTGACTACTAGCTGATTTGATCTTGACTTCGAGGTCATGAGTTTGAATCCCTGCACGTGCAAGAAGAAACTCTGGTTTGAGTAAAAGATTACGACTTGGGCACGGATCAACATCTCAATTCTAGGTTATTGGTGGGGCTACGTTGACAGGGGTCAGTGCAAAGCGCTGATTGTTGAAAAGTCTGAAGATCGAAACACGAAAAAATCTGAACATTACGTCGTAGCGGGATGGATCTAGGTCGACCCTATGCTCATTCCTTTTGTTAAAAAAATTATAATTATAACCAAGCGCATGTCTCTTGTTGACCTTCTTTAGGATACCAGCCCAATTAAGCACATTCCTTTTACAGCCGAAACATATTGGAAGCTTCGGCCCAACGCAGCCCATACATCTTTACAACCCAAAATTATTTTGGCACTTCGGCCCAAACAAAGCCCAATAAAAGTCCATTTCTCTTACACTCTAAATTATTTGAACTTGAAGCTTCGGCCCAAACCAGCATTACCCCTTCTTTACCCTAAAACTCGATAAATCAGAAACGGAGATTGGTTGTCATTTTCGGAGGAAATTCGATTGATGGCCGACCACCGGAGTCGCATCCGTAAGGGGTTGACGGCGTAGTTGCTGCTAGCTCAAACCTAGAAGGTCCGTAAGTTCTATCTCTATCTCTCTTTTCGCTTTTATTGTCAGTGTAGGACGAGGTCCGGTCCTATGATTTGGTGTGCGGATTGACCCGATCAATACAGTGGAGTTTGATTCGTGCGTGAGCGTCGCATCAATAGATGCTTTGTAGTAGTTGAAGCAGTTACTGCTTATGGCGACAGTTTTTAGGGTTTGTTTGCCCTTATTTGCTTTGATGTAGAACTGTAGTGTTTAAGATGGGGACTTACCGTGTCGATTTTGTTTGTAGTTGGTTGATGCTTCTTTATTAGAAGATGATTTACAATGCAATTGAAAACTTCTACCTTAGTGAAGAACAATTGAGCAATTCGCCGTCAAGGAAAGATGGGATTGATGAACAACTTAAACCACACTCAGGATTTATGGGTGTGAGTGACCTTTCAGGAGAGCGACATACTACTCAGACTGTATCCTTGTGTTTATGTTCTATCAAAGTGCTATTTTGCTTTAGTATTGGATAGTGTTGTCTTTGATTTTCTTGATTTCTTATTATACTAGACCACAAACTGTGATGACAACAGGCCAAGACCTTTTCCATCGCTTCTATTGCAAGAAATCGTTCTCTCGGTTTCATGCAAAGGTTAGCTTCTGAGTTTACCCTCAATTGGTAATCTTGCAGGATATGTTATCCATAGTGAGGAAATTATTCCTTTTCACAATTTCTTGTGATTTATATTCTTGACTCCTAAATATTTTCTCCATTTCTAATCTAAAATGATCTTTTGTTTTTAGCCATTAGTTTGGATAAGAAATCTGTACGTATTTGGAAAGTTGAAGTTATCTAATTTAATCATCTTGTAGTTTGCTATTCTGGTTGATAATTCAGTTAATTTCTTATAATCTGTCATGTCTTCCAATTTATTCTGTCCGGACTTGTGTTTATTATCGCTGCCATTACAGAAAGTTGCTGCTAGCTGTGTTTGGCTTGCCTCAAAGCTGGGGAAAGCCCCGGGAAGGCAAGGCAAGTACTCCATGTCTTTCATCGGATGGAAAGTAGAAGGGAGAACTTATGTATAGAGCATTTGGATAAATGTTCAAATGTTCAAATCTTGCCTTATTTGTGTTGTTTCTGAACTAGATTCAAACAGATTTCCACATAGTAACATTTCCTCACTTTGTACAGAAATATGCGGAGCTGAAAATTGGACTGAGCTGAACGGAAGGACCTATATTGAAGGAGATGGGTTTTATCTGTCATGTGGAGTATCCTCACAAATTTATATCTAACTACCTTGTAACTCTCGAAACACCTGAAGAGTTGAGTCAGGAAGCGTGGAACCTGAATTATGGGAAGGAAGAAGGCTTTGACATTGGTTGAGTCTTGTTAGCATTCCTTTTGCATTAATGCCACTGTCTTGTTTAATATTTTTCTCACAGGGTTTGTGTTTATGCATTGTTTCAGAGGAAGTGGTTTCAGACTTGTTTATTAATTGGACTTGTTATGTCGCGTTGTGGTTTAAGATGCTTACAAGGGCTGCTGCGAGGAAGCTATTCACCAACATTCGCTTGAAAAGGTAATCTTCGTACTCATCTTAGATTTGACTGTTTCTTTTTATCTCAATTTTTGAAAATTTAGTTTTACCTTTCCATCGTTAAATCCATCACTTTCAGTAGTGCTTGCTTAGTAAATTCCAGTAATCGTAAATGTTGATAGATCTTCTAGACATACTTTTACTCCTTTTCTTTGTTGTTATGGCCAAAAAAAAAATCTATCTTATCTTCGTAGTGTATCTTATGATTGTTTGTCACTCTCATGCATAAGCCTACGGACTATCCTTCGGTTCAAGAGGTGAGGTTGTTGCCTCTTTTATGATTTATTGTATCTGGAATTTGATGGAAAAAAGTACGGAGACTAAATACCATTACAGTTTGTTGCCTCTTTGACACTATATCCCTCGTGTTGTGTAAGGATGGATGGAGACTTTACCTTTGCTAATACATTCACAGATCTTCCACCCAAGGCAGTATCTAAGGTAATTTCATCTTCTAGTCCTATTTTCATGACAGAGTAATCCTAACAAAACGTAAATCTAAGTAAGAAAGGGAATATATTGCTATTTCAAGAAACTATTGAATAGGTTTTATATGATTCATCATCGAATCTCGTTGTTTTATATGGGTCCTCAAGAACTATAAGGCGGATTTTTAGCATCAATGGTCCGATTTGTTTGTAATCTATTGAGCCGGGTTTTAGGTTATTAACGGGGCCATTTTAATGGGCACTAAAAGTCTGAATCCACCGAAAATGTTGAGCTAATCATTTTTCCTCTAGTTGGACTAATATTTCGGTGAACTGGTAGATATTTTGGTGCATTAGGTCAAATCAGTTGTATTAGGCCTATTTATTCATTAATTGGTCTATTTATTCGTCATTTCTTTTCCGCATTAACGCTAATTGGCCGATTTGTTATGCTACGCGACCGATTTATTCGAGACGATGTTTTGGCTACTGCCGATTTTTTGCTTCGGTATATAACGATTTTATGCTGATTATTTGTTGTATTCAGTCGATTTAATTGTATTACTGGGCCAAATTTTTATACGATTCGGCCGATCTATACGTCTTTACTAAACCGATTTTGCCGGTGTTGCGCCGATTTAATTTTTATGTGCCTATATTTTGCCGTGTTTGGCTGATTTAATCGCTTAACTGAGCCTATTTTTTGCCATTTTGGGTCCATTTAGTCCTGTTGGGCCGATTTGGTTCTATTTAGGGAAGAGTTAGAAAGTTGCTGGGCCGTATTTTTGTCTTGTTAGGACAATTTTATCGTCTTACTGGGCCGATTGTTTGCAGTGATAGGCCGATTTATTCATTTACTCGGCCGATTTATTCGCGTTACTGGCCATTTGTCGATTTAATCAGTTTATGTGGCTGATGTTTTGCAGTTTTGATTCGATTAAATCGTTTTACTGAAACGAGTTATTCATTCTATTGTGCTGAGTTTTTAGTGGGGGCGATTAATTCAATTTACTGGGCCGATTAATTCGGTTTACTTGGCCGCTTTATTCATTTTAATGGGCCAAGTACTAAGTATCCAGCCGATTTAATCAGCTTATTGTGCCGATTTATTCGGTTTACTACGCCGATTAATTCAATTGACTAGATATTCCGATTATTCGTCTTATTAACGTGATGGGCCGATTTATTCCTGTCATGGGCCGATTTAATCAGCTTAATGTGCCGATTTAATCGGCTTATTGGGCCGATTAATCGAATGGGCGATCTAATCGGCTTACTGGGGCGATCTAATCGGCTTACTGGGGCGATCTAATCGGCTTACTGGGCCGATTAATCAACTGGCCGATCTAATCGGCTTACTGGGCCGATTTATTCCTTTTACTCCGCCGATTTATCGGGTTACTTGTCCGTTTTAATTGGCATACTGGGCCGATTTATTACCGTGTCGGGCCCATTTATTACCGTGCTGGGCCGAGTTATTCATTTGCCGATGATTTAATCGGCTTGCTGGGCCGATTAATCGACTGGACGATTTAATCGACTTACTGGGCCGATTTATTCCTTCTACTCGGCCGATTCAATTGGCTTACTGTGCCGATTTAATCGTCTTACTGGGCCATTGACTTATTGGGCCGATTTATTCCTTTTACTCTGCCGATTTATTCGTGCTACTGGTCGATTATTCGATTTACTGGGCCGATTTTTTTCGGAGATGGGCCGATTTATTGATTTTGCTACACCACTTTATTCGTTTGTTCATCGCCGATTTACTCATATTGCAGAGACGATTTTTTGGAGTTGTGAGCTGATTAATTCATGTTACTGGGCCGATTTGTCAGGTTTGGCCGATTTATTCGGTTTATTGAGACAATGTTTTGGATTGCTCGGTCGATTTAACCATTTCACTGTTACAACGTTTAGTAGTGGGGCCGATGTATTTACTTTAGACTGCCGATTTTGTGCGCTATTGGTCCAATTTTTGCAGTACTGGGTCGATCTACTCGTTTCACTGGGCCGATTTTTTGTGGTAGCAGGCCGATCTATTCGTTTTACAGGGATTATTTGATGCAGTATTAGTCCGATTTTTTTTATTAATGGTCTAATTTTTTTATCTTATTGGGACGATTTATTTGCATTACTGCAACAATTTTGTCATACGGGGACGATTTATTCATCATTACAGGGAAAATTTTGTGCTATTGGATCGTTTTAATCATTTTCTTTGGCCGATGGTTTGTTCTGCTGGGCCGATTTATTCATTTTTACTGGGATGATTTTTGTTCTGGGATTATTTGCTAGCCATTTCTTTACCGGTTTGATGCTATTGGACGAAATTTTTGTGTTATACATGCGATTTATTCGCCTGCTGGGACACTGTTGGTGTTGTTGGGCCGATTTTTCGCCATTTCTATGTCGGTTTGATGCTATTGGGTCCAAATCAAATCTAAGATGAGTATGAAGATTACCTGTTCAAGCGACTGTTAGTGAAAAGCTTCCATGCAGCAACCTTTGTAAGCATCTTAAATCACAACACGATATAACAAGTCTGAAACCACTTCCTCTGAAACAATGCATAAACACAAACCCGGTGAGAAAAATATTAAACATGACAGTGGCAGCAATGCAAAAGGAAAGCTAACAAGACTCAACCGATGTCAAAGCCTTCTTCCATCCCATAATTCTTTCCCAAAAGGATAATCGTTACATTGAATATTTTCTCACAAAAATAAATGCTACTCTTTTTTGCTGCACACTTACTTCCATCATCAATAATAATGACACATGTAAAGCCACAAAGACTAAGTAGAACTAGATATGTGTATTAAAAAATAAAGCCATGGAACAAGTAGACTTAGTCCATAGGTTTTTACTAACTAAACTGAACTTATTTTCTTAACTCTTCTATGGAAGTAATATTCAATGAATGATGAATGAGTATAGTGGCAATGTTTTACGGTTATTCATGACATGGGAATTGCTGAAAGGATAATCAATAAACAAAAGCAACAAAACTATAATACCTCATAAGATATTGATATCTTTTGCAGCACGTTGTTGGAGATAACTACATGGATGAAAAAAAAAACTTTAGCAAGAAGGTGAGATTTGTTTGCGCTAGCAACATATGTAGCAATTATAGGTTCCTTTCTACCAATCTTTTTTCTTTATAGGTATTCATCATGAACAATTACTACGTAATGACGCAGGAATAATGACAAACCTAAAGACAGTAATGACTGACATGATAGATATTATGAGGAGAAAAAAAAGAGAGAAAGAATCACCGAGTAAGAAATATTATACCTCAAAGTTTTATGTTCCGCACTCTTAAAAAATTCAATATAGGTTATGCAGCGGAACCAACTGTAATATAACCCATCAAAGTTAAGTTCTTCACCAATCCACAGGCCTAGTCCAGCAAGCCAATGTTAGTACCAGAGAAAGAATAGTTCCCATTGTGAAATAAGGGATATAGACTATAGAGCCACAAAAAACCTCAGTTGGCTTTCATAGTCTCTGCTGGACACATCATCCCCCATTGTGATTGTACAGAACAAGAGATCAACACCTATAAAAATAATAAACAAGACAGTGGCAGCAATGCAAAAGGACAACTAGCAGGATTCAAGGGATGTCAAAGCCTTCTTCCTTCCCATGATTCTTTCCCAGAAGGATAACCCTTACACTGTCTGCTGAATATTTTTCTCACAAAAACTAAATGCTACTCTTAGTGTTGCAGACGTACTTCCATCATCAACAACAATGGACTAGCATCTCTTTCAAGTTCAATATCAACACCTACAAAACAAATAACTCAAATAAACTACATGCAACTCTAGATAATCAAATATATAAAACCAAATTGCGGATAATATCAATCAAATTACGACCTTCAAATTAGGATAAAAATGTCATTAAAAATGCCAATGAATTCTCACAAAATAACAGTAACAAAATCTCAGCTGTGGTCGATCTCACAATCAGAATATCAAACAGAATTCCAGGCTAATTGGACAGTCAAACCTTCAAGTTTCGACTCAATTGGACAGCTAGGGTTAGGGTTATATTCGTACCTCAGTGGAGACGACGACTGTTGATTAGTTGCACCTCTCCACGGCCTACCAGGATGCAATTTCAAGTGTAAGTACAAAAAATCACCAAATCGAGATGTTCTTTGGAGTTCATTATGAAACCGTCACTCTCATCCGTAAATCACGAACTGACTCCGTCCACGATTACGAATTTTGTGGTGGTTTCAAGGAGCATTCACCATGTCGTTTGGGATTCCGGTGTGCTTGATGTCGAAATCATCGACCCCAGACTCCCTCACTCTTGACACTTGTTGTGCTCTCATTCTCCCGTCCCTCTTGTACAAAAGGTAGGGTTTCTGTTCTTCTCTTTACCCTTTTAAACAATACGACGTAAGGTTTCTACTTTATCTCTATACGAGATATCATCGCGACAGATGTAATGAACACAGTTTATCCTTTTTTTATATGGAAAGATTCTGCTCCAGGAACCAAAAACGGGTCCATCCTATCCTTGCACACTATTCAGTCGAGCCAAATGGTCTGCCAAACATAAAAGTTGCAAGATATATCAGGGATATTACTCAAAGCTTCATTGCCTCTGTAATACTTGGAACACCATTCTGTTCAATGAAAACAGTCCAATTACAAGCCAATTAGCTGCAATATTGACTAGCCAATTAGTTGGATTCCAAAAAGAAAATGGACAAACAAAGGAATGTCATTCTTAGTATCATATATGTCATTTCTCAAACCTTTTTGAAGACAATATATCTATATTAGAAAAATTCAAATGATAGTTTTAATCTAATGCTATTGATTTTACATCCATAACCCAATTTCACCAACCAAAAGCGACCTCTCTGTCTTGTTTTGTTAACCCAGAGCAAAATTGCTCGGTGATTTGTCAAAAAAGAACTAGTACAAATCAAATGTATCTAGCAGAAACACTCCTCTTGCCTAATCCCCTAGATATTGAGTATATACGGTCTACATTCTGCTGACACTATTCAGCAAAGTTCGCAATAAGGTCTACTGACATTATTCAGCAAGGTTCTCAATACAGGCTACAACATATTACTGGTCAATGCATCAAATCCTGAAATCCACTGAAAATTAAGGTTCAGTTAGAAATTAGGGTTTGGGGCTTACCTTATTTGGCTGACTCGTCGTAATGATTAGTCGATACCGGACCGTGAAGAGCGCGGGATGGCGGGACGGCGAGACGTGTGCGGCAGAACAAATCGCTGAGGGGCAGAGGGCAGAGACTTAAGGGTTACGCAGAGAACCGAAGAAGAAGAAGTAGAAAAAGATGAGTCTGAAATCTGAATGACTAAACGGTAGAATGAAAGAGAGAACGTCTGTACTGTTTAATATACTAGGCCCGGGCCGCATTAATTTTTCATTTGCAGACCGGTTCAAAACCAATAGATGGGTTGGATCCGGTTTAGGCAGACCACCGCCATATCCGCCTCTGTGGACAACATGTTTTTCTTCCTCTTAACTGCGGCGACAAGCCGGCCGGCCGGCATCAAGATAGGCACTGTTCACACTGCCGTGACTTCCTTTCCCTAGAAAGGTCTCTTCCGCGAGCTATGAGTATTGAAAAGTAGGATGTCAAAACGGGTCATGGATCGTGTCAGGTACCGTCTGATCCAAACACGACCCGTGTGCTCTTATGAGTCAATTTTTGAAACTCAAACTTGACCCGTGAGTCAGAACGACCCGTCAGGAATAGTAAGGCTTGGGTCAGACTGACCCGTTCAACCTCCATAACCCGCAGGTCAGTCTGACCCGTCGACCCACCCGTATATAAAAAACCAGAAACAGACTAGGCTCGGGCTGCCCATCCGCATTAATTTTCCATTTGCAGAAGAACTGTCCATAAATGTAGCAGAAGAACGGGGCCATTGCAATCTATATTGTCTGCTGCATATTGGTCATAAGTTATTTTGGTTTAAGGTCTCCATAATAAAGACTGATGGTTCATCGTCAGCACAAGCTCTTTCTCTATAATAAGGATCATTAGAGAAACCAAACTGAAGATACCATCATATCTACTCATATAGACAAACCACGTCCGAAATGCAGCAGTTTATTAATCAAAGATACAACAATATCAACACCGAGCTCGACACCAACCAATCAAAAAGACCTGTTCGGGTTTGAAGAAGACGACTTGGCCTTTGCGAAATCCACCAAATCTTTAAACAGAGCATCCTCTGCTTTCACGGGTTTGGTCGAAGGGGAGCTGAGGACCAGACCCTGAGTCTGGTTCACCAAACTGTCGTTAGAAGAACCCGACCCACTACTCGAATGAGACCCACCAGGGCCTCCTTTGCTCTCAAAGAATTGCTGCCTCTGGTTATACCGAGCTGGTGGTGGTGGGATTACCTCAGCAGGGCGGGATAACAAGGCAGGTTCATCAAAAACAGGTGGTGGTGGTGGCGGGGTGGAGAAAATAGGGTGGTTGGGGGACAGTGGAGGTGAGTCAGCTGTGGTGGTAGAGTAATTTGGGGCAGAGGATTCGGTTTTGGCGGGTTCTGAGGACTTGTAGGAATCGCCGCTCAGAAAATCAACCACCCCGGAATCTGTAGATCCGAATGGTTTCTTCGCCCAAGATGATTCCCCTCGGGAATTAGCAGGTTTTCTGCTCAATCCATTGTCTCTTGACCTGAGATACATGAATATTACTAATTTACTTATGTATTTTATACAGAACGATATGAAATCTTATGATTTTTATGATTCAATTTTTCAGTCCCCTCATCAGTCTTACTAAAAAAAGATTGATTACCAAATTGCATACCTGAATTTGCACGAATTGCAAAACACGACAAACTTGTTTTTTTACCAACAGCATAACGAACTGAAAGCTAATCTTGCAAACACCATACTTTTAATTTGATAGAGTGTTAAAATGACAGGACAAAGGAATACTCTTGTTTAAACTTAAAATTACAGATTTGATTTAGTTCAATTGTTATTTGTCAAGAGAAATACTTTAGTAGATGTTCATTGCAATTTGTCAAAAGTACGGTATGCAATTTAGTTATCATCCCTACTTCAAACCCCGATCTTAAAAAATTTGACTGCTATATCTCAACTCTTTTTCAGAACATCTATAAACCCAGGCAGAAAGAAAGAAGAAACTTACCTGTGAGCAAGTTGAGAAAGTTCCTCCTCAGATTCATCATCTTCGTGATTCACATTCACCAGTGGAATTGGCATACTTGAGGTTTCAGGCGTGTGGGATAGAACACCAGCAGCAACTGCTCCTTGGGAAATCTCATCATGCCGAGCAAGTACTTTCTGAAGTGTATCATTCAATGCCAATCCTTGGAAAAGAAGTTCCTCATCTCTAAGAAAGCAATTTCCATTCAGTAGCATCCATATAAGCAATTTTTTTTCCATTTGACGAAACAAAGACAAATACGTGTCATGATCTTACGAGGTGTTGTTCACGAGAAGCATTACACGCTTCTCGTAAGACTGGCACTGATCGACAAGGTCCGTGATTATGTCATCCTTTAGTGCCTGCACGAAAAATATATGTAAAAGTTCTTAATCATATCCACTCTTTGGTAGAGTCCCCACTGATTAGAACGAAATCTTTACCCACCTATCAGCTTAAGATTTTGGATAGGATCGATTTTATATATAACGGATTCCATTATTTAAGCACTTGGCAGAGCTACACATATTTTATAGAAAAACAGGCTATCTTATCGAAGAAAATGATGGACAGGCAAAGCCTTACCTCAGGTCTCTTTGAATCCAATGCCCCAAGCATTTCCATCAGAATATCTGCTATGCCCTTTGCATTCTGCATCTCTGGCAAGCTTCACACGAGGGGAAGAAACGTAAAATTGGTTTGTTTTAACTGTAGTGGTTGGTATCTTAACAAGTGAATTCGATTCAATAGCATTAAATGGTTCAAGATATGGTGAATAAGTATTGGAGTTACCTAAGACCAGAAGGATCAGCAGACTCAAGAGAGGCCTGAATAGCAGCATCTTCATAAGGCGAAGGATGATGAATAGCTATTGGCTGTGTCTGTGGTGGAGTAAAAAGAGGCACACTGTCCTCTATCCGAGGTGGGAATTCAACTCCAGCAGCCTAAAGAAAGTATATTTTTCATTTTCAATTAACTCTAATTTTTAAACGAACTAAACACAAGTGTAAGCATAGGCTTAAAAGGCATTCTGTAAATAATATATGCATATAGGGTCGACAATGGTGCGGTGAAAAACCCATAACCATGGTTATAACGTTACTGTTTAAAATGGTTAACCGTACCATTATGGTGTGGTGCGGTTATGGTGATGAATTTTCTACCCATAATGGTTATGGTTATGATATTTGAGCTAACCATGGTTATTATATAAATATAATAATTAATTATTATTAATAAACTAATATATACTAAATAATGGAAGTTAATGTACATACATGTAATAAATAACTATGATGTTAGTTTTATATATTTTTATTGTTGATAATATAGATTTATGTATTTTTTTAAATAAAATTTTTGGTATTTTATTATATTACATGTGTGGAATAAATATGAGTATACGGGTAAAACCATGGTTAATAACAACAGTTATTTTAATGGTTATGGTATTGAAAATTGTACCTGTAATGGTTATGGTATGTGGTTTAAAAATATGGTATGGTTATAATATTTGACATACTTGTACCATACCCTAACCATTGCCAGCCCTATATGCATATCGTACAAAGTTATCAAGTTTTAACATATATAACCCAATGAAATAAGAGAAGTGACAATTGGGTATGATATTATTAACTGTATCAATGAGAAGTTACTCACCCTCAACTCATTGTATGCAGCATAGTATTGGGGATATCTTCCACTAGATCCCCCCAGTGCTTCTTGCCATGTGTCAATCAAAATCAATATCTTCTCCCTCACAGTCAAGTCTGGCTGCATAATTTAGAAGAACTGTCACGAATTAGTCCATTAGAAGAACAATGACTTAAGAAGAAGAAGGGGTTTCAGATATCCACCTTTTTCTTCACTACTTTAACCATTTCATGCAAGATATCACGATCAACAATCAGCTGAAAGATATTCTCTTCACAATTCTTGCTCAGTGTCTCCAACACCTAAATTGCAATATTTATTACCATGATAAATTATTCAGTATAAGCTAACATTAGCATGAACCACATGTTAGAGAGAGGCTGAAAGGGAGAGAGACTTACAAAAAGGGCAAGAAGCTGGATTTTAGGATTTTTACTGGTAACACGCTTTTTGAGTATTTTCAAAGCGTCCTTTGCTTGCCTAGAGTGAATTAAATTCATGCTAAAACAATCAGTACATCTCCGAGCAAACATATAATGGAATATAGCAAGGGGAAAAGCAAAACTTCAAGTGATTGAACTATGTTAACTATTACAAACTTTAACCTTCCAAAGAACAACCTATAATTGAACAATGCATAATCTTTCCCTGTCACATCTTATGAGTTGCATGAAATGAGTGATAATCTTATTCTTATCTCTAGGATCTAAGTCATGCTGAGAAAATCCATATGTCATGACAAGGCGGCCGAAATAATGGAAGAACAAAATGGATAAACTGTGTACCTGGGATCCAAGTTAATAACATCACAGAGTTCGATATTCATAGCCCAGTCAGGACCCGTCAGTGAGTCAATGGTTGCTCTCTCTGCAATTGCTGCCGCATTCCCAGCCATATCTTTCTGCCTCCTTCAAACAAACTTTGAATCTTTAAGCTCCTTAGAGTTTGAAAGACGGCACCATGTGAAAATTGAAATTCACAACCAAAAATAGCATTCAGAAGAAGCTAAACAAGATATGCGAAGGTATTATCTACTATTCAACTACTCTCAACTGCTTTATACCCAGATCGTGAGAAACGAATAAAATAAACGGTTTCAAAGACTGCTCATCACAATACTGTATTCATAGTAAACAAGTTCATAAAACACCTAGCTGAATAACACCCAGAAACCGAACCGATCCCAATTACTTCCATCAAAGACTTGCCACAAACCGGAAACATAGCAGAGAGATCAGCAAAGGAATAACAACTAGAGTTACCCAACAGGTTAAACTATGCTGAATTCCTAAGAGGACAGACATATTCGAACTAATCATCCCAAAAACCTAATTTCCTGATTCCATACATCATCCACCCCTGACCCCTCATTTCCGCATCACCCAAGGAAAACTCACCAATGAACAAGAATCCACCAGACAGAACAAGCGAATCAACACGAGAGTATATGATCCGAATGGATCTTCAGGTGAAGAAATGAGCGTCTCCTTCTCTCTCTCTCTCTCCGATAACTGATTTGTGTGATAGTATAATCACGGCGTCAGCCTTATACTAAAGTATCAAACTTTAGCTTGCCGACCCTCTTAAGAATTTCTCCTCTCTCCAAATGGAAAATGGAAAATTCAGCAAGTCGGAACGCTAACAAACTCTTTTAAGCAAAATGATACCTCAATTATAGAAGCGTGTTTAATCGGTACCTTAATTATATATATTTTACATTTAACTACCTCAACTATCAAGAGTGTGACTGATAGTGACATCCATCGATTTTTTCAATAATTTTATGCAAATAGGTCATGTGACTCTCACTTATAATAGCAAAAATGCATTTTCCGAAATTTGTTCAAACCATCACCGTTAACCAACATAGGTCAAGTCATGGGTCAATCCGAGTTTGGAGACTGATGGAATATGGGTTTTGAGCCCAGATATTTTCGTATTTGACTCAAAACTAGTCGGAATTTGATCCACAAGAGTCAAAAGCATAGTTGTTGATCTACTACAACAGGCGTCGCCATTTTCGTGGAACACTTGAGGGCGGAGCCCATAGGAGATGTGCCAAACACCATCGATCTCCTCCTGAGCACCCGACATGAAAGTACGAGAATTAAATGCATGTTAGAGCACACCATAGTCTAAACGTCTACGCTCCTATTACCTAGTTCGACCATTTATGGTAAGTAATTATCAAAGTGACAAGGAAGACAGTCTACACTAGAGTAGTTGTTCTACTCATAATCATTACACCGGATAACCATGGTAGGATCTCACTTTACCATGATTCAGGTAAGGAGGGCTATAAATACCCCTTCACCTACTTCATTTTTACATTAATTGCTCATTAATTGATCTTACCCACCATTTGCTCTACATTTTGCTATCCTATTCCAAACGAACCTCCACTGATTTCATCATCAGATGGGAAACTACGGAAACACCTCATAATTCCCTTTCGTGCAGGTCACCAAAGCAACTAGGAGCAACTGAAAAGAAGAGACACCAATTTTCGTGACCCAACAGAGACAACCAGAAAGTCATATATTATGAACGACCAAATTAACCTAAATATGGGTCAAAACTTTGGATAGACACGATTTAGACCTCATCGCTGAAGCTATGTGACCAAGCATAGGATGTTCCTAAGCCAGAACTCGATTTTTGGGTTGATCTGCATTTATTGACGGTGACAGTTTGACGGGGAGTAAGTTCTTAGGTGCAAAATAAGGTCATATGTGCATCATCTTTGCACACATGATAGTTAAAAAACGATAAGATATAGTTGAGGTATCAATTAGGCATGCCCTTGTAGTTGAGGTACCAAAATGTTATTTTCTACCATGAAGATTGAAGACCTGGCCCAATTCGAAGGGATAGATAGCTGATTATTTTCGGAACATATAAACTGTGACGTAGCACGTGACCGGACAATCAATTGTCTCTGTGACTTGACACGTGGAATGCAGTTGAGTACGGATATATTCTTAAGAAAATATGATTGGTCTGTGAGTCTGCGACATGAATTGCATCAGTCGGTTTAGTTTCGAGGTTCCCTGGGTTGACTTTTCATCTAGCGGCTGTCACCGCGTCTTTCCCCAGAATTGACTTATCAGTGTTCTCACAGCTTTAATTTGTGTCCTCACAAGAAAGAGTTAATTTTTACAAGATGCCCTCGGACTTTGGACACCATTACTTTTTACCCTTACTATGATGTTTTTGACGAATACGTCATGATATCATTTTCGTTGACTATGACTAGGGGGTGAGAAAAAAAGACGAATTGGATCAAATTTTCGGCAAAATCAATCTGAGACTAAACATACGGTTTTTTTTTCTTAAGGTCGGGTTCAGACTTTTTTTTCTTCAAAATTCTGACTAGGTCCGACCCGAAATCGGTTTAAAAAAATCATAGCCTATACAATAGTCGATCTATTTCCCAGTTGACAACAGCAGACAACATTCCTTCGGCCCCTTCGCCATTCACCGGGAAGCACTCTGTCCCATTTGACTCCGACTCAATTCGTTGAAACGACATCGCTTTGCAACTTCCGGAGCTCAAGAATCTGCTCCATGTTCTGAATGAGAAATGGCAGTAGTGGTACGACAGCGCAGAAGGGAGTCCAGGTACAAACAAGTTTCTTTTCATCCAATTTTATGCATTTGAAGTGAAGATTGAGAGTCTTGATTGTTTCGGTCTTGATTGATTCGCGGAGCTGCATATGAAATTGGGACATAACTGCGTCTTTCCCCCTTAAAATTTCGATCCAAGACCGACCCAAATCAAGCAAGACCGACCCAAATCAAGCAAGACCGACTCGGGTAATTTTTTTTCTTGAAATCGGTCTCGGTCCTCGCATCTCGGTCCTCCAAAAGCGAGGACCGAAATTTCAGGCTCAATCTTGCCAAAAAGACTCTCATCCCAGCTCACCCCTAACTATTTATTCGTTTATTTTGAACGATTTTTTTGTCGTCATAATATTCTTTTTTAACAGATATATGGTTGGTTACCTAATAACTAATATATTGACAAACAATTCATTAAGATGACAAATGCAGGCTTTCAAATCCTCATTGCTTTCCTTCCAATGTACCAATGAACGACGCAGCAGATGGATACTAGAACTCTCCATTTACGTACAAATATATCATATATATATACTAACAGTTACAGTAGCTTACTCATTATACTGTTGTCTGTTTCAAGCAGGAACACATCTTTGCCATAATCTTAAGAACCCTATCAACACACCAAATAAAGCACCCAATACCCCAACAACATAAACCAAAAAAACAATACCTCGACTTTTTGGTCTTCTAACTACTAATGATGATGATGCACCCGCATTTACGCACATGGAATTGACTCTTACACGGCTGAAGCTCGACATTCTCTCAAGAGCTTTGTTAACCAGAGCATTCTCTGAAGCCGCTGCTGGGTTAGTGGGTATGGACTCTACAAAAGACCATACCACCGATGAGAATTGACTCATCCGACTCCCTCCACCTTCCATGCTACTTTGGTTTCGATTTTGAGTTCCATTGTTTAGCACAATACTAGCATCACTACTCAAACCTGAAAAAAGGTTTCAAAAAAACAATCGCTAAATTACCTGATTTCTGATCTCAGTACAGTAGTCGAAGTAGTGGTTTTTAAGGTGTTTTTTTTCCCAAACATAAATTTGAGAGCAATAAATCAAATACTTGTGCAAGAAGAGCTTGCTCATTAGTAGTAGTCATTGATCCATGTGGACTATGGACACTTTTCCAAAACCATCCACCTCTGGAGAAGCTATATGAGGATGGCCAATGGAGAGAGCCACTTTGTCCACATATAAAAACAAAGTAAAGAACTCAGTGATCACAGAGGAATCGCGTCAACATCTGAGCACGTGCAAGTAATGTACCTGAGGGATGAGGCTGAGGTGCTTGTACAGATTCTACAGAGGACAAAGCATCATTTTCCCACAGATGATTGATATTTGGATCCGCAGAGACTAGCTTGGTCTGATGCTGCTCCATCTGGTAGCTAAATTGGTTGGCCATGCCATAATAAAAAACGTTGGCCTCATTAATCCCTTGATCTAAAGGACCCATGTCGCGTAAAAACATGTCTGCATCGTAGTACTGATCCAGCTCAGACAAGCCACCCGCCTCTTCAAACGACAGTCCCTCTTCAGGTGTGTTGTTCACAACATTGACAGTGGGATCAGGACCAATGAGATCATCGATTTCCAGGTAATCTCCACCACCTTGAGCTTCAAATGCGTAATTCTGAGGGTCATCGGTCACCTCAGAACCATCATTTTGCTGGTTCTGAGGTGTTCCTAAGAGCGCCCAGTCAATGGTTGCCATAAAATCATCCTGTTGAGTGATATTAACCACATCCACTGTAGAAACTGCAAGGTCAGAGCTAGCACCACAGAGTGGACTCTGGTCGTGCTCAGGCACCAAGCATTCATTTAGCAACTGCTCAAGGTCATCCAGTGGAAGCTGGAAATGGTCATTAATACTCACATCAACAGAAGTAACATCCGGAAGTTGTCTTGATAGTATTTCTACTTCCTGCTGCTCATTGACCTTCCCAACATCGCCATCATCATCTGCCCATTCTTCCTCTCTAAAAGGTGCACCATATTGCTCCCCATTTTTAGGTCCAGATCCACTCTTTTTGTAAACTTTATAAAGAGCGTAATAGTCCTGCAATAGTAAAATAAATCAATGTCAGTAAACTGCTATATACAGCCTTTGGTAAAAGTTAAATACTTTAAGAGAAGCACTTCCCACATACAAACCTTTACATTTTGGCACCTCTTGAATTCCTCCTCGTCTAAGGTATACTCATGCATTACCCAGTCAGTACGTAGACCACTAGGAGCTCGACCTCTATAAAAGACCAGAGTTTTCTTCACTCCAACAGAGCGTGAGCTGGATGTAATGTTACGATCCTTCCCTGTTGCCTTCCAATAGCCATGTCCGGTTGCCCGGTTTGACCTTGCTCCATTGGGATACCTCCTGTCCCTGGTGCTGAAAAAGTACCACTGCCTATCTCCAGTCCTCAACAAAGAGAGACCTGCATCAGATTCTATAGTCAGAAAATATATCTACATCCTAAAGGAAGAAAAATAATGAAATGATTCTTGACAAAGAAAAGATTGAGCTACGAAATGATATGATTATAATAACCATTAGGAAAGGCATATCCTTGTCTATTTTCACTCTCTATGATCATTTTCATTTTGTTAATTCATACCACATATCAAATCCTCTACACCAAACGAAATTGACCAATGGGACCAGAAAATACAAGTCAAATTCAGAAACAAGGATCAACTGAACAGCTACAGCTTAAGCTGAAAATAACCATGGTAAGGATTACATAAGCAAAAAGAAACTAGTATGGCAACAGAGAACTAGAACGGAATTGAGAAGAAGAGTACACAGAAAGATGAGCACAAACAACGTGCTAACTCGAAATGCAAATAACCCAACGATTATTTGCTCAAATCAATCTCCAAAACAAAATAGTGAACCAAGTCAACGGATAAGATAATCAAATACCGCAGCAGTTGAGATAGAACCAGTACAAAGTCACATGTACACGTAAACAGAAATTTAGATAAAAACAAATCCGGGGAGGAGAAGGAGAACACGCATGAAATCATAACCACTAATTCGTCTCGAAACAAACACGATAACTATACCGGTATACCCCAAGTATGTATCAACCAACAGGATTGGATCGAAGGATCCCAATGTCAAACATACCAGAATAAAGAGCATCATCATCCACAGGCAATCAAGTGCAGAGAAAATAGTAAGCACAGTCTATAGCAAAAATACCTTCTCAATTCGAAATGATATAGTCAACGCCAAAACTGGGAACTTTAAATACCAAGAATAAGTCTATTAAGAAAGCAAGATCTTACCAGGCAGGTCCTCCGGATCCCACTTGTAGACATCAAGCTCAGCGATGATGTTCAGCTTCAGCTTCTTTCTACAGATCTTCCTCTTAAGGTAATAGAGCACCAGCTCCTCATCAGTCGGGTGGAATCGGAATCCGGGAGGCCAGTCTCCGCCGCAAACAACCGGAGATGCGTCCAATTCCACCGTCATCCTCAACAGAAAATCCCCGTCCAATTGGTAACCAGAGAGTAAATGGTCAACCGTTGAGCAGCAGCGCTACGAGAGATGGAAAGACCCGACTTTCGCCCACGGTTAGTGGTGGAGGAAGGAACGTCGAAACCCTATGAAGTGAAAGGGCTTCGAGAGAGACGATGATGGTGGTGCTGACGAAGGTTAGTTGAGGAGAGAAGTGCTGTATGATGTGGTGGTCAAATATGGCGGATCCGAAGTTGCTATGCAATTCCGTTTTGAAGGGCTTTTGGTTTTACAGATTCCATGTTCGCGCATCCACCGTAGTCAAGAGTACCCGAGATTTTAATTGGTGAAGATTCAGACAAGCTCTATATTTCAGTTTTTGAAATTTTATATATATTTTTCAGAATTAAATGTGAAATTGATGACTGAATGCAATGAATTTGTACGGCAGCAATGGAGGACAACATTGGACAAGACCAAGAGTAGGCATAAGTGATGAGACTTGGACCGGTGCAATGGGAAAAGGTGGTTTAGGAGTTATAGCTCGGAATCAAGAAGGTTAGGTAGTAGGCGGTTTCCAAGGCTCGGAGATGTCGGTTTCGATCGACACACTAGAGGCAAGGGACGTATACGCAGGAGTCAAACTCGCAATCGAAAACAAATGGGAATCGGTGGAGATAGAGTCGGATGCGGATGTGGTGATAAACCACGCTAAAGGGATCGTTAAATTTTGGCAAATTGATACTATAATACAAAATAGTCTTCACCTGGCAGGTTCTATCAGAAACCTGTCCTGGAATAGAATACCACGAGCCGCAAATCAATGTGCAGACTGGTTAGCGAAATAAGCTATCAGAGGGATGTGTCTTAGTGATTGGGTTAATCAACCCCCACCCCACCCCCATCCCCCTTTTGGATTTTTTGCGGATACACTATGATGTATATCAGGGTCAAGATCAACCCCCATTTTTCTGAGTAATATACGGATTTATTTGGCCAAAAAAATAAAATTTGTAAGATGCATACCGACAGGAAGATCAAACGTCTCAGATCTGATGATGGAGGTGAGTACACGTCATACCCCTTTATGGAAGTATGTCGGAGAGAGTGAATTGTCAGACACTTCACATTATGAGGTACATCACAGTAGAACGGTGTGGCAAAACGAATGAATCATACTTTATTAGAGAAAGTGTTATGTATGTTGCTGACTGCTGGACTCAGCAATAAATTTTAGGTTGCTAATACGATCATTGTGTATATTTCAGAAAATTGCATATGGATCTTTCATTTATTTGCTTTTATATGTAAATGATATGTTAATTGCATGTAAAAATAAAGGGGAGATAGATCGTTTAAAAACTCAATTAAGTAATGAGTTTGAAATGAAAGATCTAGGAGAAGCACGAAGAATACTGGGGATGGAGATCAACAGATATATGGTGAAATGTACAGTTCATCTTACTCGGAAGCAATATATGAAGAGAATACTGCAACACTTCAACATCGATTCGAAGACGAAGTCGGTGAGTACTCCTATGGCCTCATATTACAAGCTTAGTGCATTGCAGTCTCCTAAATCTGATGAAGAGCGAGACTACATGAGGAATAATCCATATGCAAGTGTTGTTGGAAGTTTAATGTATGGCATGGTGTGTACACAACCTGATATCTCCCAGGTTGTTAGCTTAGTTAGTCGTTATATGCATAATCCTGGAAAAGTCCATTGACATGCAGCTAAGTGGATTCTACGGTATATTGCTGGGACTGTAGAAGTTGATTTGAGGTTCGATAAGAGTGTAGATAGTCTAGTAACTGGATATGTTGACTCATACTATGCAGGTGATCTTGATAAACACCTATCGACAACTGGTTATGTGTTCACTATGGCTGGAGGACCAGTTAGTTGACGATCAACTTTGTATTCAACAATTGCACTATCATCAACCGAGTTTGAATACATGGATGTAACAGAAGTCGTGAAAGAAGCTATTTGGTTACAGGGATTGGTAACCGAATTGGGTTTTGAGCAGCAAGAGGTTACTGTTTACTATGATAGTCAAAGTGCAATCCATTTGGTCAAGAATCACGTATATCACTCTCGAACAAAACATATAGATGTATGATTTCACTTTGTACGTGAAATATTAGAAAAAGATGATATCAAACTTCAGCAGATTGACACAGAAGATAATCCAGCAGATATCTTGACGAAGGTCGTCACAGGAATCAAGTTCCAACACTGTTTGGACTTGATCAGTATTGTACGCTACTAAGCACCGTCAGGTGCATTAAAGCATGTTCGATAACAGAAATCTCTCATGTCAAAGAAAGAGGTGGGTCATTTGAAAAATGAATCAATTTGCAAACAGTGGTATGACACAATTTGGAGGAGGGGCGACTATTGAAGGTCACCCAAATGGCATGCATGCAAGGAAGCATCATCCCACATTTTGCACCACATTTGCTCAAAAGGAGCGGTACACGTTTTGTTACTTTTGTACATGCAGTTAAATAGAACTCCTCCTATAAATATGAGAGTTTTGATGTGCAAGAGAGGTGCGGGAGAAAGGAGAAGAGATGACGTGATAGATTGAGAGAATTTGTAGATTTTGAAAATCTTGTAACAAATTCAATACAAGATGCTCCAGTGTACATAAACAATTTGCAATACCACTTTAAAATCGTTTTGTGAGATTTCCGAATAAGTTAAAGTGACTTAAAATTACGAACATATTAATTCAATTACAATAAAATATCTAACTAAAAGTCATGAATCCGACGAGCCATGTCAGTAGAACAGAGTGATACGACAACCACCTCACCAAGGATTGGAACAACTGACGTGTTCCAATTCCATGCATCCCTCTCTTGTAAATGTGGGACATCTCTGGATAGACGTCGTGACATTGATTCATCACTCTCCTCTAAATCATACATAATATCCTACTTTTCAATTTCTCCAACGACATTATTTACTTCCTTCAAAATCCCTCTGTTCTTCATTTCCATGGCGTCCTTGCTCAGAAGATCAAGACCCATTTCTCGATTTCTTGTTTCGGAGCTGGGTTTTTCGAGATGTTCCAGTCGAAGCTCTGTGGCCAGATATTCTCCTCCATTACTTCCATATGCAACGTTCATAAATTCTGGATTGGCTCCCCGTTTCGCTTTTCATCGATTCGAATCCACGGAGGCTGAGAAAATTCTGCAGTTGCAGGAGGATGAGAGTGAAGAAGACGAAGACGGTGATGATGAGGTGAGTTTCGGAATTGGTGCAATTTGCTTAATATTGTTTTGTCTTTATCATCAAAATGACTGCACTATTATTAAATTGACGATTGAATCAACACAATCTAAAATTTATAATCTTTGATGATTAGTTAGTCTTTTTGCTTGGTCAAAAACGACTCCTTTCTGCCTTTCTTTCTATGTTTTCACCAGAAGTCTAAAATGGCTGTAGACATTGATGATAGACAAGTAAAAGGCATACTTGATTCAGTGGTCCTTGAGTATAGATAACATCAAGAACACGAACAATCGATTACTAAGCGGGACCCATTTTTTTGTTTCCTGGGATCGGACGGGTAAGCCATCCACGTCCTCCATTTGGTCACGGCAGTTCCATGATTTTCATATCGATTGTGATCGTTTGGACAGATTATCTCAACAAACCCAAATGCAACCACAAAAGAGAGAAAGGAGCTCAGATTACTCTTCGTATTTCATTTTCATGTTTCGTGATTCTATCGAGCTTCTATAACGATCATTTGAGCAGTGATCTACTCTTTTCTTCTTGTAAGGTACTGAATTTTCCAGGTGGAAAGGTCACATTCACACCCAAACTGGAATTTATCTCTGGGTCGACTGAAAATAGAGTACCTTGTTACAGAGTTCTTGATGACCATGGGCAGACTCTCCATAAAAGCTTCTTTCAACAGGTTTTACTATGTCTGGTATACTATAATGTCGGAAACATTGATTTATGACTCAGACCATAATGTTGTGTCCTTTGTCTACTATATATATATATATATTAGGTGAAAGAGGAAGTTGCTGTTAAGATTTACTCCAACATGGTGACCCTTCAGGTGATGGATACCATCTTCTATGAAGCTCAAAGGCAAGGAAGGATATCGTTCTATCTCACCCAAGTGGGTGAAGAAGCCATAAACATAGCGTCTGCAGCTGCACTCGAGGACCAAGATGTGGTCCTTCCTCAGGTCAATACCACATGGTTATGTTCTTGGCTGCATTTACCAACTTTTGCAATCCAATATTACATTCCAATAAAGAGAAATGTGTTGAATCACGTTTACCGGTAGGGTATTTTCCGGTGATTTCCGACTTAGTTCTGTGCCGCTCCGTTAACCTGCACAGAAAAAAAGTCTGGGTGTTCCAGTTGTTTATTCTCCGACGATCAAGTCAGTCGAAAGTTTGTAGAATTAGTATGTAGCTCAAGTATGTGATATTTCACTTAAACTGTTATGCAGATGGGTGAAGTTTTTTTATAGCCCTCCACTTTAACTTGACTGTGATTTGACTTTAACCCTAATTATCCCTCGAATCCTGGGACGCCGGGCGCACTGTGTATGGTGCCCTGAACATAGGGTCCCTGTTTCCCGGACCCTTGTCTCGCATTACTATTCCCCACTACCTTTTATCCGGTATAGAGCTTTGTACTGACCACAGAGATAAGAGAAAGTGATGTCAGGCTTGACGCAAGGGCGCGCCTTTTGGACCTACTTAGGGCGCGCCCTTTACTCGCGTCGGGTCAGTTTTACTGATGGTAGGCGGGTTAATACCCAACAAAATGTTTATTTTTTTTCTTCTTTTTTTTGTGTGTGCAGTATCGGGAGCCCGGAGTTTTACTATGGCGTGGCTTCACATTACAAGAATTCGCCAACCAATGTTTCGGAAACAATGAAGACTATGGAAAAGGACGCCAAATGCCGATACATTACGGTTCTAACAAACTCAATTACTTCACTGTGTCATCACCCATTGCGTGAGATATCTTCATCCTGAACACACTTCCAGTTTCTTGTGTTGCAAGTTTTTCCAATTATTCTAATATTTACAATTGTGATTCTTTGGAGAACAGAACTCAAATCCCTCAAGCTGTGGGTGTTGCTTATTCGCTCAAGATGGAACGAAAAGATGCCTGTGCTGTCACTTACTTTGGCGATGGAGGTACTAGTGAGGTAATTTGTTTACTTCCGTGTTTTTTTAGGGGTTAATAACAAAAAAAAAAAAACGAAATTTGAGGAAAAACCAAACAGCAAACCGAACTTTTTTTGTTGACAAACAACAAACCAAACTTTTGGAATTGAGCAATCAACAGACCTACCTCAGATTTTCATTATGTTTGAATGAATTTTTCAATGTTTGAGGGAGTTATTAAGTCGTAATAATCTTTCCTTAAAATACTTCAACTAATTTTGACTTAATAACTCCCTCAAACATTGAAAAATTCGTTCAAACATAATGAAAATTTGAGATAAGTTTGTTGTTTGCTAAATTTATAAAGTTTGGTTTGTTGTTTGTCAACAAAAAAAGTTCAGTTTGCTGTTTGGTTTTTACTCAAAATTCGGTTTGTTGTTTGGTTATTAACCCTTTTTTTATTGTAGTTTAACAGATATTAAGTATCAAATTTTCGATTTTTTCGAATTTCTAGGGAGATTTCCATGCAGGTTTAAACTTTGCAGCAGTAACAGAAGCTCCAGTTGTATTCATCTGCCGCAACAATGGTTGGGCCATCAGTACCCATATAACCGAACAATTTCGAAGTAAATTCACCTTTTACCATGATCTTCAATATCTCTTTTTTCTATGTTATTAACTTTGATGGTTGTTTTTGCATATCTTTATTGCGTAGGTGATGGCATAGTTGTGAAAGGACGGGCCTACGGGATTCAAAGCATTCGTGTGGATGGAAATGATGCTCTTGCCGTTTATACTGCAGTAAAAAAGGCTCGTGAGATCGCCATTAAGGAACACAAACCAGTATTGGTTGAGGTACTTTTCCTACAAGAAATCCAGCATTAAAAATGTCGATAATCTAAGCCACCAAGCATACTCAAAGTACATATAGTTTTGCTTTATCTCCTATGTTTTATACTCAAAGTACATGTGGATAGGTCCTCACTTATAGGGTTGGACACCACTCTACATCAGATGATTCCACCAAATACAGACCGGTTGATGAGATCGAGTTATGGAAGACTAGAAACCCTGTGAGCAAATTCAGGAACTGGGTTGTGAGCAATGGTTGGTGGAACGATAAAGCCGAGTCTGAGCTTCGCACTAATGTTCGACAACAGGTTAATTAAACTCATCCTCTTATTATGTTCAATGAAGGTCTAAGGGGCGCCCCCTTTGCAGGGGTCCGGGGGTAGAGCCCCTGACGGGGTCCAAGGGGCAGAGCCCCTGCTTGGGGTCTAAAAATTCTAAAACTTTTGATAAAGTTACTATTCTAAAAATTCCTTGTAAATTTGAATTTTTGGAATTAATGACTTAATATTTTAACCTAAAAATTCCCGGTTTTTGGACAATTGCTTTGGAGCCAAGTTTAGGCCGAAATGTTGCAATAACTTCGGCTCCAAGTGTGTCCCAAGGTGTCCCTTTGCTTTGGAGCCAAAATTTCAAATGAATAGACATGGTTAGGCCGAATGGTTCCCTATGGGTTTCAAAGGGTCTGGTGTCTCTTCCAAAGGGTCTGGTGTCTCTTCCAAAGGGTGTGGTGTCTCTTCCAAAGGGTGTGGCAAACACTATAAATTGGTCATAGGGGAGGTCCGAAAATTTCATCCAAAACATTCACATTCCTTCTCAAGTTCTAGTTCAGAATTTTGATTTTATCCGATTGAAAGTTTGGGTGCCTCCAAATTGTTTCAATCTGAAAGTGTCGTCACGAATTCAGATCAATCCAAGAAACCCCATTCGAAAGTTCAACAAGAAACCACACTTCTTTCTGTTATTCAAAGGTCAATGATCAATTGTAAGCAAAATTTACTAGATTTTCTGTGCTTTCCTGCAGTTGCTGCAAGCAATTACAAATGCGGAGAAAACCATGAAGCCTCAGCTTGCAGACATGTTCTCTGATGTTTACGATGTTGTCCCGAAGAATCTCAGCGAACAAGAGAGAGATCTCCGAGAAACCATTAAGAGACACCAAAAGGATTATCCCTCTGATGTCCCTTTCTAGTTTTCCATTCCTATGGTAGTATATATCTGGAGTTGTGTATAAAAGATTCACTGTTCTACTAGATTATTGTTGATCTTCCACTGAATAATATGTATGAATTCATATACAGCTGATAGCCAGGAACCTTATATATGTATAGTGAACGAAGTAAACTACGATTCTGCAGTTCTTGTTCTAATTAATGAATAGTGTGTAAATGTGAATTACCAGATCTACCCTTCTTCTGTCTTGCCCTTCATCATTTCTACTGTAAAACTCAATTCTTAACAACACTGTGTCCAGTTGATATCATCTTAATTTCAGTGACTCTCTGAGGTTTCTATGCTTCCTTCCACGTTAAGAGGCTCTTCATTTTGATGCAATTTTTGTTCTAATTAATGAATAGTATGTAAATGTGAATTACCAGATCTACCCTTCATCATTTCTACTGTAAAACAAACTCAATTCTCAATAACACCGTGTCCAGTTGATACCATCTTTCAGTGACTCTTTGAGATTTCTATGCTTCCTTCCACGTTAAGAGTCTCTTCATTTTGATGCAGTTTTTGTTCTAATTAATGAATAGTTTGTAAATGTGAATTACCAGATCTACCCTTCTTCTGTCTTGCCCTTCATCATTTCTACTGTAAAACAAACTCAATTCTCAATAACACCGTGTCCAGTTGATATCATCTTTCAGTGACTCTATGAGGTTTCTATGATTCCTTCCACGTTAAGAGGCTCTTCATTTTGAGTCATATGTCATCCATCCATCCATCATTATTATGAAAAGAAAAGCAAGAGATTCCAAAGGCAATGAAGGGGATGGTTGGAAGTTCATATATTGATTAAGAAGGTATCTGAGTCTCAACCACTTAAAGTGTAGGCTTATCTTCTTCCTTGTCTCCTTTGTTGCACCATTAATTCATTACTTGACCATCAAAAGATTTTAATGGAGAGGATTGGTGAGGGAATCTTCAAGCACTATTCTAAAGATAATCTTTAAAGATATATAATTGTAAATAAAAATTTTATCTTGTAAGGTTCCCATTTATTTGGAATTAATAAAGTAATTAATTTATCACAAACTATTAAGTCTATATCCAAAAATACAAAATTTACAACATAATAAGCTTTTAAACGATTCCATTCGCTTTAAGACATGATGACAATTGACAAGTGTGTGTGTGAGAGTGAATAAGAAAACGATATATATATGGGGAGCATGAGATACCTATTGGTATAAAAGTAAAACCTTTACTTATAAATTATAAATGTATACATATATGTATGAGTTGATTATGATTTTTGATAGTCCCTGAACTATCATTGAACTTAATATATACCCCTAAAATGTCAGTTGTTTAGTATTAACCAAATTATCCAATAAAATTTCCCATTTAACCCCAACATCACATTTTGGGAGAACGATATTTGCAACTTGCTCCTCGAGTTTTCTATTTAACAAAGTAATTCTTAAAGTTTTTAGCATGGTTGGGATTTAACTTGTGTATGAAAAAAAGAAAAAAAGAAAAAAAAAACTCATATGATGAACATAGTCGTAGAAATGGGGAAAAAATCATTTTCCAAATTTTAGTACTTTTACTAAAATTATAAATTTATTTGCAAAGAAAAATATATCAGGAAATTGCTACATACAGATCTTGATGATGAATCCTCCTCAATATTAAAAGTCAAGGTCAGTCTCTCCAATTTTCATTATACCAATTATACCCCTTATACCTCTACAATTTTCAATTATCATAACTCTATCAATAGTCAACCATCACATTAGAAACCTCTTCATACAATTATACTTATTACACCTCTATAATTCTCATGCATCACAACTCTACCAATTGTTACATCTATATTCTCCTACAAACCTCTTCATGTTCTTTATATTTGTTTTTCCTTGAGCACTTAAACATTCTCATCTTTCTCTCGAAAACTCATCTACAAAAGAAATGTATTTTACGTAATTTATTACTTTATTTTTTAGAATTCATTAGTAAAGTTACCATATATTCTTTTTAATTTGTCATCTACAATTCATTTCTTATTTCATTACATAAATATTAAGTTTTGGAGATCTACTCAACATTTTAGCGGGACAAACGAAATACCCTCGATTCTTGCTACAGTTTTTATACTACATTTTTCAGTTAATACCATTTAACTTTAAATTAATTGCATGTGCAACGCACATGTCAAACTCACTAGTACGTATAAATGTATGATCACATATAAGTATTTACCAACCAAAGATGGACGGATAAATGCTCTTGACAAATTTTGTTGAACACTTTACAGGGAATGCTAAAATAGTAATACTTTAGGGTGTACGTTAAGTTCAGTGGTAGTTCAGGGTAAAATATGATTAAACATATATATATATATATAGACACATACATATAGTGCGGTGGGAAGGACCGATTATGATGTGGAAAACCTTTGACCTCATGACAAATATAGTGAATATATATTGGAACAACTTTATTGTATTTCTCTTTTATTGATATTGGCATCATCTGGAGTAAGCATGGAGGAATAAACTTTGGGATGCATTCACAAGTGGCGTATATATATATATATTACAGGGAATAGATTATGTTTATAGATGAATATTTCAAACTTTGAGTTTGGCTAATAATGAATATTAGGTGTCGATACACACGAAAACCAATTTTGACTAAGATTCGTAATCCACCTACAATTAAAAAATAAGTAACTCTAGTTACTTGTATCAAACAAAAGGGAACTAACTAGGGTATCCACTTTAAGATACTTTGCATATAAATACTTCTCACTTACCATATTCTAAAGGTAATCAATTGCATTCAAGATAAATATTTACTCTTCAAACAACTCCTAACTGACTTTAACATCGGATGGGAAACAATGGATAAAACTCGAGCTTTCCATCTTGCAGATTGTTGAAGCAACACTCGAATTCAATAGCCATAACATTGGAATTAATCCAACATACACACTAAGCCACTAACTAGTGAGAGTCATGATCCTCGAGTGGATAGATGACTATATTATAAGGGTTACCGTCACTAAAAAAAATGTCACAAACGCTTACCGGACTACCACCCTTGAGATTCGAGACTTATAAAATCAGATTGCATGCTCTCAATTATTGATAACTAACTTTAAATTTGTGATATCTATCAAACACATACTCAATATTGGTTGAACTAACTAGTAAAACAAGTTGCGATTTCCAAAAGCAAATGAAGTTTGAATCTCACTATTGATACTACATTAGAGTGTTTTTAACCATAACACTTTTAACTTGAAATGATTGAAACAATCTTATACACTAAAAGAATTGTAACTTGAAATAAAATTATTTGCCTTTACTTGCATTAATTTGATATGATGTCGTCTAAATTAGGCATTAAGCTATTACATGTGGCATCCATGCATTCTTACACTTTGATTTTTTTTTTTTTTTTAAAGACAAATAAATACATTATTGCATCAAGATGATGAAATCAAGACATATAGTATGAGTCTATGATGTACTAAAGTTTCATTAACACCCTTAAAACTTGTCAAAAATCTATTTACACCTCTAAATTTCGAAATAGATCACAAACCAACCCTATTTCCCACTTATGTAACAATAGTTATTAATTTATCCTTGCAAATCTCCATTTGAAAGTTGATTAGACGGGCTCAATAGAAATAAACACAATTAATTGTTGCAAATGCCAAATTGAGGTTGGATTTGATAAGAAACAAATTTGATGGCGAAATTAATACTTTTTGAATGACTAAGGACCTTGAGGCAAAAAATAAAAAAGAATTGGGCCTTGTAGAAATAAACTGCAAGTTGGCTGCGAGTGGTGAACAATTGACACCAACAGAACAAACGCAGCACATGTCGGATACTACGGATCTCGAATACACCCACGCGCATATCCCACACGTGTACTAATTTCAGAACCCTCCTGGCCTCCTCAGTGTAATCACCTTGAAACGCCGTGATAAAGACACCACGCGCCGGTGAAAAGCAAGTGGTTGTTCTCTGGTGGGGATCTAGTTGCCAGTTGAGCAGTGTTTGGTCGCCGCGTCATCAGTGAGTAATAAATCCCTTTTTTCTGACGAAACTATATATTAGATAAATTAAAATAAAAAATGTAATGCAGACTGCAACTCCATTTCTACGCCGTCCATCTCCTTCCTTAATTGTTCCCTCCAAATTATTTAAGTTATACAGAGAGTGAGAGAGAGAGAGACAGAGTGGTGGTAGTTCTATGTCGAAAGCCAAGTGGGACAGAGAAAGATTCAAAGAACATAATTTCTGGGTTATAAAAGGTGGGTTGGTCTCTTATTCTCATTGATAGATTGATAGAGATCTGTTCTTCCGCAGTGAATGAGTGACTGGTTTCAAGATGTGAGTAAAAGCTTCTGTTTTTCTGTTTCTCATGCTGTTGGAATTCTTCGCATGATTAAGGTCAGTCGTTGCTTTTCCCTCTTACCTTTTCCTCATTTGCAGTTGACAATTTTTCTTATAGTTTCGTAAAAACATTTGTCAGGATAGATTAACAGAGCAGTTTCATGGTTTTGAGCTCTTCCAGATCTTCAATTCTTGTTACAGTGTTAGGGTTTGAATTACTTGTTAGAGAGAACCTTGACAAGCATCACCTCCGTTTAAATTACTCTATTTGCTAACCTTTAGAAAGTTGGGTGGTTAAAATTTCGATTTTTCGCGTCCTTTAAGGGTCCGTCGATCGTTCCTTCAAGGCGTCGCAGTGATAATTACTCACCTAACATCTCAGACGATTCAAGAAAGAGGAATTACCAACGTTTCACTTATTATTAAGTCACTGAAGAGATCTCTTCTCTTCTGCCATTAACTAGATACCTTCCATATGTACTATTGTATATACATCTACTTTTTTTCTCTCCATATAATACATGGGTATCTTTAAGTAATTACTCTAGAGTCTGAACTGGGTTCTGTGCAAAGATTAGGTTTTGTTCCTCTGTGTAAGAAGTGATAGTGGAGGGAGGGAATATGTATATAACTTGAAACCCTTATCATAAAAATAAAAATCACCGAGAGAGGAGATTTGTGTTTAGTTTCTGTAGAAATCTTGTCATGGATAAGGGAGCTTAACTCAGTAGACTAGTTTGTAACACTCCGTGTATCTGATTAATTACTGTAGCAAGATGCAGCCAAATGGTTGGCAGGGAGAAATCAATTTGCAACCATAAACTTGTCAAATCGTCTCGTCCACCTCAGATGCAGCCAAGCGGTTTTGTTTGTATGCGTGGGACACGTTGTGTTCATGTGATTGACGTTTTTGTCATCCTAATAATGACCCTCCAAATAGATTACTTAATTAAAATGCTAATGGACGATGGGGAAAGAATGAATACGCAAGTGGAGACTTTCTTACGTATTACTTTAGAGGGCAAATTGAAGTTGAATAAAATCTTTATTATGCTGAATATTTAGCAGATAAGATATATAGGGGTGATGCAATTGCAAATCTGATAAGATTCTGAGTGGGAAGAGGAGAAGCTGCAGCTGGTTTTGGTGAATCTTTGCTCTTAAGCTTAAGCAGGTCTCTCTCTATGCCTATTTCTCTTTCTCTCGAGCACTATTTGTTGACCTCTCTACGATTATTATGAGGGCCAAGTGCTGTTCTTATCATGCGAAAATGCAATGCAGGAATTTATATAATCCGAGAGAAGAAAGTTTGGTGATATGGCAAGGACTTTCTGGCCATACTTTGATCCTGAATATGAGAACATGAGCAATAGAATCAACCCACCAAGGTTTCTTCTTTCATCATTCTTTCTCATAGTGTCTGTCTGTCTGTCTGTCTCTTGAATGTCGAAATCTTAATTGCTTAACTTCTTCAGGGTGTCCGTTGATAACACAAGCTGCAGCGACTGTACACTGATCAAGGTAGATGTTGTGTTTTAACCTTACTAGCGAGATAGCTAGAAATGTAAGCACTGTAATTCAACGTTTGTTCTTTACAGGTGGATAGCATGAATAAACCGGGAATACTGCTGGAAGTAGTGCAAATACTCACTGACCTTGACCTTAGTGTGACAAAGGCCTACATTTCATCTGATGGTGGATGGTTTATGGATGGTATGATTAATAATATACCTACTGCTCATGTTTAGTGATGATTCTTTATAGGGTTAAATACTAAGTAGCTACCTGAATTTTGAACGTTTTGCAACGAGCTACCCGAACTTTGAAAATTCAAAACGGGCTACCTCAACTATGAAGAAGGTGCAAATAGCTACCTCCGTCCAATTTTCCATCAACTGTCGTCGGAAAATCGTCGGAAAGTTGTTGGAAATTTGTCAGAAATTGGACGGAGGTAGTTATTTGCACCTTCTTCAAAGTTGAGGTAGCCCGTTTTGAATTTTCAAAGTTCGGGTAGCTCGTTGCAAAACGTCCAAAGTTCAGGTAGGTACTTGGTATTTTCAGTGAGAGATTGAAAAATCTGATTGAGTTTTGATTTTCAGTGTTCCATGTCACGAATCATCAAGGAAACAAGATCACAGACACCAAAACCATTGAATACATAGAGAAGGTATGCTATTGCTATCCCCTTTTCTTTGTTTCCAAATGGCCTTCCTCCGATCCACCTGATCGAGTGGTGTTCATCGGGGGTTGTTGTTTTGTTTAACAATTGTCGTATCGAACTAGATTGAAGTTTGAACCATCTAGATGATTCCCGCTTTGCTGTTACTTTAATCTTTTAATTGGATAGTATTGGAAACAATGGAGATGCCAAATGAAGCAAATACAAATGCTCTTTTCCTTTATTTGAGAGAATTTGGATGTGAATTTACGACTTTGCCTACCTTTTTGTTTTATCACTTAACTGTTAGAGGGGTAATTTAGTCTATCCACAATTGCTCCTGTTTTCTTTCAATCTTCTCATTCCCTTTCATAAAGCCTAGGGAACCCTTTTGAAACAGGTTTTAGGTCCAAATGGACACCGCATGGACAGAGTCAAGACCCTACCAGGTCGACAAGTCGGGGTCCACTCCATCGGCAACCACACTGCGGTCGAGCTAACAGGTCGAGACCGCCCAGGGCTTCTGTCTGAGATCTCTGCGGTCCTTGCCAATCTCCAAATTAATGTGGTTGCAGCCGAGGTGTGGACCCACAACACGCGGATCGCCTGTGTTCTCTACGTCAACGATGACCTCACCTCTCACGCCGTGGAAGACCCAAACAAGCTCTCCGCCATGGAGGAACAGCTCAAGAACATCCTTCGAGGGTGTTCAGAGGAGAACCAGGGTGAGGCTCGGACCAACTTCTCTATGGGGCTCACCCACATTGATAGGAGACTGCACCAGATGTTGTTTGCTGACAAGGATTACGAGAGCTGCGGATTGATACCTGAACTTGATCACGACACTCCTTCGTCGAAGCCAAAAATCAATATAGACTACTGTGAGGACAAAGGGTATTCAGTCGTTAGGGTTCGATGCAAAGACAGAGCAAAACTGTTGTTTGATGTCGTATGCACCCTTACGGACATGCAGTATGTTGTTTTTCATGCTAGTATCACGTCCGACGGCCCTGATGCTTTACAGGTATGATAGAAACAGTTGAAACTTATGTTGAACAATTACTTATGTTTCAAAATGTGATTGAACGATTGCAAAGAAATCATGAGAAAATAACTAACATACTCTTTCACTTATCTTTTTTATCTTCATGTTTTTCATGTTCTTCATCTTCAATCTATTTTTCCTTATTCAAACCTGAAATCTGATTTTAAACTAATTTGCGGAAATCTGAATTCGAATCGAATCCAGATTTTGCGCAAATATGTGTTTGAAATCAGATTTCAGACATGAAGAACAAGATAAATGGAAATGGATATTTTTGTGACCATTGAATCACATTTGACTGAATATGACACGTTTAGCCAAAAAGTCATATTTTTTATTTTGATTCGTACGTGTTCATTTAGCTACATAAAAAAAATATAAGTGACCATCTAGTCATGTAGTGTCAATATAAGTGACTGTTGAAGTGGTTTAATCTATTATATATAAATGATATTATGCAAATTGCAAAGGGTCTAAGGCTTAGACTCTAAGCAAAACTATCTCGGTTAATTAAATACCAAATTACTGGCGGAATTTGTTGATTCAACAATGCTATTTTGCTTTCTATCTAGCTTAGATAATTACAAGTATGAAATTTCAGGAGTACTACATTCGCCATATGGATGGCTGCACCCTGGATGCTGAAGGAGAAAAGGAAAGGGTCATCAAGTGCCTGGAAGCTGCAGTTCGACGAAGAGTCAGTGAGGTAACAATTGACCATTTGGTAATTTAGTTTAGTTATCATCCTAATTAACTCTAACTCAGTTAACTAATCTTGCTTTATTAACTAACTAATCAGGGCCTAAGCCTCGAGCTTTGCGCGAAAGACAAAGTCGGGTTACTCTCCGAGGTAACTCGAATCCTCCGAGAGCACGGTCTCTCGGTCACAAGGGCTGGAGTCTCCACAATTGGGGAGCAAGCCATGAACGTCTTCTATATTCGCGACGCTTCGGGTAACCCAGTAGACATGAAGACGATCGAGGCACTTAGAGAGGAGATCGGGCACACGATGATGCTCAATGTGAAGAAAGTGCCTGCGCCAACAAGCCGACCGGAGTCGGCAAAGACAAGGTTTTTCTTTGGAAATCTCTTTGAGAAGTTCTTGGCTTGAAGGGATCTTCTCTGATCGTAAAACAGTGGCCTTAGAAGTGTATATATAGAGGCATAAGTAAGGTCTTCTGTTGTTTGTAAGTGTCATTGTGGTTTGAAGATGCTTTTGTTGGGTAACTATGTTCAGAAATAATGTTAATACTTCAAATGCGCGCAACACATTAATTTGTATATATGTTTATAATTAGGGTTAAATATTAACAAAGAACTTAAGGAAAAAGCAAACTGGAAAACAAACTTTTTTCTTTTACAAATAACAAACCAAACTTTTGAAATTGAGCAAACATCAAACCTACATCAAATTTTCATTATGTTTGAACATATTTTTTTAAGGGAGTTATTAAGTCATAATACTCTTTCCTTAGAATATTTCAATTAATGTTGACTTAATAACTTTATCAAATATTGAAAAAATCAGTTCACACCTAATGAAAATTTAAGGTGGATTTGTTGTTTGCTCAATTTCAAAAGTTTGGGTTGTTGTTTGTAAAAAAAAAAAGTTTGGTTTGCTATTTGATTTTTCCTCAAATTAAAGTTCGGTTTGTTCTTTGGTAATTAACACTTATAAAATTATTTTTGTATTTTAAATGATGGAGATTTGCAAATTTAAGTAAACTTCGGTTGGACAAACTCGTAAAACTTGTAATTCAAATTAAACATATATCTAAATAAATACATATTAATATATTATAAATAATATTTTTATTAATTACTTGATTTTTATTAGTTTTTTTAAGTGATTTTTAGTTTTAGTCATTGTATACTTATATATTTTCCTTTTATTAATATGAAGTATATAATTAAAAAACAGATTTATAAAAAAACTAAATTTCATTTTGAAAAAAAAAACATTTCAATAGGATTCAATTGATCATCCAAAATTTATTGGTATTAACAAGTTTTGAGTATATTTTAGTTTTAATCAGTGATTTTCATCAGGTAAATTTTAAGAATTTATAAATATACAAAGAATCTTAAATCAGTGACCCCCTCTGCATATTATAATGTGGCTACCAAATCGATTGTGCACGAAACCTTAAAATTATAAATTCTTATAAAGCTGTCTGTCTCCCGACACTACTAAGATGATTAAGACATACACTTTTTGGAATTATTATATATATATATATATATGTTATCCACCTCCACCAACTCAGTACAAGCATTTGGAGTTTCGCCACATCCAATAATTGCAATTTCTATGGATGAATGGAATGTATGGGGACGAGAAATGTGTGTTTATACATTTGAATTTTGAAGAGAGATGATGGAATGAAACATGATTGTATATAGAGTATTATATTCATTCACGCAGTTGTTGATAAGTAAAAGTATAAGGATATTGTTCTTTAGGGTTTGTTTGAATAATTTCACATACAGAATTTGAATTATAGATGAATCCAATTCATGTTATTTTACATTTTTTAGAAAGATATGCAATATTCATCAAATGAAGTAATGATGGGCACCTTTCATGTAGTTAAGTAATTAATTTGAGTAAGATTTTGGTTGAATATATTTACAATAGAATCATTGTATAAAATATTAAAGTTAAATCAACTTAACAGTCACTTATGTTCACCCTACGTGATTAAATAGTCACTTATGTTATTTTTTTGTAACTAAACAATCACATATGTTTCAGAAATATGATTTTTTGGTTAAACTTGACATATTCAGTTACATATGTTTGACAAATGTGATTAAATTGTTACAAAAAAAATATGATTTAACCCTTCCCAAAAAAACTGTTATTCTTCATGTTCTTCCTCGATTCAAGCCCGAAATCTGATTTCGAACTCAGATCTGCGCAAATCTGAGTTCGATTCAAACCCAGAGCTGCGTTTCTGGGTTCGAATCAAACCCAGTTATGCATTTATAAACGTAGTTCTAGCTTTGATTCGAACTCAGATTTACGCAGATATGAGTTCGAAATCAAATTTCAGTTTGAATCAAGGAAGAAGATAACTTAAAGGGCATTTTAGTCATTTTTTCGCATGATTTTTTTTAATCGTTCAGTCAAATTTTGAAACATAAGTAACTGTTCAATATAAGTTTCAATTGTCCAGTCACATGTGTCAACATAACTAACTATTCAGGTAATTTATGTAAGTATTAATGAAAAGATGATACACCTTGATAAGTATGTTTTATTAAAGAAATGACCAAAAGGTTAATTACCTATTTGATTTCTTATGTTTATTCAATATTATATATATCTTTTTTTTTTTTTGCATTATATTAAATAATTGCTTAGATTTCAAAATATTACAAATATTTTAAATTTACTGATAATTAATGCACACTAATATAGTGTCTAGATAAGAGGTATCTAGTTTAGCTAGGTATCAATAGCTTTAATTTTTTATATTATTTCCAACACGTTCATTAATATACCTTCAAATTCAATAGTGGAAGTTGGTACATAGCACATGGTGACCCACTAACTTCTATCAATAGTGCCATTCCCAAACAAGGCTCGTATTTGGGGTCATGGTTTCTGCTATTTGGTCCCAATCGAATATAGATGTCTGATATCATAATACATGTCTCAATATTGTTATGTTTGAATACAAAATGAATAATATGCTTTTATAATAGATACAAATATAGTATTTCCCCTAAATAATTGCAACCCTAATTAGCATTAGGTATCAATTATTTGCATAAAACGGGTTAATCGTAGGTCGTGTGTGAGATGACTCGTAATTAGAGGTAACAAATCGTGCGTACGTGCGTGTTATCATGCGTATCAATATATTTATCGTGTTACACTTACCAAACATGAACACACATGCTAAACTTATCGTGTTATGATCTTTAACACGAACACACACAATTTTCCGTGCGTGTTCATGTCGTGTTGTTTTAAGTTAGTTAAATATATTTTCACATGTGATAGTTATAAGAAAATATCAAAATAACGAATTGTTCATATTAAGAATTAACAATTCAAACATCATATTTTACGAGTGTTTAATATAAAATTGACAAACCTTAAAAATTAAATTTATAAATAGACTTTTAAAAACTATTAAAGAAGGGTTGTTTAGAAAAGTATTAAAAAAAATTAAACTGTCAAATTCAACTTTATCGTGTGTATCGTGTTATGATACCTAAACACGAACATGACATGAAAATACTTTCGTGTTATCGTCCTGTCATATGATTCAACGAACCCAATTTTTTCCGTGCGTATTCGTGTCGTGTTATCGTGTTTCTTAGGAAATTGTTAGTCCTACTCGTAATAAAATATATTCATTCTGAATATGATTCATGATTATTGATGAGTCAATTTTTAAGACTCAAACACAACACGCAGGTCCATGAATCAACCTACATGATCCATAAATTTACACTTATAATTTGTACAATATGAATGTTGTGTGTTATAACCCACTGACCACGTAATCTATAGACTCATATAAATTATTGATTCATAAATTCACACGACTCATATGACTTGTGTGACTTATACTTGTGTGACTTATACCTATATGACATGTAACGTGTTATATAATATATATTTATTTATACGTATTTACGAGTTGACTCAATAATCAAAAAAATATATTACCAAAACACTAGTTATTTTTGGTGCACAGTAAACGGATTTGACACAAAATTCAAATACGATATTATCACCCAGCCATATGTCAGTGTCCAAATTTTACACTACTTCGAATACGGCACTGAGAATTCAAATGAAAATAACTTATCAAGTGGCTTGCATTTCTTGAGTTTGATGGTCGGATACGACAAGGGTATATATTGTTTATTATTTTTAATGGTAGATAAAGATCAACAAAAGCTAATAATAATGCTTAGTAATTAACTCTTAGATTCGTTTTTGATGGAAACCTTTATGATTGATTTGCTATGTTGCCTAAATAATAGAAACTCATGATTTTGGAAGGTATCTATAGCCGATTTTATTAGGAGCTTAGCATATTCAAAAATAATGTTCATTACATATATAATAAAAATGACTTAAATATCTTTAGTTAAAAAAATCAAATTTATTATCACGTGATAAATATGTAATTAATTTTGTTTATTTTTAAGATAGAGTTAAACAAAATTATATATTTATTCATAAAAAATACCTATTTATTAAAAAAAAATTATTCAATTGTAACTATTATTAATTAATTAACGTAAATATTAGGGTTGACAATTTCCTACGAAACACGACACGGACACACGAAAAAAATCGTGTTCGTGAAAACATATGACATAATGATAACACGATAGCACTAACACGGTAACATTAAAGTATTTTCGTGTCGTGTTTAGGTAGCAGAACACGACACACACGATAAATTTGAACTTGAATGTCTATTTTTCTAAACAAATCTCTTATTAACTTTTAAAAGTTTATTTAGAAATTAATTTTTAAAATTTGTCAATTCTATATTAAAGATTCGTAAAATATGATATTTGAATTTTTAATTATTTCTATAGACAATTCGTTATTTTAATATTTTCTTGTAACTCTCTCATGTGAAGATATATCTGACTAACTTAAGACAATACGATAATACGACATGAACACGCACGAAAAATTGTGTGTCGTGTCCGTGTTGAGGAACATGACTCAATAATTTTATCGCGTGTGTTTGTATTTAGTAAGTGTCACCCAATAAATGTATTGATATGCACAATACTATGCATATACGCACAATTTATCATTCCTATGGAGAGACTAGGGCTGATCATGGGCGGTCCGGTCCTGAAGGCAAGACCGAGATCGATACCGAAATTTTGGTCTTGCCTTCTGGAGGACTGAGACCGATCTCGGCCAAAAAAGCCCGCCCGAGTCAGTCTTTCTTGACTCGGACCGGTCTCGGGCCTGAACCGAATCTGCACCCCCAAAAAAACTATTGAGCTCACAGTATTCTTTAGTAAAAAGCGAAAGAATAGTTCACCTCTAAAAAAAAACTATGAACTCATGGTATCCTTTAGTAAATTTATCAGGATGTAGCTTTTATAGAGATAGAAAACCTCCAAAATTCACATTCCTTTCAGTGTGGTATTATGAAAATCTCAAATCCACCTTGCTTCGGTCCGGGCCGGTCCTAAACGGGCTTTCAGGAAAAAAAAAAAACGAGCCCGAGCCCGACCTTGAAGAAAAAAACATGCCCGCTCGATCTCAGTTCTAGTCGGACCGATCTCATACCGATTTTGTCGGAAATTTAGTCCAATAGTCTTTTTTTTATCATACCTAGAGGAGACTATAGACTATAGAGAGTTAACGGTCAAGATCAAAAGTCAGCACTATGGGGTACTTTAATTGGTGGAGAGTGCGGCTTCGGTTCTTTGCAAATGGAACTTTCTAAGGTCCCTGATTGACGTTCCTTTTCTTAACACAAATTTAAATTTTTAAAAAAATAATATTGTAAATGATGTAACTTAATATGTTTTTAATCCAAAACTGTAAAAAAAACAAAAACAAAAAAAAGTAACGACGAACGGAGATTTTGAAGATATAATCGTAGAAGATTATAAATCATTAAGTTGATTTCTTTTGACCTTTTTCATTCATAATTATTTAAAAAATAATCCAAAATATTTATACAAATAAGAAAAGCGTTGTATCCACCAACGTTGTTCTAATCTATCTATGCTCAATTACCCTTTATCTTTTTAGTTTATTTTAATCGAATTAACGTTGCTATTTAGTATCATTAAAATCGTAATTTATTGTTTATATAGTTATTTTTTTTAATTAATACATAAATAATTTGTAACATAATATTACTTACACAGTTCCATTTGTTTAGTATATGAAAAGTATTTATTTAGTATTTTGTAATAGGTTAAAATTTTATTTTTTTATCTATTTAAAAAAATTAAACTATATAAATAATTAAATTACAATGTTAATACTACAATGGTCCGTGCACTACATATTTGTTCGTTCTTCTTTATACAACTCTTTAATTTATTTTCATCCGATAGCATTTATATTTTATATATTAAATTTATTTGAAAAAATCATACCAATATAACGAGTTTAGACTTTAGAGGTTGATTGTATCAATAATAATTCAATATTAAAAATAATACTTATATATCCTTGATTAAAAGTATGAGATAATTGTCAAATAACAATAAAAAATAGTTGAAAGAGTTTCCTTTTTAAACGTAATATACTTTTTAGAAAAATATAAATTTTCGATATATTTTATGAAATTTTAAATGTTGTTACGATCGGTAAATCTATCTATTTTTTTTTTGGCCAATGTAAATCTATCTATTCACATACATAATTTAGTATATCCGTAGTTTTACAGATATTCACATATTCCCTTCTGTCCTGAATGTGGACCCGCCTTTCTCTCTTCGTACGCATCTTAAGACACGTGGCGTGATGTCATCGATAGTTTCCTCTTTTAAAAGCTGAGTCGTCTTCTCTTCTCCTTCCTTGTGATTTACAGTAGAACGCCATCGCTATTTAAGCTTCCTCCTCTTCCTTGTACAAGCAACACACTTGCAGCTGGACCAAGCAATTACGGTGGAAACCCATCTCTCTCTCTGTCTCTCTGTTAACTGTCTCTTGAAGTTGTTTTAGGTAGTTTGAATTTGATCATCTGTTGCCTGATCATCTTAAATGTTTGGTTTTGATCGTGCACTCTCTCCTTGGTCCTTGAATCTCGAACACGTGATTTTGCGATGAAATTCTTATCAGTTTGGTTGTTCTTTTTCTGGGTTTCTGTGTCTGCTCATATCAACTGGATTTTGCAGTTCAAAATTGTTTTTTTTCTTCATTGAGTTTTGGTTTAGTTGAAGAAATTGTTATTTATCAAGTTTGAGTTTTTTTTCTTGGTAACGAGGGATCTTGGCTTCGACAAGCGAATCCGGGTTCATATCCCAGTGTGGCTTAAAAACAGGGTTGTCTGCTTCAAATTTGAGTTTTGAAATCCTTACCTGAGGATATGATTGCATATTCGAAGTATTGAGATTTTTGTAGGGATATTCGCAGCAATAAGAATTTCAGAATATCCCATGTCTGTTCTTGACCACCAAGCGCAAGACAGTAGAAATTTAAAGCAGATTAGAAATAGCTTTTATTTATAATAAATATAAATCTCGGTGTGAAAATATTGAGTCTGTGCTGGAATTTGTACCTTCTGGTTTCAAAACCATATCAGTGATGATATAAATGTCTCTTTGCTTACTCTGCTGTATTTTTTGTAACTTGGTTCTGTTTGTTGAAAAGTCACAGGACAAGGGTCGTTTATTATTGCACATTCGTTAAATTCTCTAATTCCGGAGTGAGGATTTGAACTTGTGCTTTGAGAAACTTTTGATGTCTGTGGATGGCAACTGTGGATTCAGTGGAGGTAAAATTAACATGGAAGGTGGTTCTATGAATGAGTGGAATGATATCCCGACCGAGCTTCTGCTGCGAATCTTGTCGCTTGTCGATCATCGCACCGTGATCATGGCTTCTGAGGTTTGCAATGGATGGAGGGATGCTATTTCCTTGGGTCTTACCCATCTCTCTCTTGTCTGGTATTTACCATTACCAGTATTCTATCATTTTTTTAGATCGTTCAGAGTAATAGAATTGAATGAGCTCGTGAATATTGAACTTTTATAGGATGAAGAAGAACATGAACAACATGGTGCTGTCTCTTGCTCCCAGATTAACAAACCTTCAGACTCTGGTTCTGCGTCAAGACAAAGCACAGCTTGAAGATGAGGCAGTGGAAGCCATTGCAAGCTACTGCCACGATCTTCAGGACCTGGACCTTAGCAAGAGCTTCAAACTTACAGATCGTTCCCTCTATTCTTTAGCCCATGGTTGCCCTAATCTTACAAGGCTTAACATCAGTGGCTGCACTGCATTTAGTGAGGAGGGTATTGCATATCTGACGAACTTCTGCAGAAATTTGAAAATCTTCAATCTCTGTGGATGTGTTCAAGCTGCAACTGACAAAGCATTGCAGGTATTATTATATTATTAACATCATTGAAACATCATATGCTTTCTAATTACGTGCTTAATGGGTTATAATGACAGGCGATTGGGAGTAACTGCAGTAAAATACAGACATTAATTCTGGGATGGTGTGATAATGTCGGAGACAACGGAGTACTGAGCTTGGCCTTTGGATGTCCAGACCTTAGGGTTCTCGATTTGTGCGGCTGTGTCCTCATAACAGGTAGTAGCAATATTCATGCTGACAAGCTACAAGAACATGTCTTTCGGCTTCCTTTCAACTTAAGTTTTTATTGGGAGCATGATCCTGATATATGTTATATCTGCATCTGCAGATGATAGTGTGGTTGCTCTAGCCAGTGGCTGTCCTCACCTGCGATCACTCGGGTTATACTTTTGCAAGAACATCACTGACCGAGCCATGTACTCCCTCGCCCAGAGCAAAGTGAGGAACCGTTCTTCATCCTCTAGCAAGAAAGAAGAAAAAGGAGATGAAGAAGGTCTCAAGAACCTCAACATCAGCCAATGCACTGCCCTCACTTATCCAGCAGTCCAAGCCGTTTGCGATTCCTTCCCTTCCCTCCACACCTGCCCAAACCGCCATTCTCTTATTATAAGCGGGTGCTTGAAGTTGACCTCTGTGCATTGTGCTTGCGCATTCCAGGCTCGCCATATCCTGACCAGTTTCCCTCGTTTGGCTCATTAGGAGGTGGTTTGGACTTCGGAGTCTGGACTCAGTTCACGGTGTTGGTCATGGAAGGAAGCTGCTGCCCTATTTTGTAAATGGTGTTTATAGCTCGTTATAGAGCTCGTAGGTTATAGAAGTAGTTTTCTGCTTGTGTTATCCTTTGGACTCTTCTATGTGAAATGAACTGAGAAATTAACTCGTCTGCACAATTTCTTCATCTTCTACTCTCCTTAATCCAATTTAAGAGTAAGTTATAATTTATTTGGGCAGATTACTCTTTTAATGAGTTATTTATGTACATGGTTTATGTTGATGGTTTTTAACCCATCATTATAACTCTTTATATTTCAAATTTACATCTAAATGAGAAGTATCTTCTGGAATTTTATATTTTTTTAAAATGTACATTTATATCGTAGATAAATAAACCTTTTATAAAACGAATATTTACTATCGAATTGTTTCATAAAGTTGATATATGTACATACTGTGATTATCATCCACATGCATACATTTTTCAGAAAGTCGCAACTATATGAAAGGAGTCAAATTTTTATTTTCTTACTCTTCCATTAATTGTGTTATTAAAAAAATAACAGACATAGCCAGGTTATAATCTAGTACATGGTTATTTGTATTAATATATTTTTTCGTGTAATTTAGTACACATATATGTTAATTTGCTTACTTTTATTAGTGTTCTATTTATTTTTTTCGTTTGCATTACTGTTTTCTGTCAACATGACGATTTTGTTCTCCTATTTATTTTTAACTCAAAATCACATATCAAACCTAAAAAGTAGAATTGAGTATGAATTTCAACCCCAAACTGCATTTTTAGGTTCGATTTCAACTCTACAAACTGCATTTATGAGTTTGAATTCAATCCACAAATGCAATTTAGTGAATTTGAATCTAGAATTAAAGTTCTGAGTTCAAATTCAACCCACAAATACATTTTTGGGTTGAATTTAAATCTAAATCTACATTTTAGAGTTTGATTTAGTGTTGAAAATGATATAAAGATGAATAAGAGATTAAATTATCATTTTGATGTATTTAAGGAAAAATAGACAGAATAGTAACTAATAATATATAAATACAAATAACTATATAAGTAGTGCAAATAACAACATAAAGAAATACGTATGCACATTGATGTTGTAGAACAAAAAAACATGAATACTACGTGCTATAATATGCAGTAAATTTAAGTTTAAAATATATATTTATTTTTCAATATGAAAATTATATATATATATATATATATATTATAATCTGCAGTGTGGATGAGTTGACACTTTCTATGTATTATTTAACTATTATGAAACAAGTCAGACGTATCCATTATTAACTTTTTATATTTGTACATGCATGGTGACATCCACATTCACTATAGCAGTTAATGCCTTCGTATCTGAGATTCACTTTCTAGAACACTCTATCCATTAATACTGAAACAGAACAAGTCAAGCCCTAAAGATGACTTATAATCAAAGAAAAGTAAATAAAAACTTCATTAAAAACAGAAAAGACAGTTATTGAAAACAAAAATTTTATGTTTATTATGTAAGTTTAAATTAAAACTTCTTAATAGAGAGTTAAACCTTCTCTAGTATAGTCTTAAAATTAGTATATATAGATGGGTAATATAAACCTAATCCACAAACTTTTCTTTTTTCAAGTATTATCAAATTACTTATATTTAGGAAGATCAATTTGATTTGTTTTTTTGATACATAATCTGAGTATTCCAAATACTTAGGAAGTGTAAATATAAAACTAATCTATTTTTTTAAGTAATCCAACTATATATATATATATATATGTATATAAATATGCATCCTTAACATTTGTTTCAAACATTTGTGACTTTTGCTTTGTATTTTCATACACTTCCAATTTTTAGGACCTGAATCCTCAAAAAGATGGAAGCTTATGATCTCTCCAAATTAGGCCCAGAGAGACTAATGGAGAGGGCTGATTACTAAGTATTTAAAAAAATGTCTCAATTTATTAGTTTACATTCTTAGGGTGAATTTTATGGTAAGTAACTGTAAAATAATATAGTTTACTTCATCATTATCAAGTAGATTCTTCATATGGCAAGTAATTAAATAATTTTAAAAATCTACTTTTTTATGGCAAGAAAAATCCCATTTCATTTTATTAAAAAGATTACTCTTGACGTGGCAGTTTTTTCATGAATATATCTTTTGGTAAAAAAAAATAAAAAACATGAAAATATCCTTCATCTTGCAAACACTGACAAGTGTTAGCAATTCAACTCCCTTCCATCCATGCATGAAAAAACGAGCCCTATATATAGAGGGCTCAAATATCTCTCCAAACCCAAAAAACCCTCTCTTTTCCATAAGCAACTCCAAATCGACCCTGAAGATATGGTGATGCATGTTGTTGTAGCCATTATCGGAGCTGGTCCGGCTGGTTTGGCCACCGCAGCGTGCCTGAACCGCCTCTCCATCCCCAACATTATCTTCGAAAAAGAGAAATACACTGCTTCTCTATGGAAGAAAAGAGCCTACGACCGCCTCAAACTTCACCTTTCCAAGGAATTCTGCAACCTTCCTTACAAACCCTTTCCTCCAAACTCACCGAGGTTTGTCCCAAGGAATCAGTTCGTGGAGTATCTAGATGATTATGCTTCTCACTTCAACGTTAAGACCCGCTGTAATAGGTCCATTGAGGAAGCATCCTTTGATTACACCGTTAATAAATGGTGCATAAGGGTGAAGAACACTGAGTCGAGCAAGATCGTGGTTTACTTGGCCAAGTATTTGGTGGTGGCAACGGGGGAGAACAGTGAAGGTGTAGTGCCCGATGTTCCAGGTCTGGAGGGGTTCGAAGGCGAGTGGCTTCACTCCAAAAGTTATGTGAATGGGGTGAGGTTTGAGGGCAAGGATGTTTTGGTCGTGGGTGGCGGGAATTCGGCGATGGAAATCGCATATGATTTGTCGGATTTTGGTGCCAATGCCTCTATTGCCATTCGTAGTCCGGTAATGAATAATGCTGCCCTACATATTTCGTCTTTGTTTTGTGCGTTTTCGAAAGAAAAAACATACTTAACTAGGTTTTCAGATTGGGTTTTGAACAAGTAATATACAGTAGAAGAAATTAAACTTTTAGCGACAGAAAGGGTGGAACAGTGTCAAAAAACCCTCTCAAAGTTTGTAAACCCCAATTTTACCAAACGTTAACATATTCATGTTCTCTTGTAAACTTACTAACACGAAATTATTCAATCAATATGACGGTGTTTGAGCATGTGATTCACTACAACAAATTATACTTTTACTGACAGAAATAGTAGTGTAGCAGTGTCAAATTTGCCCTAATTTTACCTAAACATTAACATCTTCATGCATGCTCTTTTATAATACTAACTGGAAACTTTGTAATTTTGCAGACCCATATGCTCACCAAGGAAATGGTGTTTATAGGAATGAGACTGCTAAAGTATCTTCCTTGCTCCATAGTTGATAGATTGGTTCTATTTCTATGCAAGTTGAAGTACGGAAACCTGTCAAAGTATGGAATCCAAACGCCTAAACAGGGTCCCTTCTTTCTGAAACAATCAACTGGAAGATCTCCTACCATTGAAGTGGGTACCTTCGATAGGATCAAGCAGGGAAAAATCAAGGTATATATATGTCTATGTTATTCATTGGATAAGCTTAGGGACGGTTATACATAACTCTCTCTAACAAAATATACATTCAAATGTTTTCTCTTAACCAATATTGATAAGGGATGAAGTAATTGGCATGGTTTCACACATAGATGATCAAAAGCACAAACATAGCCCTAATTTGTTCTACCCTATAGGTTTTCCCTACCACCATAGAAAGCATTAAGGGTCCCAAAGTAACATTTGGAGATGGTCAAGTTGTTCAATTTGATTCTATAATCTTTGCTACTGGATACAAAAGCACTGTTTGCAATTGGCTCAATGGTGGGAGCGACCTGTTCAATCAAGATGGAATGCCTAAACCAAGCTTTCCAAATCACTGGAAGGGCAGTAATGGATTGTACTGTGTTGGATTCGCAAGAAGAGGTTTGGCAGGAATTTCAAATGATGCTCTTAACGTGGCAAAGGACATTGCCTCGAAATGGTAATGGGTGGAAGAAGGGATACTCTGAAACGTTTTTCTAGGGTTTGAGTGCTGCCTAGAGAGTAATGATATTTATACATTTTGGTAGGTAATTAAGGGGGAGTAGGAGGAGACATTCAGATACCCTAATAGAAATGATAATTATAGTATGTACAGTTTATATATAAGAATGGTCGGTTCTTAATTACTCTTGTAATTTGGTATCTCATGTGAGATGTTGTACCTTATTATAATAATAGATATCTATGTATTTGGCCAGAAAAGATGTTACAGTGCTGTGAATGTTTGAAAAATAACAATAATAATGGTTAATAACTAATTACTACTTTTACATTGGTAATTTTACAAATTTTAACCCGAAATTAATTTTTTCAAATTTTTTGCTATACATAGTTTCGTAGTTGTTGTAAAATGTTACATACCTCTTTTTATTTTTCCGTTAAATCTCTATGAAAAATGATGTGTTAGCATGTGATTGGTTCATACGGTAAAAACTTATATTATTTTAAAAACTGGAAAAGAAAACTTAAAAAAAAAATTAGAGAAAAAATATAATTTTTTAATATAGTATTTTATTAAAAATATGAAATAAATAAAACTTTAAATAAACTTGGTAAGTGAAGATATTCAATATACTCTTAAACTATTTTGAAAGTAATAAACAATTTTAATGAACAACTGCTATAAGTTTACACGTTAGACCTAGCTACCAGGATCTATATACTCAATAAGTCATGGCTGCCCTAGTTACCTTCCCTCTCAGACTCTCAGTATGAACTATGAAGGCAGTTGGAGGCGGTCGTTTTGGAGTATATATATATATATATATATAAACAGTAATCTCAAGAGAGGCAACCGTTGGTACAGGTAGCAACTGCACGTTTGGAGATGAAGGGCAATTTAGGAAATTTACAATTTTGGAAAGACAATTCTAAAGTTTTAATATTGAGAAAAGACATACATACATAGATATTGTTTCTGCCATTCGAAATTAAGAATAACAAAAACTGTCGATTTTATTAAGAATACACAAATTTACATAATTTCTACACAAGTCCGACAGAAATCGAAGAGAGAAACGCAACATTACTCTGTTCTGGGCAGCAACGAAATAATCAAATCTCGAAATGTTCGAGTTGAATATCTTTGGTTTTAAGGGGAACATACTCTCCTAAATAAACTTCTAGATGATCCGACAGCGCCGATTTATCGATATTCTCATGATGATAAGATTTGCAGACGAAGTAGATCACGGTTTGGATGGTGAGCCCGAAGAGGAAAAACACAGACAACAAAGCAAAGAACAAGACAGAGTAAGCTGCCTTGCCGAACATCCCTACCGATGATCTGTACACGACTGTCCTCTGAAATCCCAACATTATAAACCCTAGAAGGAAATTCAACACGAAGAACACGGCAGTTGCCAAACCCACCTTCCCTTTGATCAGATCTTTGCTCCTCATCATTGCACTGACTCCGCAAAAATTCTCAAGCACCGAGACAACGCTCGCAAGCTGCCATACGATGCTCATATACACGAACCCCACCAAGTAGAGGCAGCCGAGCAAGACCAAGCATATGTAGCTGATGAGGTTGCTGCCGACTATCATAGCGAACGATATGAACACGATGATGGCGAAGGCGTTGTAGAGGAAAGTGACGGAAAAAGTGCAGATGAATGTGGCCATGAGTCGTTTCCAGACACAGGGGACAACGCTGAGGACCTTCCGGAAGGTCACTTCTCGGGAGGTGTAAATGGAGGCGATGGTATATACCACAGCAGCCGTAGAGAGGAGGGAGAGGATGAGGAAGAAAGTAAAGTAAACCGCTTTGAATAGTAAATAGATTGTCCATTCCTTGGAGAGGATGTCCGAAAGCTTATCATACCTAAGGAAAAAATTATTTCAACAATCATGGTTCCATATTGGCTATATAACATTTATCGATCGATACAGCACGCAATTAGATAAATGATTGAAATGAGCAAGTGGGTTACCTCGGGGTCCCGATGCTCTGGTCGAGGTCTATCTCATTGGTGACGATGTCGGAGAAGAGGATATCGGAGATGTCGATGTGGAGGAGGAAGATGAAGGAGAGAGGGAGGATTAAGGTGATAACGATCTTGGAGAAGATAGTCCGCCATGAGTAGATGATCTTGAAGGACTCCTTCCATATGTCGAGAAACCCTAGGAACTGCATCTCCTCTTGTTCTCTATCCATGGTTTGTTGTTGTTCAATGTCGTGTGTTTACGGAGAAGGAAGGATATAGAGTTGGAGAGGAAGATATTATTTGACTTGAAAAGTATATGTTTTGAGAAGTCAAACCACTACTTTTCTATATCCAACTTCTGCTGCACTAACTGTTCATAATTGGTGAATAAAATAGGAATAGTTGAGCTGCCGCCACCCAAAACGAATATTTGATTTCTTTAGTCGACATTATTGAACAATGAAGATACATTTGACAAAGAAGATGTATTAGTTTAACTCTTGGTGCGGCTAACCTCTAGAAGTTACCTAGCCTGATAACTCAAATAGAACTCATAAAAATACTTTTATTTATTATTTTGAGTCATACTTTGAACCAAAAAACAACAATCCATTTATATAGTCATTATACAAATAAGAACAATAAAAATTATTAAAGAAAACTATTAACATTTCATCTACTATGACTCTTGACGTTTCATCTTAAAAAAAAACTATTAACCTTTTATTTTCCTCCATTAACTTCTAAATTCAAGACTAACTAAAAACAATCTTTAATGTTTATTATTCAACATAGTCACGGTCAGGATTGGTCGCACCTCAGTAAATATGGTGCCATCATGTCATTAGACCATACAATAGGTGCACCCTGACCCTAGATTTGCCGGCTTGGAAGGGTCCTTGATTAGGACTAGTTCCCGGTAGCCACTAGCTAGCCGCACTAAGGATGAAATTACGTTTAGTTTTAAGGGTCAATCAATAAAGAAATTGCATAGTCGTCGACTCGTCGTATATATAAATATAGGTTGAGGACCACTTAGCTTAGCTCAAAAGGAAAAGGCAAAGGGGTATAATTGTCAAACCACTTTTATATTATGAATGAGCGGAGAAACTAGAAAGACTGGTCCAAATTGCATGAAATACAATTGAAAGAAATAGCATCCACAGAAATTTGAGCCATCTCAGCACCTCACAATCTCTCCAGAATATCCACTTGAAATTCAGAAAGATCAAAACGCATCAACAGACAGAAAACTAGACATTTAAGTTGAAGAGAGAATCAAAGCCACATATAGTATACACGAAGAAGAATATTTCTTTAAGGAAATTGGAAAGCAGTATAGTGAAGAGATAGAAGAGAAGGAGAGTGACCAACAATGGCTACGGAGTACTGTCTTCTTCAGATAAACACTACAGCTGCAGCTAGAGCAGGAGTGCCTCTGCAATGTTACCATCCCAATGCTATCAACTTCAACTCCCAAAATTGCAGAGCATCAAAGAGATTGTCGGTTCAAGCTTTATCGACATCGAGTTCCCTTTATGGACGTTCAGCGGCTGCCGGAAGAACATCACGTTTGGTCTGCAATGCCGCCGTTAATGAAGGTCACTAAGCTGAACTCATTTCATTTCTGCCTGAACTTCTTCGTTTAGGTCATTAGCTTGATAATAGAACCATATGGAGGATTTTATAGAAAGATTATTGAGTGCTTCATGCTCACATGACAGTATAAACACTATAGTGTACTTAATAATCAAGCTGGAGGAGGAGCAGGATAATTATTGGTTTATCTATCCAAATATTGACAGCAACTACACCTTTATATATACTGCGTATAAATATATAGTATATGAAAACTCATCTGTTTGTCTATCCGCAGTGCAAGTCGTGACAGACTCGAGCTGGAAGAATCTGGTGATTGGAAGTGAGACCCCAGTGCTGGTGGAGTTCTGGGCGCCGTGGTGTGGACCGTGTCGAATGATAGCCCCAGTGGTCGACGAGCTTGCTAAGGAGTATTCCGGAAAAATCGCATGTTATAAGGTTAACACCGACGAATGCCCCAACATTGCGACCGAGTATGGAATCAGGAGCATCCCGACAGTCATCTTCTTCAAGAACGGAGAGAAGAAGGAGAGTGTGATCGGGGCCGTGCCTAAGTCCACCCTCTCTGCTACCATCGACAAGTACTTAGAGGTCTAAAAATGCCAGATGTTCATCTTTAAATTTACTTTCATCATGGACTCATAATCTATGTACATTGAATATTCAAGGAATTGTCATTTGTAAACAAGGAACATAAGTACCCACATAAACTTATATGCCTCAAACCGTTGCAAAATGAACTATATAGAATAGCTGCATTCAATTAATATCAGGGACAATATTAGATATCACAATATATAATAGGATAAATTGACTCAATTTCACTCATATGTTTGCTCATGTTATTTATGAATCACTCGTATAGTTATTTGCACTCATATGTATGACCATGTTGTTAGGATCAAACACTCAATTTGCACTCATATGTATGACCATGTTGTTAGGATCAAACACTCAATACAATGAAGAAAACACTTAGGATTGAGAAGGAAAATCACAGTTTTTCTAGAGAGCAAAGGAAGGGAAGCAAACTCAGATTTCTTGTGGTAACACCCAAGTGGGTAACCTCCACACGGTTTAGCAAGATATATTAATGACGGTTACTGTTACAAAATACGTATACATGGAGAAATACATTACAGTACAGTATAGCCTATGAGTTCGGGGCGCTACCCCGAACCCCGCATTCGGGTGGGGGCTCCCGACCCCCACACACACCGGCAACCTCGGAGGTTGAACCGCGAGACGCGTACATTAATACATAATCTACCATTACATATTAATCAGACTACAATACCTAACACATGTTGGGTTTGAATTCAATCCAAAATTGCATTTTTTAGTTCAAATTCATACTCAGTTCCGTATTTTTTTTTTATTCATTACTTTGTATGGAAAAAGAAATAAAGATGAACCGGAGAACAAAATTATCATTTTGATAGAAAACGGTAATATTTAACGGGGAAAATGATGTAACACTAGCAGTAATACAAATAACAACATTAAACAAACATAGAGGTGCACTAATTTACATAAAAGCATGTTGGTACAAATAATCAGATGAGGTAAACATGTGGGGACACCCCGACTATTTACACTATATTATTAGATATACTTGCACATTAATAAGAAGGATTCAAAATTAAAATTATAGAAAGTGATTAGAAACGAAAGTAACTAACCTCAATTGGAACAAAAGCTAATACATTTATAAGCATTAGCTAGAGGAGTATTTGCTAACTGATATTAGTTAACTACTTAGCTCCTAAATCCCAATTAGATCATCCAACAACACCTTCACCTTGAGCCATAGATTCCATAAAACCCGACCACTCCAAGAAACTTAAACCATGTCAGTTTTATGGACGGTCTGTCTCGAGTCAAGGTTCTGTTTTTGGTGAGGTTTGTGGTCACCACGACCCATCTCCATAGTGGAGGCTGCACCATTTGAGTCCGCTTTCTTGAGCTCACCTTTGTTTTTGCGGTATATTGCATACAATATCAACTGCACGGTCCCTAGCCCACACCCAAATCCATTGGGTATCTACACAATAAGATAAAAAGAGACTGCTTTTCAGGAGAATGCAATTTCAAACTGATAAATTCTACTTTAACCGAGGCAAACTCAGTGAACAAACAAAAGCAATTACCTATAGTCTATACTCTATAGACTTATGTTTTATTCTAAAACCAATTACTAATAAAAAAAGGTAGTCAACCAATTACTAATAGAAAAAGGTAGTCATTCAGTATATATAGTATCATTTTAAATAATACGGTTAAATACCAAATAGCTACTTGAACTTTAGACGTTTTACAAATAGCTATCTGAATTTTGAATTTTCAATAACGACTACCTAAACTTTGGACGAAGGTGCAAATAGTTACCTCAACTTTGACACATGGGGCAAATCACTACTTACGTTAAATTTTCTGTTAAATATGGACGGAAAATGACGTGTCAGCACATGATTGGTCCATAATTTTAAAAACTATATTGATTTTTTAAAATACTAAAAAAACAGAAAAAATATTTAAAAAAACTACAAAATTAATAGGAAAAATAAGAGTTTGTAATATAATTTTTGTATTGAAAAATATGAAACAAAATTACAAAAACCTAATCATTTATTTTTATTTTTATTTCATAATTTTAATAAAAATATTATATTTAAAACTCTTATTTTTTCTATTCATTTTTCAGTTCTTTAAAGAATTTTTCAGTTTTTTTAGTATTTTAAAAAACTAATATAGTTTTTAAAATTATTAACCAATCATGTGTTGCCACGTCATTTTCCTGCCATATTTAATGGAAAATTTAACGGAGGTAGCTATTTGCCCCATATGTCAAAGTTTAGGTATCCATTTTTCAAAATTCAAAGTTCGGGTAGCTATTTGTAAAACGTACAAAATTCAGGTAGCTATTTGGTATTTAACCCTCAAATCATATGTTCTTACCGCGATAAAAGGATCGGTTCCGAGCAACCCATAGATGAACCAAGAAGTACCACACAAGAACACAAACAATGATAAGAAAAATGGCATGAACTCCACGCTCTTTGTCTTTATCACCAATCGCTGCAGCATAAAACAAAGATGGTTTCAAGAAGATAGATAATGGATTATTAATGTCAAGGTTACAGTCATAATTGTGTAACATTTTCAAGTTTCGAGCTTTACCATGATGGACAATGGCGAAGCGTACATGATGATGGAGAATACGGTGGCTGCACAACCGCAGAAGAGCTTTCTCGAGCTGCCGTGGAGGACAAACACAGATATTAAGGCGACCGTCGAGAACACAGCCACCACGAAAGCAAAGAGCCCTAGGATCTTGGCCTTCTCTTTCTTGGGCGCGAAGAGGAGGAAGATGAATACATAAACGAACTCGATTACAGCTCCGGTGCCATTAATGATGGATACGAGGATGTTGTTCGGAGACACAAACGGAAGTCCATACCTAAACACATTATGAAATCATACATATATATCCTTCAAAACAATGTCTTTTTAAAGAGATGACTTGACGAAAAAAACATGATTAAACCTTCACATTTTCTCCAATTCTTTACTAGCTAGCATATTTCTTTCTTTTTCATACCACTACCTTCGCTGCCCGGACATAAAAATAAAGGAAATTACCATGCAGAAAGCAGACAGTTGAGTAGGGTCATGACATAGGGAATGCCTGAAAACTCCTCCGTTGATCTGCTCTTGATGATCCTCTTGTAGGTGATTCTATTTAATGCAATAGTTAATAAGCTCATTAAAATAATTAAGTGTGAGAGAGAGAGAGAGAGATTAAGAGAGAGAACTAACACAGGAGCCAAGAACAAGAACAGACCAGTGGCATTCCCTGTAAACAGAAATGGTGGAATTAATAATATATCAGGCTCGAAATGTCTTAAAGTGAGAATTTGATCAAAACCCAGTTGAAGACCCACCAAAAACACCGAACAAGAAATGCAGAACCTCCATGATTAACGCGACAGATAGCTCAGAATTATCGTCAGTTTCAGTGCAATTGAGAAGAAGACAGTGGAGAGGAAAAGGGTTTATATAGGAACTTGATGGAGTAAACAGTTTCTTGAAGTGAGCATTGATTACGTTCTTATCTCTCTCTCTCTCTGGGTCGGTCGGAGCTCAGTGAAAGCTGCAAAGTCTGATACGTATTTCGTCTGGAGGGAGGTTTTGAAACGTGTGATAGGGGTACCGGAGGCATAGAATACGACAGGAATTTTAGGATCGATTCTCAACCATTCTCAGTCGGATGAAAAAATTGATCAAATTTTAAAGAGAAAAGGAAGAGAATACTGTTTTTTGTGGTAACACGATAACTTTCACGCAGTTTGACATTTTTATTAATGATGGTTACTGTTATAAAATATGTATACTTTAAAAAAAATACAGTACAGTCTACGGATTCGGAGCGCTACACATTAATATTAATCAGAAATCGATACCTAACATGTACATTCAGAGGCAGATGCAGGTAAACCTAACAACAAGAAGCGGTTCCAGTTAACAAGAATTTTTTGGACCAGTGTTAATTCAACTTAAACTTTTACTCCAATGCTTTCTGTCATTAATATACAGTAGATCAAACGTGTGTTTATCGGGATAAATGCACCTTTCATTATGTCTAGCTACATCATATATTGTGGTAAAACATGTACACTTTGTTAGGGGTTGTTTGGTATTAGATTCAAACCTTATCTATAAAATCATGCACGTGGACTCTCTGTGCATCACATTCACATTATTTTCTCGAATACTAAACCAGTAAGAACACCATACAAGTGTCGGGGCAGGCAAGAAAGTTCATCCTACAGCCTGCCTTTTAAGTTTTAAGAACCATAGTATATACTTAGGAATATATATATATATATATTATTTTTTACTTGATTCATAGGTAAAAGTTGATCCCCACGTGCTCATTTGATAATTTTGCAAAAGTTGGGGTGTGTTTTAACTGTGGTGGGTAAGATTTTCTACTATGGTAATTAACTCCTAATCTTAGATCTCTATTATGTGACTTAAATCTCTATTATCTCTAACAAATTGATATCAACCCTAATGATTGTGCTCATCGCCATCGCGTAATGTCTTCGAAAGTGTCGCTCACCAGGCAATCACCTCAATCTTTGTTAGATATAATAGTATAATTGAATTGATTAATTGATCAATATGATCGTAATATTTCATCAAACAAATCAGGAGTGTGCGGAGTGCATACCTGTTTGAGTTTATTATGATTCATGGTATCAGAACCTCATCGGTTATTAGGGGCAGCGCCCCTGTGCAGGGTCCCAGGGGCGGGAGCCACTGACGGAACCCAATGGGCAAAGTCCCTGGCTGAGGTCAAGCTGCCAACCACTTACTTTCTTTGGAATTAATCACTTATTTCTGACCCAAAAAATCATGGTTTTAGACACTTACTTTCTTTGGCGCCAAGATTTGATCTAAAGTGGTGCGAGTGTCTTAGTGCCAAGTTTGATCCGAAGAGGTGTAGCAAATCGAGTCTACAGATCGTTCGATAGGGGATCTTGTTTTGCCATAAAATAGTTGTCTAGTATCCAACAAATAGGAAGCAAATACATTTCAAATAGATATGTACATAATAAATAGAAAAAGAATATCACAGGTTAATTTCTTTAGACCATCCATACATGCATGTACCATAAACAAAATGTTATTATTATTATGGTGACAAGATGTGAATGTTGTTATGTCATAATCTTTTGTTAGTTCATAATCTATTTTAATATGAATTAGTGTCCGAATAATTTCAAATTAAAAACGTTCTAAAAATTACAATTATTTTGAGAAAGATTTTCTCTAATGGAATACAAAAGTTTTTTCAACTCTAGAATGCAAATCACTTATTAACTAACCGTGTGTGTTTTTTACTTTTCAAGAGATTAAAACACACACGCTCCTTTTTTAAAATACACATAAATGTTAGATAGACATGGATCATTGGATTTATTTAGGGGTGGTAAATGGTACGTACATAAGTGTTATAATGTATTTCAATACTTTTATTTTGTTACACTTATCAAACACAAATACATAATAAATTTATCGTGTCATGTTTTTTAACACGTAATTTTTTCATGCTTGTCCATATTGTATTATCATGTTACGTAAGAAATTTCAGCTTAAACGTTTCTAATAATTAAATAAAATGTTAGATATTGTGTTATAGGTATAGAAGCGTTTTTAAATTGAAATTTGTTTAAATTAGACATGACATTTATTTCCATCCTCCTTTTCTTTTAATGAAAAATATGTTAGGTAACCAATTTAAATTCGCATGAACTAATAAATAGTTAATTAATAAGTCATTTGAACAGAATGAGAAATTTAAAAATAAATTTAATAATAATAACTGTGCTGCGAAAGTGGGTGGGTGGGAGGCGTAAATACGGCCACGCAACAAGATTAACGATGATACCTACCTGTCTTTCGTTAAGTAATTTCATTTTATTTTAACCATATTAAAAATAACATATAAAAAAGTTCATATTTGAGTAAATTTATAATTTTCTCTTCAATTTTTCAATTTAAATTCCTATAGTCTTTTGGGCAAAAATTATAATTGGAGTTCAATGTTTTGTGCGTCAGTATGTATTCGGACAGTGACTTAAGTGTCTAAAACAAGTAAATAATTTACCATTTTCACGTGAATAGAGAAGCACATGCATATGCTTCGTCCCCTTCATATATATATGCAATATAGCGTGACTGTTTCATCTCGTAATTAGAGATTTTGAATTTGAGTATGAAAATTTTTATTGACCAACATACTATATCTTAAGGGTTAATTGTTAAGTAAATAAAAATTATTTCAAGTGTGAAACAAACATACTATATCTTATTTTTATACATAGAAAAAGGTTTTCAATACATACCGAAATTATGACCATTTATTTGACATTCAACAATAACAAATTGACACATAACCAAAACATGTCTTAATTTTATTGAGAATTTAAGACAATAGTCCTATACTTTTCAGATGCTCTATCAGGGTTTGACTAATTATTTTCTCATGTTGGCACGAGCCTTCAATCTTGTAAGTCCGATCACGGTCCCGAATCAGCTCTGATACCATTTGTAATGCCACAAGCTCGAGCAACTGTCCTCACTAGCTCAACCCGGTCTGACTGAGCTTGTTGTCCTCACTTAGACCCAGAAAATGAGGAATTCATGTTGAATTTGAGTAGTATTCTTTGTTTATATGAGTTCCAAATCACATTTTACTATCTGATATGGAACATGGGATCACAAACACACAAGCCGGATTGGTATGTTGATCATTGATCATCTTCGTCTTTTTATTAAAAAAATGACTATAACTTTTGAAAAAAATATTCTTTTATTATTGATTTTTTAAAATGTATTTTTCTAAGTAAATGAACCAAAAGATAAGTTGTTGAAATATTGAGATAATTTGGTGTATAGTGAGATAATATTGAATATTTTCGTATATCAGAAAAATAAGGAGTATATACACTTGTAAAACCCTAATATCTCTGTCAACATTGGGTTGTTTACCTTACAAATATATTTAGGTATTAAATAGTCTTCCGTTACTTAGTGATAAGATATATTTCTATGAGTAATATCGTATCTTTAATAAACAGAATATGAATGAATTATTATTTTAAGGACGAATTCATGGATAGTAGTCAAGTGAAAGACTTAAGTGCTCTTTACACTAAGGTTTGAGATAAGAGATAGTTAAAGAATATATAGGGGTGTCACTTTCGACCCAACCTAATGACCCGTTCACAGGTCGGGTTTGATTCAGAAATTTCTGACCCACGGTTCATTTTGACACGGCCCGTATGACCCATCTAATAAACGGATCGTGTTTGAGTCTGAATCTTTGACTCATGAGTCGACCCGCCGACCCATTGAATATATAATTTATATAAAAAATATATCTAAAACCTATAATCTCATATATTTTTTTAATGATGTTAGGAGTTAGGGGTTACGCAAAATCAAGTCAAACGGGTCAGTTTGACCCATGCCTTTGTGAGGTAATGTTTTGTCACGGGTCAGCGGGTTAACCCATCGAGCCGTGAGTTGTGTTTGAGTTACAAGAATTGACTCATAGAAATAGATGGGTGTGTTTGGGTCAAACGATTTCTGACACGACCCGTAAGTGACACGACCCACGGTCGACCCACTAACCTTAATTGACACTCCTATTACGTACTCATCCGAGTGTTCACAAATACTTTCAAGATAAATATTGGGATATCGTGACATCGCCTAGTATCCAAAAGTATCTATCATAATCATAAATACATTGCCATTGAAATTATTTGGTGACTTCCATTGAAGGGAATTCAGACAATTCTCTGAATCTGTAGCTCGATCTGTCACTACCACATCCATATATACTATATAACCTCAATGGTCGGGAAAAAGAAGAGTCCAAAAAATTGGCTTGTGGCTACAAAATTCAAAGACCACATGCATTTATAGATTATGACTTAAAAAAAACACTCACTTATTCTACTTTCTTCTATACAAAGCAATTACAATCGGGAATGTAATAGATGCACATAGAATTGGCTTAATTGGTTGTATGTGTTAAAGATAAAAAGAATAAACGATTTTGTGAAAGTGAGAGTTCTTAGGCAATAGTTTTTATAGGGGTGATAAAAAAAGACTATTGACCGAATTCCCGACACGACCGGTCCGACTAGGACCGAGACCGATCGGGTGAGTTTTTTTCTTCAAAGTCGGTCTCGGTCTCGCGCTTTTTCCCCGAAAGCTCGATTAGAACCGGACCATACCGAATTTACTATGCAACCCATAAAAATCAATGATGTATGTTTGTAACTATGAGAGAAAATGAACTTTGTATGTTTTTTACTTGGTTGATTTGTATTTTGTAATTTTGTTACTTTGATTCCAATGATGTTTGCATTTAGACAAATTCAGTTTGTTTTTTTGTCAGATTCGGTTCAGGACCGAGACCGGCCCGAGTCAAGAAAAACTGACTCGAGCAGACTTTTTTGGCCGAGGACGGTCTCGGTTTTGCTTTCAAGTCCGGCCTGGCCCGCCCATGATCAGTCCTAAGTTTTTATATGGACAAAGTCGAGCAAACACTTAGTTGAAATTAGGGTTAGTAATGGTGAATGATCTCTTATTTTGTTTTTATAAATGTCAGATCATCAGTTCTATAGGCTATAGCATGTGTTATAATGTATTAACTCATTTTAAATAAAAATAAATAGTATAATGTATTACACGTGTAATTAAAAAATAAATATTATGCTTACATTAAATTTATTTATTTATAATCTCCACTTGTCTATCCTATTTATTACCAACTGTTTAGAAATTACCTTGGAGACAGGTTAGGCAAATAAATGCACCAATTTAATTCTATATATACAACTAGGGAGTGAATGGGTTGTGGTACCCTGTAAATCATTGGTGCACAATCAAAATTTGACTTGCAGTATTACGATTCGTGGGTTATGAGGCGGGTTTGGTAAGAGTAAATAACTACCACAATGGTGTGGGTCGAGTCATGGTATGTAGTGTTAATCTGCGAGTCAATCCTATTATTAAAATCTATGTAATTTTATAAATGGTTAAATATCAAGGAGCTACCTGAACTTTGGACGTTTTGCAACAAGTTACCCGAACTTTGAAAATTCAAAACGGGCTACCTCAACTTTGAAGATTTGCAAATAGTTATCTTCGTCCAATTTTCCGTCAACTGGTGACGGAAATTCATCGAAAAATTGTCGGAAAGTCATTGGAAATTTGTCAGAAATTGGACAGAGGTAGCTATTTTCACCTTATTCAAAGTTGAGGACTTGAGGTAGCTCGTTTTGAATTTTCAAAGTTCGGGTAACTCATTACAAAGTTGAGGTAGATATTTAACAATTTTATAAAAATATATGACTTGTTTTATCTTAATGAAAATATTATGGGTTAATAGATAATAGGTAAGAAATTAATTTGTACTATATGAATTAACTTTATATATATATATATATTGTATATTAATTCCTAATATTTTTATTAAAGAATAAATAAATCATATATATAAGAAGAAATGGTGCACCGCGATTAACCTGCAGTTCAATAATTGAGTAGTAACTTGACCCATCACCTTGCACCGTGAGTCTGGTAAACAGTATCTAATTCGCAGTGTTGGACTAATCCAGTCCGCCTCGCACTATTCACATCCCTAAATGCAAGTCATGCAAAATACACTCACATACCTTATGAGTTATTATTGGATAAGACAATGACATTACAACGATCGACATTATCCTAAGGCCGATTATGATGTTCTTCATAATAGTTTTACAAATTTATAGATTAAATTGTAAGTATTGAAGTGAAAATCAACACTTTCGAATATGACTCTTAGTTTAAAATAAATATTTTAAGTTAACTTTTTAATAAGTCTCAATTTAGTTAGGTAAGCTCTTAATCACATCTCAGCATTATAATGTCTGAAAATATCGATTTACATTGAATTCCTTACTTGAGTTCATACAACATGTTTCAGTCCGAAAACCTTAATATTTAATTAAAGTTTATGTTTTTTTTTACTTCACTTTTAAGGGTGTAACTGTTTAAAAGAGATATTGTGACCACACACGGAGTGACGGAGCCCATTGAGGAACGAGGGGGCAATTGCCCCCTCAACTTTTAAAGTTGTGTAATTTTTATTATAAAAAATATAATAATTTTAAATTTAACCATTTTAAATCATACATTTGTCCCCAGTGAATTTTTTTTAGTTCAACTATGTGCTCTTACTATAATACATTAATAATTTAATACTTACCCTGACCGAATAAATTTTTTGACTTCGTCCCTGTCTGTGACCAGTGTATACACCAATTATTTACTCGAGTTCATATCATAGGTTTGCGCGACCACCACTACTTAGCATATAACTCTTAAACTAATATTTACAAACATCCATTATACCGTAGACTTCATCGACCACCTACGCCTTTTTAATTTGACTTCTTTAATTTTCAGTTTTACCATCATCCTAATTAGGGGTGACAATCGTGTCGTGTATAATCGTGTCGTGTTTAAATATGTCTTCGTGTCTAAACGGATAAGTGTTAAACGTATCTCAATACTTCAAACACACACACGACACAATTATTAATCGTGTCTAAACGTATAATAGTTATTTATACATGAGATTTGTTAAAGTCATAAACTCATATATGCTTTAAACAGATATATACAAAAATTCATATATACACAAACTCATATATACTAAGTAAGTTATTCATAGTTCAATATTAAAAAGTAAGTGAATATTTTAATATTTTATTATTATTATTATACTTAAATGTGTCACATATATACACGACACAATTAATTAATCGTGTTTATACAGATATCTGCAGATCTGAGGTGTTTAGACACGATTATTAATCATGTATAAACGTATAAGAGTTGTTTAGACACAGAATCCATTAATGTCAAATTCATATACGCCTTAAAATTAGACAAACTCAAATTGTCATCATTATTATCATTTTTAACTTTATGGTTCTATCAATGTGAAAATATAATAATCCAAATCGTTCTTTCGAGAAGAATGAATGCCTAACTTAATCAAGCAACCCAACAATTCATCTTCGTTGTCCATTTCTTCTTAGTGCGACCTTCACTTTCTATCACCGAAAGTGAGCGTTGTTTGGCCTTCCACATGGCTGCCAATACAACGACAAATGTCGACCATGATAATGGACAATCAATGATTATAAAAAAATTATTATTTTTTGCATGAAAATGGAAGAACACAATGTAGATCAGCATATAATATCGTAACATATATACATATATATACATATATATACGTATATATATGTCATGTCATGTTTAAGATCTCATGTAGTGATAGTAAGTAGTTCATCATCAAACCGTTCCTTAATTAGGGTTTCATAGCAGACCCTAACAAAATTAACAGAAGAGAGAAATGACTTTTTTTTTGTTGCTATTGCATCTCAATCTCCAACCATTGAATCAATTGGATGAGGCATCAAGTTTCACTCTCAGTGTGTCTAATACTCTGTCTCACATCGAATAGGAATAAGTGATTTGAAACTCATATAAACAGAGACGTGTTACTTAAGTCTAACAGGAATTCCTACTTTTTGGGTCCAAGTGAGGACAACGGACTCAGTCAGGCTGGATTGGACTAGTGAGTACAGTCGTTCGGGTTTGGGACATTACAGTGTGAGTCTTAGCCAAACAAGTGTTCATCGTTGGGTTCCAAGCTTTTTGACGATTCAACATATGCATGTGGGTGGGTGATTTGGGAGTGCAATGGATTCATTTTGGTGTGAAAAATGAAATGAATAGCTTGAACTATGAGCATATATTGCATGCATTTAGCCTTTAAATATCACTTCATTAAAACATACTTACATCCCTGAAATTCATGTCGTGTTCGTCACATGGAAATAGTAACCAACATTTGATGATGTAACTTGACCACGTTGTACGTGCAAGACACTTATTATTGTACATGTTTTTGTGCAGACAAGAGAAGATGTACGTAGTGCATGCATTGATGGAAATATATATATATATATATATATATAACTAACGGGAATCGGGGGCAAAAAGATTTGAAACACGAATATGGGAAAACACGTACACGTGGAGGCATGGGTCTCCTTTTCTCAAACAATATAATACAGAAAATAGTGGGTAGATTTTTTATTTTTTTTTTATAATGTATTTTTGAGTATTTAGTCTGATGTGCATTATTTATATGATTAATTAAAGTGGATGGACAAAAAAATGGTGATGAAGAGCTAATGTAATACAATATCACAAACACGTATGAGAAATTGTGGTTATGGAAACAAATGATAGAAATAATAATAATATCATAGCACAAATACGATAAATATAAGATAATAATAATATCATAGCACAACACGCATAATAACACGATAACGCATGATAACATGATAATGTTTACTGTTAAATCAGATTTTGTAGTACTTTTTTGAACAAATTTTGTTTAATAACTTTTAAAATTTAATTTAATTTCTTAATATTTAGAGTTTGTTACTTTTACATTAAAAACATATTAGATCTGATGTTTGAACTATCGTTTTGATATTTTCTTATATATAAATATTGTGTGTGAACATACAACTAATTAATTTAGCACAACACATTAACACAAAATGAACATGCACAAAAAATTGTGTCGTATTTATACTGAGAAACTTACTATTCATAATGCATGTTTAAAAAGTCGAACACAATTGAATTTATTGACACGTACTTATGCACGAAATGTCACTTTTGAATTTATGCATATTCTCCACAAAATGTTCATTGTTCATCACTACAATCTAAAGTACAATAATTCAAACTTAGACGACACGAAACGAATCCGATATCCTTTTCAAATCGTGGTAAATGGTAATGCTGCTTCCATTGAAGACCTGCAAAATTCAGCACATTCACTTTCAAATTTCTGAAGTTTTGCTAAAAAGTTCATCAGTGAAAAAAAAATACCATTTCCAGTCACATTACACAGGTAAAGTCAATTTCCAGCTGCAGTTGCAGTGATCAAGCAATGTGGAGGCTCCAATTTGAATTGATAATGCGTTCTTCCCTCGTGCTCAGAAACATTCATGCTCTTGACCTTACCCTCCACATTTTCCCCGATTTCTTCTGGCTCGAAAGCATTTATCACTTTCTCGGGAGGCCCGATTAATTCAATTCTGGCATCATCATCAAGATCTGAACATCATAAACTATATTTGTTAGGCATCACCACACCACTATAGTTGAGGGCTAACTAGGTTTAGAAAGAAGAAAAGAATAACTCACAGTCTGCAATCTTAGAACCGGAGCAACAATCACAAAGAGGCGGCCTTCCTTAGTGCTTACGAATCTCAGATCAATCTCTGTTCCACCAAGATCTGCAATCAATACCGGAACCTGTAGCGTAATTGTTTAAACAAAGAAGTTTCATGAATTTTAGGGATGACCTTAAAGTTTAGACTTTGGACTTCTATGAACTAAACAATCCAATTGTGCTCAGATTTTAAGGATTGATTTCTAATGGGGTTTAGTTTTACTTAACCAAGATTTGAATCATTGATGGGTGAGATGGTTAAATTTTAAGATCAAATAGGTAACTCTAACGATCCCAGATGATCTCAGGCTTCTCAGCTTCAATAACATTCCTAGTCTACGGCAGGAAAAGGTGAGAAATTACCTCTTCCCATTGTTGAGGCACTAAAGCATATGGGATCATCGGACTCCATCCAACGCCATGGCCTCTCATCTGGCCAGCGGTAAGTCCTCCAACCTGTCTGCACACAAACATCTCTTGTCTTGTTGATTTGCTCGGTTTCAGAGTCAAAAGTTATTATTTTTGATTAAATAGTAAGGACATGATTACAAGAAGAAGAAAAGAGGACAGAGCAACCTTGTTCATCAAGGTCAGAGAGACCAGGGATCCTCCCTGCAAGAAGGCCCTGTTTCACCCCACCCCCACCCCCACCCACCCCACCCCCTCTGCCTTCCCCGACACCAGAATTGCTGATGAAGCGAGACCCACCATAGCCAACCTTCTCGTCAGAATCACAGATAATTGGTCATCTTCTGTGTCCTTTGAGGCTGCAGTTGCTTTCACTGAGAAAGCAGAGGATTTTATTTGCAGGGGTGAAAGGTATCTCCATCGAAGGCTGCTGCAGCTTGTGAACATGGCAGCAGCTGCCATACTGTTGAGAGTAATCTACAGATTTTTGCAATAAAAAGGAAGAGATGGAGTTTATTAGCAAAGAATTCAGGCAGCAAGTAAGGCCGCACGAACAGCATCATTTGGTTCCATCGGCATCCTCATGATTAAATCTTAATTTTCCAGCCCTTACTAATAAATCCACCAAACAGCCATAATGCTTCAATCCTGGTAAAAAAAATTGTATTTTTCCATCTTAGAGAAAATGCTCAAACCTTCATCGACAAATCCTCCATGTGCACAAGCCGATAACACAGACAGGAGGGTTAACTCATCTATACTCTCATTTCATTCTTCCTTTCTTTTCAAAAACTGAAAGAGCTTCCGTACACCGACCATTGACAGCAAAACCCGAAATCATAGCATTCCAGCATGCAGAATTTCTGTGGAGCAACCCATCAAAAATGGATCTTGCACTGCTTAAATCGCCACACTTTGCATACATATCGATTAACGCATTTGAGACAAATTGATTATTGTTTATCCCTGCGTCTTTATCATATTGTGTATCTCCATACCAAGATCAATCAATCCTCACTGAGCATAACCAGATAAGACGCTGGTGATTGTGAATTCATCTGGCTCAATACCCTCAGATGCATCTTGCCAAAAGCTTGTAGAGCCTCCACACACAACCCAATCTGTTCATACCCTGAAATCAAGGTGTTCCAGTTAACCAAATTATTAGCTGGAATTCGGTAAAAAAAAATGCCCTTTGCCTGCTTTACATCACCTTTCTTGAAGAACACCAAAATCATCGACAACCACAAACAAAATTCCTCCCGGGCATCATTTCGAAGATCTCTCTAGCTGCTTCCATTTCACCATTACAGGCATACCTTGGAAAAGTTCACAAATAAAGGAAGAGAAAAAAAAAAGTTGATGTCAAAACTAAACATAAGACTGATTTAATTAAAGCCAAAGATTGGTATTTGGAAATGGAAATCTCAGTTCCACAATATTCATCGAACACGTAAAACAAAATATTAAGAAACTTCATTGTGCATACTTACCCATCCACTATCACAGTCCAAGTAACGATATTCTTCATGCCAACAGGAACCAAATCAAACAAACTCCTAGCAGTCATCAAATCTTTACTTCTCGCAAACCCACCAATCATTTCAATCCAAGTCACATGAATTCTCACTGGCATTTCATCAAGCAAAAAAAAGGTAAATTTTGCATCCCTAATCCTAAAGTACCCGCCAATGATCGCAATCCAGGTTTCCACGTTCCTCAATTGCATTTCATCAAACAGTGTCCCCGCATCCAAAATTACGCCACCCGTTGCAAACATATCAACCAACGAGGTGCTGATAACCACATCGGAGACAGACCCAGACTTGACCGACTCTAAGTGCCGTGAAGCCTGTCCCTGCCAATGAAGCACAGGCCTTTACGGCCAAAGGCACCATATTCAGAAGATAGGGTATGTTGCTGCAAAATCTAGTGTAGAGTTGAATAGCATATGTGGGTCTCTTCTGATTGAGGTAGCTTTTGATCAAGATAGAACAGAAGGATCAGAGTTCGGGCTTTATTTGCAATGATGATGATGATGATCCGTCATGTTTATGTGACTATGTCATGGAATTTTGAAGTGACGGCAAATTAGAACTACAAAATACATTTTATTCTACATAATCATTATTAGACACCTTACAATGTATACATGACAAACGCGCTCCCTAACGATGCTGCATTTCACAATACCAGCTCCTTATTGAATATCCAGCTGAACTTCACTTTCAGCGGCTCCATCTTCCGTGCCCGCTCGTCGGCTCTCTCCTGCAGCCGCCGGATCCGCGGCGCGAGGCCGCAGACGTAGTCTTGCGCGCGCTGCCCCTCCGAGGTGAGACCATCGAGCTTCTCCAAGCCCCACCGGCTGATCAGGAACTCCAGGATGTCGGCGTAGTCATGGGCGGTGTAGACGCCGAGGCGCTGCGCCACCGCGGAGAAGTGGTCGAAGAGGCGGGGGTCGTGGCCGTCGGTCATGAGATGTGCAGGCATTGTAATCTTCTTCTGCATCATGTCGGCGATCGCAAGCATGGCGCCCGTGGGATCCACCTCGAGGAGCTTCTCGACGATCTTAGTGTAGGCAGTCTCGTGGCGCTTCTCGTCGGCAGCGATGGTGCCGCAAATGCGGGCCAGCGCCGTGTCACCCTTCTCCTTGGCCAATCGGGCCGTGTTGCCATGGGAGACAAACGTGGCTCGCTCCTGGAATGACGTGTAAACGAAGCCCAAGTATGGATTATTTTCCGTACCTGGGTCCTGAAAAAAAATGAAATTTAGTAATTAGAAAATATTTTAAATTAAAAAAGTATAAAGTATTTTTAGCCTAGTGACAAAATAATAATTTATAGGATTTGGACGTTTTGCAACGAGCTACCCGGACTACCTGAATTTTGAAAAGTCAAAACAGATTATCTCAACTTTAAAGAAGGTGCAAATAGCTTCCTCCGTTCAATTTCTGACGATTTTTCAGCGAATTTTCAACGACTTTCCGATGACAGTTGACGGAAAATTGGACGGAGTTAGCTATTTACACTTTTTTCAAAGTTGAGATAGCCCGTTTTGAATTTTCAAAGTTTGGGTAGCTCGTTGCAAAATGTCCAAAGTATATGTAGCTACTAGTATTTAACGCTAATTTATATTATCAAATATTAAATATATGGGGAAAAAATCAATTTAATATAATTAATTCAATATTTTATAACGCAAAATCAAATATATTTTGGAAAGTTCCGCATTATATTAATTTACCATTCCGGCTCCGATCAGGTACTGGACGGTTCTCTCAATCGTTATCATGTCGACCCGACCCGATAGGTAGAGGTAAGTTCGGAGCAGATCGCCGTGGCGATTCTCCTCCGCCGTCCACCACCGTGTCCACGTGGCCCACGGATTAGCGCTCGCTCCAGTCTCGTCCCTCACGCCGTCCAGAGTGTTGATCATCGTCTGGTACGTCGGCAGGGCGTCCTCCGTGATCATGTCCCCTACTAGAACGACGAAGTAGTCGTCAGAAAGCTCCGCCGTCCGCTGCCGAAGCTCACGGACCTGGTCGGAGAACTCTTCGTACGGCATGGACGAGTCGGGGAGGAAATTCTGCGGCTGCCAGCACTGGTCCACGGGTTTGAGCAGCGGCAGAACGTTCTGCGTAGCCCAGCCTTCCAGAGATTTGAATATCTCCACCTTCTCCGGCGGCATTGAATGGGTCTTCTGGTGGCTCGGAGTCGGCATCGGTGGTGCTGCCACGGCGGAGATGGGGAAGGCCCGAGGCCTTGTGCAGCGGTTGCTGGGCCTTGGGGTGGACCATTTGAGGTGGTGGCTCGTAAAGGAGAGAGTCGCTTGCATGGCTGTTTTGTTGTGTTGGGGTTGTGAAGTAGATAGTAGTTGGTGTGGACTGTGAACATTGTCCAGTTATTTATAGGAAATCAAATTCCGAATTTACCCTCAATATGAACCTCATTTAACAACTATGCCATTGACACTTGAAACTATAATTATATAATTTAACCAAATAATTAAATGATTAAAACTTAAGCTCATTTTTTATGCAAATAATACATCAAGATATAAAATAGTTCCGTGGTAATTATTATTCTTGTATTTAATTTTATCTACATTATTAGTTTATTACATAACACTAATTCAACCTTTAGCGTAATGAGGGCAAAATGGTCTGAAAAAATTGGGTTGTAAAATGGGGGGACAAGTGTATATGGTTGGAAAAATCAGTGGGTGCAGTGGGTTTGAGACAATTTAAACAAGAAACTGTGGGTTTAATACGAGGCAGATTACTTGTCTTTTTTATTTAAATATTAATTAATGAGTTACTTAATACTTAAATACAGTGTTATCTACCAACGGACACTTGGTCCAACGGTATCACCTCTTGCTTAGAAGCAAGAGGTCACGAGATCGTTTCTCGATGTAACCAAGTTTAATTCTTGGATGACCAAAAAAAAAATACTGTGTTATCGGAACCGAACCCTTGTCTGATTTGGTTCAGCTAAAAGACTGTTTTGCATATCAACAGTGTTTGAATCGGTGTGAATCGGGCAGTGTGAACCGAAGGGATGGCGGCGAGAGGGGGGCTGGAGGAAACGGGGTGAGGTGGGGGCAGGCCGGAGTTGGCAGGTGGGGGTGGCGAGAGGTGGCCTTCGTCTTCCTCCATCGTCTTCCTCATCTGCTTCCTCCATTCGTTTTCTTCGTCTATTATATGTGGATTTTCAGTTTTATTTTTACTTATAAATAATGAACCGCATATTGAACCGAATCTGATCGGGTTGGATCGGACGAACCAGAAATCGGCTCCCACACTGGTTCGAGGGTCAGTCTGGTTCTGATAACACTAGTTAAATCAATGAGCCCCAATTAGCCATGTTGGCACCCTATTCCAAGGTTAAATTTTATTAATACTAGCAAGTAGCAAGGGTTAAATTGAGTTAATCTTACCATATGGTTTGAAAAAGTAAATAAAATAGAGTTGTTACAATTAATCCCATCCATAACAATGGATATCAAAACGAAAAAAAAATAAACGGGACAAATTAGTTCACTTGAATATTTGCATTTTTTTCACCTTTTTTTTTTTTTTATAAATCAGAAACTACAACAACAAAGAAAAATACTAATTGTCTTTAACTATTCTATTTGTGGATTTCCCTTTACTATCAAACATTAGTAACTTCAAAATGTCTGTGGGATAATTCGTTAAAGTATGACAAGACTCCTCCAGATTAACAGCTTCCTTAGCCAAATCATTCACCATTTTCTCTTATTTGATAAAAAAAAATGCAGCCAGAAGATCAAGTATACAGCTCCCATTTTCTTTCTCCACAGATTAAAAAAAAAAAAACTTCTTTTACTAAACCATGAATTCAAACCATAGCTGCTTCACTCTATACCCCATGAACTACACACTGTTTCAGCAACACTATCTTCTTCTCTTGTCGACGCTGTTAAATCCTTCAAAACCGAATGGATTTGAGTAGCGTTGGTATGAGACTCATCACCTGCAACAAATAAGTTAGTTTTCTCATCAACAACAATCCAGCTGCACCCTGGCAGCTTCTTCACTCCTTTCTCCCTCATTTCCCTTCTCAATGAGTTAACCTCGTGCCAATTCCCCGACTCAGCATACATGTTGCAGAGAAGAATGTAGGGTGCAGAATTATGGGGTTCTGACTCTATAAGCTTTTCTGCAGCTCTTTTCCCTCTGATTTCATCTCCATGTAATCTGCAAGACCCCAGCAGCGCAGCCCAGACTGTTGGATCAGGCTCAAGTTCTAATTTTTCAATAAATGCTTCTGCTTCTTTGAGAAATCCCCAACGTCCAAAAAGATCGACCATGCATGTGTGGTGGCTGACTCTTGGTTGAATCTTATAATGTTCAACCATATCATTGTATATGCTGCGGCCTTCAGCTACTTTTCCTGCATGGCTACATGCAGTGAGTACACTGATGAATGTGACATCATCGGGAAGAACATTCGATTGTTTCATGCGATCAAAGACTTCCAGGGCCTTTTCTGCAAACCCGTTTTTTGCAAATCCACCAATCATTGAATTCCACGAGATGACATCAGATTTAGTTGCCATCTCTTTGAAAACTTGTGAAGAACTGAACACATCTCCACATTTAGCATACATATCCACAAGGGCTCCACTTGTCGACTCATCAAGGTCAAATCCAGTGTGGAAAATTATGCAATGGATTTGGATACCGTCTCTTAAAGAAGATAACACTGCACTTGCCTTGAGGACACTGACAAATGTGGCTTGGTCAGGGATAATACCGTCATTTTGCATTTCGCGGAAACATTGTAGAGCATCCACATTGTTCTCATTTTGATTATACCCAGAAATCATGGCAGTCCATATGACAGAGCTTTTTGGGCCGGGGAACTCTGAGAAGAGTTTGTGAGCATCTGTTGCTCTTCGAGTGTTCATATACATCCCTATAAGAGAAACGCCCAAGAAATCCTCATAATACCAAAGACCGCTCTTCAGTATAAGACAGTGGAGTTGCCCCCCGAGTTTTACCTTTTCAGATTCATCACATGCATCCAAAAGGCTCACAAAAGTGATTATAGATGGATTTAGCCCCGTAATCTGCATCTCTTTGAGTAAATTTACTGCTTCCACTGTATTGTCATTCTTAGCATAGCCAGCTATTATTGCATTCATGGAGACCACACTGCGTTTAGGCAGGAATTTGAAAACTTCACGGGCGGCTCTGACATCTCCACATTTTACATACATGTCAACAAGAGAGCTTCCAGAGTAAAGACTCATATCAAGTCCAGATTTTACTGCGAGGCAGTGGACTTGTTCGCCTTTTCCAAGAGCTTGAACATTAGCACAACCACTCAGTATACTAGCCAAAGCTACTTCATGAGGAACAAAATTAGACAAATTCATTTGCCTAAAGTAGTCAAAAGCCTGGTCTTCATCTTTCTCCTGCACAAATCCGCTTATAATTGCATTCCAGGAGATAACATCCCTATTTTTCATTCTCTCGAATTGGTTTCTTGACTCCACTAGAGACCCGCACTTAGCATACATGTCCACCAATGCATTTCCAACAAACAAGTTTGATGCGAGCTTTTCCTTGATTATACGACCATGCAATTGGCATCCTGCTTCTAGATCATCTAATGAAGCACATGCACTTAGAATGCTTGGATAGGTATGTTCATCGGGTTGGAAGCCATCCTCGCTCATCCTCCAAAATAATTCTATGACCTCAGTAGCATGCCCGTTTTGTACATAGCCTGCAAGCATTGCATTCCATGTGATCAAATTTCTCTCTTCTAGAGAATAAAAAATTTCCTTTGCAGTCGCCACATGCTCACACTTTGCATACATGTTCATCAAAGAACTTCCCACATAAACATTGGAACTAAGGCCCTGCTTAATTGCCTCGGCATGAATAAGCAAGCCGTAGTTAAGTTCACCAAGACCTGCGATAGCACTCAGCACACTACTTAATGTGGATCTCGTAGACTTAACACTAGCCTTTCTCATACTCTGGAAGAACTTCAGAGCTTCCATCTCGTTTCCCTTTTGAGCATGGCCTGAGATCATCACATTCCATGCTACAACATTTGGGCTTGGTATTTGGGAGAATAGGTTATTTGCCTCATTGAGCTTTCCTAGACGGGCATATGCACTAATAGCAGTTACAAAGGTCACTTGGTCTGGAACACGGTCCATTTCCATCATTTGCTCAAAGAGCTTGATCCCTTCCTCCAGCAAATGAGATTGGGCATACCCTGCAATCATGGCAGTCCAAGAAACTGTGTCAGGGTTAACCGCTCTATCAAAAACCCGTCTTGCATCAAAGAGATGACCACATTTGGCGTACATATCTATAACCGACCCTTCGCAGAATGAACTCCGCTCGAACCCCACCTTAACAGCATCACAATGTACTTGCTTCCCAAAAATCACATCCACCATTCTAGCACAAGCAGAGAAAACAATGGAATAAGTGTACTCATTGGGAAATAAGTCATCATTTTTAATTGAAACAAACAGCCTCAAGACACGTTCAGGCAATCCCTTTCTCGAGTACATCGATAAAACTGAGTTCCAGCCCATGATATCTCTCTTCTCAGCATGGCTAAATGCCTTCTCTGCAAATTCAGCATTCCCGCATTTTGCGTAAAGATCAATTATAGCATTCCCTAGCAACCCATCTGAGCCAACCCCAATCTTCAGACTCTGGCCATGGATAATCTTTCCAATTGTCAAAACTGCCGACACTCTGTGCGGCATTTCGTCTAACACTTTGCGAGATTTTAGTTCCCCGCATTGTCGCCGGCATGCTTGGACTAAAAGATTGTATTTGCTGCTATATGAAACTACAGAAGGCAGCTCAGTGTTGTCGAGTGAGTAGAACAACGAGTGTGGCGAGCTGCTGAAGTAGAATTGGGAACGGAGAGGGTTTGCCGTGGATTTGGGAACGAGTGTGGCGAGCTGCTGAAGTGCTTTTGTAACCACCACCTGCAGAATGACATAAATACCCTTTAATAATCTAATTAATTTATATTTATCATGACTATTTTGATTATTTAAATGTCTTTTCAAAAGGTTATAAAAAAAATATTTGTATGGAGACTCAAACATATGACCTTACAACTAAAAGACAGACTTATTAATCAACTACACATGTATGCAACATTACAAATTATACAGTATGGGGTCATATAGACCCCATACAAGATGGTGTTTTAACACTTTGAGAAGCAATCTCTCCATGGAGCACTTGAGACTCAGCTACTTGGAGTGACTGCAAACTCTCAGTTGTTATAAGGTGGTCAGCACAGAGTTAAATGATTACTCATCACGGCTATTTCGGAAGAACGCCCTAATACGCCATAAGCATGAGACAAAAATGTTAATATAGCAGTCAGAAAATTACTGACCTGAAATCAACACAAATTAGCTCAAACATTGTTTATTTCTAAGACATATCAAACAAAGCCATGGTAAATCAACAAAGTTAAGGCACAATATTTTCAAGGATTACCTTTGCTACAAGGACTAGAGACAATTAATTGAAGTGTTAAGAATAAAAGGTTCTATCGATCAAACTCGAGGAATGGGGATATGAAGTTCAGGCCGCTAGGTTTTTTCCTGGCAAAAAATTCGACCTGTTTCTTTATTTAAAAAAAAAACTCTCGGTAGCAACCCTTTAAAAGGGTCAACCCTGATGAACGCAATCCAATTACAGATCAAACATCGCTGAAAGAAATCAACAATTCTGACCAGAACAGGAACAGAAAAAAGCACAATGCTGACTTTTCACCAGATCCGAAGAGGAAAAGCTTGGAAATTTCATATTCATCCGAAAATCAACCTTTAAACCCACCAATTCCTCGAGAAAACGAAACCGGATGCGATGCTTTACTTCGCGATAAAAAACAAATATTGCACAATCAGTTAATCGAGTGGGGAATTGACCTGCAATTGATCTCGGAATAGACGTCGGGCTCCTTGTTCAGCTCGATCGAAAATCCACAGGGGCATTAATTTCTTGAACTTGGGAGACAGTTGTTCATGTGGCCGTGGGTCTGTCTTCAGATGTTAAACTACTTGAAGGGGTCACTGCATACTATATACTAGGTTAAATAAGTAGCTACCTTAACTTTTTACAACGAGCTAACCGAATTTTAAAAATTCAAAACGGGATGCCTCAACTTTGAAGAATGTGCAATTTCCGACGACTTTCCGACTAGAATTGACGGAAAATTGAACGCCGATAGCTATTTGCACTTTTTTCAAAGTTGAGGTACCTCGTTTTGAATTTTTTGAATTTTCAAAGTTCAGTAGCTCGATGCAAAACATCTAAAATTCAGGTAACTAGTTGGTATATATTATATAGAGCAGGCAACTGATAGGTATGAAACGGTCCAATGTTACCAGAATCGAACCGACTCCCAAACCGGTAAAAGGGTTGATTGCCGGTTAGGCAGGTCAGACCGACCGATTCATCATGCATAAATTTTAAAAAAAAAAGTTATAAAAATACAAACTTGAGAAGCTCACGTGATACTGAGTTTGTAAATTTCTCAACTTCCGGTAATAATTAATAAATTAATTACCACCAACTTTTTCACCCTAATGTTTCAAAAAGTCAAATTTTACACCTTCCATTAAGTTTTACCATTGAAACAATCAGAAAACAGATCCTTTTAAAAGATCCCTGAAGTATAAGTCAAATGTTCCATTTTTTTTTTCACTTCCTGTTTATTTCCCCTTTTATGGGGAATGAAATATTCATTAAAAACATAAGACTACAACTACATTGAATGGTTTACTACTAATCCTCCATCTTAATATGCGTTGTGTTTGGCAATCTCTGGCCACGAACGAATGAACTGAACAAATGCAAAGCCCTAGAAGGTTGCGCATACGGCACCATATGCGACGCTCCTCTAACCGTCGCAAATGTCAGCATATTTCCGTACTCGGTCGCCCACCCGCCAACCTAACAACAACCACAATTGCATATAAGTTGTATGCAAAAGTGCATTAAAAGTTAACCTCATCTCGTCCTTGTACCTGGCCTTTGTGGAACCATGCACCGTATGGCACCGTGATCTCCAACTTCAAATCATGGGCTAGCTCTCTAACCAGGGTTCGGGAGCCGAGTAGCGGCACAACCGAATCTTGATCGCCACTTTAAGCAATGGAGTTGATTCGTTAGTGCAGTTATTAAACGCAAAAACAATGCACAAGGGAGAAGATTTACAGCACATGATGGCTTGATCAATGTCAATATTTTTAAACAGGTTAGAATAATCAATCTCAAACTCACTATTTCTTGACTTGGAGAAATACCGATTTTGATCAAAAAACACAATAAATAAATACCCTTTCAAACTCCAAGTTCCAACACAACAACACAACGGACACTTGGTCCAACGGTATCGCCCTTGCTTGGATGCAAGAGGTCCCGAAATTGATTCTCGGCATGTACCAAGATTATTCCTTGGATGGCCAAAAAAAAATCCAAGTTCCAACCACCACCTAACTTTGTCCGGTGATCATCCCACCTTCTACAACCACCCCTCCTGTCCAACCTCACATTGTTCAGCAACCACCCCCTTGGGGTCAAAGGACTCCGATCTGGAGCTCTCTTGCCTCGATTGAGCCACAAGTCGTGGCTTTGGTCGGAGCCACAAAGTGCTCCAATCGAGCCCTCTGTGTCTCTGGTAATCTGGAGCTCTTTGGAGTTGACTGAGACACATACCCGAGCCTCGTAGCCCCAACTAAGCCCTCTGTGGCTCAGTCAAAGGGCTCCAGATCAGAACCCTCTGGCTCCAACTGAGTCACAGAGGACTCGTTTGGAACAATTTGTGGCTCCGACCAGAGCCACAACTTGTGGTTCCATCGAGGCAAGAGAGCTCCAGACCGGAGCCTCATGGTCCCAATTGGAGGTCTCCCACAGCTATCTTAGATGGTGGTTGTCTATAAATATATAGAATATTTCAATCATTTTATTTTATATTCCTGCTCCTATTTCTTATCTTTTTAGTTACTAAACAATTTCATGTTTCCATCGCACCCGAATCTTGATTCATTGTTTTTGATTCGCTCTCTATTCATATTCCGTGAATCAAACATGGCGCTAGTATACATGTCATGACTAAACAGAAGTGTACCTGAATATCCAAATGGGCACATTTGCTTGGATGATCCTCTTTAGCAGTGGAAGAATGTTGATATTCCCATCCGTGTCGCTATAATTCAGAACACTATCATGAAAAAATGAAAAAAGTTAGTCGATGCCGCTTACCTAATGCAGTATTGCATACTGTAACTGACACAAAAACATACTATCATACTGCATTTCATCATACCATTAGAAGACTCACCCACTACACATCGACCACGGATAAGGCAAATTTGTTCGGTTTGCATGAAGAGCACTCTGAACCTCAGGAAGGTTGAAATAGAACCGTCTCTCATACGTCATGCACACATCGACTCCGACACTAATCTTCGTCGCCTGCAAAAGAGACCAACATCTACTTACAAAACAAACAAGGAAATCTGAGGCAATCCATATTTAAGGAAAATGATAGATTAGATACCACTTTTCTTAATCGGAGCTCCTGTTCCACAATCGACGGGTAGCAAACATCGAGAATCACATCATAATTGTTTATGTATTCCCCAACAATGACGTTTGCTTTGAATATAGCATCGTTGCATGAATCAGACACATTGTGTGGACTTGCAAAGGTATAATCCTCAAAATCACAATCGTTCATGATCTTGAGCCCGATTTCATCAGAAATCATCCCGTGTGACCAGAAGAACTCATATGTTGCTTGAACATCGCGATCGAGATTAAGTAACGGATTCCCAATCTGTAAAAAACAAAAACTGGTCTTAGAATTAAAGGGAATAGAAACTAAGAACAGTTTGGTTTCTTACAGCAAGTCCTTTGAGGTTGAACTTGAAAGCAGATGAGCCTGCATTATGGTCTAAGAGAAGAACTGCCAATTGTGGTACATAATGCCCTGCATGCATAAAAGAAGAAATTTTTAGTCAAAATTGATTAGAAAATAAACTAAAAATATCATTTATTATTATTATTAAAATAATAATAAATAAATCAGACCTGCATAGCTTTCTCCGGTGAGGAAGAACTCCCTGGTTTTATATGAAGGAAATTTCTTGAACCATCCAACCAAGAAATTATACATATCCTTTGCTGTGAGTCAAAACAGAACAAAAACTTCACTTTTATACAGATCATACTCTTCATACTTGAATGGAAAAATATATAAAATATATTTATTTTTTACCAGTAGTAGCATCCCCAGTAGTATAATCCGAAGTCGTGTTGGAGTAAGACCATCCAACTCCAGCAGGAGATTCAACAAAAATGATATTTGAGACTGACAATAATATAAAGTTATCATTTTTCATTAGTAACTAACTTTATCATCAATCTATATATATAAAAAAAAAAATATACCTCTATTCCATGACATTTTATTTTTCCTGAGACCACGACCATCTCCAGTAGGATAAAATGGACCCAGCTCCGTGAAGGCACCCCCGCCTATCGATGAACATCCTGGCCCTGTATTGGTGTTCGAGTTAGTAAAGGCTATACATAATATGCAAAATTCGAATCTTTTAGTAGAGTAAATACTAAGGTGTGGAAGAAATAGTTGAGTTCGTTGGTTAGCTTTTCTGGGCAGGATCTGAACTCAGTCATGAGAATGACTCATAATCCGCTAAACTTATGGATTTTTGGTGAAGTGATTCGGAATTTGAAATTCGTACAAAATAAAAAATTCAAAAATGTACTACAGAATCAACTATTTCACGTGCAAGACACAGTCCAGGGATAAGACAAACAGAAGCAATGACAGTGTTGAATCCAACAGAAGAACATAGGAATTAACGAGCTTTTATCGGCAAAAATAAAGATATTTAGAATTTACGGACCTCCATTGAGCCAAAGAGCAAGAGGCTTCTTGTCTGCGTCCTTGTCTGCTTCAACAAAGTAGTAAAACAAGCTACGTCCATGTCCCGCATCAACGTCGACATACCCAGAATACTGTCGGAACCCAACGGTCGGCTGACCTGGCAACTTCACCACTAAATCTTCAGCTGGGTACCCCTCAGAATTACCAATCACCACCAAAATCAAGAACACTAACCCAATCAAGAACCTCAATGGATCCATACCCATCTCAAGAAATGACCTCAAGATACAGAAAAACTTCAACTTTGGGAAGAATGATTCCTCTCTACACTCCAGCCAACACTAACCTACCCACCACCTATATATATGTATATAACAAGGAGGGAAGGGATTTTGCAGGGTATTGTATCAATGATGATGATTGATGTATCTGAAAAGCTGGGTATTTATGAATAACAACTCTGTTTCAGTAGCAGACACGTGACGTGAAGTTTGAGCAGCATTAACCAAAAACACAATGAATTGAAAGCTGTTTGTTTATTGGCCAAAAAAAAAGCTGTTTGTTTGTAAAATTGTAAAAACTACAATTTTTCCGAATGTGTCCGAAACAAGACAGCTTACTAGCTTGCTTACACACTGTCACAGAGAGAGAGAGAGAGAGAGAGAGAGACGTGCAGTAGAGGCTTGGGGAAATGAATTGGTATTTATTATCATTCACGCAATTTAGTCAGCAGACAGTATTGAATTGTTTGGTCAAAAATAAAGAGACTTGAATAATGTATTGAATTGTATGTTGGCTCTTTGATGGCAAACTTGGTGAGAGAGAAGATAGAGACGTTGGAAGACTGCATGGAGGAGGAGGAGGCAAGGCAACAGCTTTTTGCCTTAGGATGGGGGAAAATGAAAGAGGACCATAAAAGACAAGGAAAGAAACTTGGCGGAAAAAATATGACATAGTTGATAGAATAGAATTGGATCTTTCTTCTTGGCCTTTTTTCAGCAGCCGCTTCTTGGAATAATAAGGAAATTTAATTACATTTGTATGTCATAATATAATATAATCTTGATCAAAAAAAAAATAATAATATAATATATGTATAGATTAATTAATTTAAAAAATAGTTTTACAGCATCAGCCCTCATATACCTAAATAATATTATGAAATACTTATAGTTCATTCTAGACTAAATAAACATTAAATAAGTATAATAGAATATTTTGAGACATGTGCTAATGATGCTTACCACACTTTATAGTAAAAGGCTACGTATGGAATTGGCTCCATGCACAAAGTTTGTATTATGTGTTGACCATATATATTTATACATATAAACCTTAAAAGGTCATGAAATTGTTAACCTATCACAATGTTGAAATCTCTCATCGCAATAAAGTGTATTAACTATTAATGAGTGGATATGAAATAGGGCTTAGCAACTAATATATTGGGTGATAAAGAAAAAAGGAGGGTTAAACTATTAACCATATTAAAAATAAAAAATAAAGAATCCTATTTGTATAATCATGTGAGAAAATATGGAAAATATCCTAAATTTATTTGGCGTAATGAAGTCATTCACCACGTCAGCCAGTTTGGAGTCTGCGATGGAGTTGCAGTGGGTAGGGGCCAAATCATGATTTTATAGAGAGAAATAATTAAATTATAAATAAATAACTTCTAAATAGTGAAAAATAAGATTTTACATTAGAATAAATAAATTTTAAAATTCATCAAGGATGGTTTTAATCCCGTCAATTTTCGCCCCCTAAAGAGATTAAAAAGATAAAAGTCTAATAGCAAAATCACGCTTTTACAAGTACGTAATATTACTTTTGATAATGAGATACCTAATATTCTCAAGGTGTTGCTTCATCTAATTTTGACTTTGAGGTATCTCATATTTCCAAAGTGTTACTTCATCTCTGAATCCGTCAATTTTGGACTTCATCTCTTAATCCGTGTGAAAATGAGTTTGATATTGAAGTATATATACTTATTATGTACTTTATCTTAGAATTGCAAACTAGTATATGTAATATATCTTTTGTATTTTAAATATGACGGATAAAAAAATTAAAACACTTTGAAAATTTCAAATACCTCTAAGAAAAAATAAGTCAAATATTAATTTATAAAAATATATTTTTTCAGTTATCTAATAAACTTTTATCCCCCACCCACTCAAATTATGATGCCACACAAAATAGGTGTAATAGTAGTATTATGTGGATAAGTATTTGACTATTTGCATAATTGCATGCTTCCCACAGACGTGTACTAAGTACTAACACCCCCCAGGCCCAAAGTAGTGTGCATGTAATATAATATTATATTACTTATCATTAAAGTCTTATGATATAATAGCATCCCAACTTTTTTTTTGACCAAAATAGCATCCCAACTAACCAAACTAATCATCCATTAGGAATTAAATAATGAGTAGCAGTATTAAAAATAATATGTAAGTTAGAGGGAATATAATATTCATATCTTTATGTTGTGTTTTTTTCTCCCTTGGAAGATGTCTTTGTGTTGTCGGGGATCCTATCACACAAAAGATGAAGCAATCATAATAATGTCTAACAAATTGTTAATTTATTATACAGTTATAAGTAGTAAGCACCCAATAGCTAAGATATCCTACTTACTGATTGGACTCCTACTTTGGTATCTTGATGATAATTGCTTAAGTTGAGTCAAAACTACATCCAACATGAAATGTTCACCAAGATCTATCCTACCCACATATTGGCCAAAAAAAAAAAATCCTACCCACATGAAGTGTTTCGCTTTTATTAGGGACCCCCCACTCTTGCTTACCCCCCACATTTCCCATGCCTAAAAAGTAAAGTTAAGAGTCAAAATGTGGGGAGAGAGACACCATGAGTCATCATTTCACCAAGTGTACAGACCAACCATTATCACTCATCTAATACGGTAAGGTAAGGGACATGATCTGAGGATGGAGTCGGGAAATAAGGCGATATTTGGATATTATAAAGTGGTGTTTATGGAAAAATGGACGGGTCAAGATACACGGATGATAGGGCAATGGAAGAATATGCTTACGATGATGGGGCATAGCCAACAGACAGACGCCTAAAAATTTGATACATTTTGTGCTACTTTCACAGTATCAAAAAATTCTCAGTCATTCAGTAAAATTGGTGTTCAAATGATACCAAAACTGTTGCTCTTTGAATAAAAAAACTTACAGCGTCGAGTGAGCATTATATCTTGTACACCGGAACAATCCCCAGGAGATGGAAGCACTTCCTCATAACAATTGCAGTTGCTTCACAAAGCAGCAATCGGCTAGTTTCCTCTCCTGATCCAACCACCTGCAAAGAATTCATCCCCCATATTCCGTTATTATTTGACGAGTTGTTTTACTCGGTTTGTTGTTGGATCAACTATAGATGAAATACTAGTACCTGGCAGTTGGAGTAAAACCTTGTAAAATTTTCCGACAAATTGTACAGGTATTCACAAAGAACATTGGGTAGAAGGTTAGTGCAGGCCTCCTCTACAGTCTGGGGAAGAAAAGGCAATAGACTAGAACAGTTATGAATTCCATTCAATTCAAAATGATGCTCATTTTAACGAAAAATGGACATTTACCTCTGCAAACTGGAGTAAGTGCAGTCCCAATGCGCGCTCATCTTGGTGCTCCAAAGATACCTCTACAGTCTGTCACAACCAAATAATAAATCATAAGTGCATGCCTAGAAAGCTTATTAGTAATTAATTCTGTAAAGAGAAAAGAAGGCACGGTACTAGACTACTCTATACACCTCAAATCTATCATTACACTGTGTATTGGATGCAACAGTAGTAATGAATACTTACTTTCTTTAATTCTTCAATGTCCTTGCCAGATTTTCTGATGATTGAACAAATTCGAGCATGGGCATAGAGCAAATACACCGCGGTGTTTCCCTGTCCGTCGAGAAAAAAGTGTATCAAATGAACAGAAATTCATGCTACAAAGGACAAACTACAAAATTAAAGAGAATGGCCTCACCTTATCATTGAGCATCTGATCAAAGTTAAAGGTGTAGTTGGTGAGTCGGTTATTCTTCAGGTCAGCGTATCTGTGAAACATGTTATAAGAAAATCTTAAAAGAAAAATAATTACTGCATCTCGTATAAAACAGTTCCAAGGAAGAAAAAAAAAACAAGATTACTTGCCACTAGTACAGAATTTAATCCTCACATCCTAAAATAGCTGTTAAAGTTAAATATCAAAATTGTGTTTATGTGAATATGACAACAATCATTATATAACCATAAGTAAAGCAGTCTTAGATATATATTACGTAAAATCCACTTATTTTTATAGGACTACTAGTACCATTAAGAGTCAAGATATTAAAAGTAGAGCTAATATCGGAGGAGCAAACTTACTTTACAGCTCCATAGCCAACTGCCTCGGCAGTTTTCTCGAGCTCCTCCTCTGTCCACTCCTTATCCTTACCTACAGTCAAATGATATATATATTATGAGAAAAATCAAATGAAATTCAAACCGATATCATACTCAAACTCCAGTGATAAAAGCAGCAGATCAGCCTTTACAGTGACTAACAAAACTACAACTTTGCAAAAAGAGCTAAAAAGCAAAATCAGAAATAGCAAACTATTTTACCACGTTCAACGAGAGCTGCTTTACTGCGGATCTTAGCTTCATCAAGTAAATCTACTAGTCGAACTACTTCGGTGGCTCGAGTTCGGAAACGTTTGCCATCTTCACCAAGAACAAGACCAAAGCCAACATGATTTGTCTTGGGGTATGAGTTGCCATCAGCTGGAAGCCAGCCCGCACGTTTGGCAGCCTGAAACCAAGACACAGAATCATGTCAAATAGCAATAGTACAGTCCAACTTATACAGAAGACTGAATGATGCACATATACCATATTGTCATGAGCAAGAAGTTGCAAACTTTCAGTAGTACGAAAAATTAAACAAGCAGATCAAATGAACTGCAACTACAGATGAATACTGAAAAGCAAGCATAACAGATGAGGATTTTATCACTTGCCTTGAAAAACATTTCAAAGTGTTGAGACTGCCCAACATCAGTAACATATATAATCCATTCCGCTTTTTCTTCATTGATGCGATACCTGAATTATCACAGATATGTCAACACTACTAGGTACCCACGGCTTTTCAGCATACAAATTACTGCTTTCAAAATCTATCATCTATGCCAGAAAAAATATTTAAGGTTAATTAACAGATTTCTCTGGTTAACAAGCTCATTGATAGATTTTAAGGAAGAGAAATGTGATGGGCAGCGACTGAAAAAATAAACGGATCAAATCAAGTCAAATAGACAGGAAGAGCTGAAATCATGTTGCATAAAAGCCTCATCAAAGATTAGAATTTTTAACCAAAGAGCTGTGAGATCTGTTGAAGCATAATTAAAGCCACCGTCACTCTTGACCACTATTAGAGGTATGTCAACTCCTTCGACGAAGATCACACGGGCACCTTTGCTCTCTTCAACCAACCCTAAACCAGACAGTTTTTCCAACACCCCTGGGATGTATGGGTTGTAGAAGCTTTCTCCCTAGCAAGAATATAGGATCAACAATCAAAAGAGAGCTGAATTAACTAATTAAAATAAGAAAATTGACTAATAAAGTCTATAACCACTTCTTTTCTCCAATAGGAACATTATCAGACATTAAAGGTCAATCTGAGTAATCAGCTGAATGATACCTTTTCTTCTAATTCAACTCCCAGACGCTGATACACCTTATCAAACTCTTTGCGGCTTATGTCACAAATCTGTGTCCAGGCCTTGCGATACTTGGGATCCCCGCCCTTGAGCATAAGTAGTAAAATAAGAATGAATAATTCCAGAGGACAATAATGAAAACCTTTATTACTCATCCCTCTTCACAAAATTGTTAAATTGATATTTCCGCATTTGCATTATTAATGCATAACTAGATTGTATAACAAATAGTGTTTTTTTATATTTATTTCAGCGATTTTTGAACAGATAACACGTTACTAACCTGTAGGCGAACCACTGCCTTTTGTGCCCTCTCCTTGAACTCTGCATCCTCATCAAATCTCTGCTTGGATTTTTTATAAAAAGTCTGCCAAATTCCAGACAAGCAATGATGAGCATTATGATGGAAAGAATGCATTGGTCTTGCGATTTAAATTTTATTCAGCAAATTAACAAAACTAGAATTCTTGAAAAATATATTTTAAGCACAATATGCTCCCATTACAAGCAGGTTTTGACTTGGATAGTAAACGGTAAATTGATCACGGTATGAAGATACATTTCTAAAAGCTCCAGATGACAAATGCAATAGCAATACACCAAATAAACTTTCAAATTTTATTATGATAATAATGAAATTCCATACGAGTAGCTTACATACTTAGAGAGTCTCAATGATTGAGATTGTCCTATGAACAAATAATTTCACATTCAACTTCAAGGAATTTGGCCAAAAAAAAAAAAACTTCAAGGAAAATAAGATTAACGACACAGAGTGACCCAAATGCCTTTTTCAGAAGAAAAAAAAATTGTTGACAATACAGATTAGGTTTGATCCTCACCTGCAGATCCCCAATTGATTCACTAACATCTTCCTCAGCTGGATACTCGTCAAAGAGGTACTCAATCAACATTCCAAACTGCAAGACACATCAAACACAAGAGATGAGTACCTTAGCTGATCATAGATCCAGAAGTCCATATAGCCTACAAAAAATACAGTTTAACATCTGATTTAATCAATAGCGTGCTTGCATGTTTAGGTTTTGCAGATAAACCATTTGAAAGATGCTTATTTCCTTCTTTAATGGTGGTGGGTAACAAATTCTAAACTAATTAGCCTATCAAATCATGCATGTATAATTGTATATACCTAAACCCTCAACCTTAAACTTGTAGAGAATACAAAATCTTGAATCCTACAGGTTTATCGTTATTCGTAACAAGAGGAATCCGATATACCTGCGTCCCCCAGTCACCAACATGGTTTCGGCGGAGAACTTGAACATTTGAAAACTCAAGCATGCGAGCCAGAGTGTCTCCAATAATGGTAGATCTTAGATGGCCAACATGCATTTCTTTGGCTATATTTGGAGAAGAAAAATCAACAACTGCTGTTTTCACAGGGAGACATGGGGCCCATAGTTCAATTCCATGAATAAGCATTCTTTGAATACTCTGCAGCGCCAATGACAGTATAAACAATAAATTGAAGGCAATAATCTTGCTCATCAAAGGTAGATAATCACCTTGGCTATCCACTTCTTTGATAGAACAATATTCACAAATCCAGGTCCTGCCACCGAGGAGTTCTCTATCGCTTCAGATTTAGGAAGATTCTTCGCAATGGCCTGGAAAACACGTGAAAGAATTTCAATTATACTGATTACTGGAGATTGAACATTTTGAACAGAAGATACCACCACAATGGTCCCAGAATATTATTTTCTTTCCCTACATAGTCCAAGTGAATTTGTAATCAAATCTGTATATATTACTGGAATTCGAAGATTTTAAAATTTAAATATAAGAGAGGAAGAGTGAAAGGTTCCAAGATTGCCTACCTGGCCTACAGCTGGGGGACCTCTGAATTCAGTTCCCTTTCCTTTTATTTTAGGCCATAGGCTCATGGCATTATTGCTGCAAAGATCAAAGTAATTATCACCATGAAGCATACAGACTTCATGAAAAAACAAGCTAAATATGTCCTGACCACGAGAACTCAGGTATATGATAAATAAATCTTATTGCGACTGGTAAGCTAACAAATTGTTCCCATTTTAAACGGACAATGACAGGAATAACACATACCATTGATAATCGCCAAATTTTCCAGTGCATGGAGCAATGAGAGGCTCCACATCCGTCTCTGATGGAACTGTTACCCTAAGTGACTCTTCAAAAAGTTTGGCCAACTGTTTCTTAAGACTGCCAACATGTTCTTCGGACTGGAAAGAAGGAGATGATATTAACTGATAGTCAAATTTCCATTCAATGGAAAATAACGGTAGTGCTACTTTTCAATCAATGATAAACCAAAACCATGCTTAAAGGAACTCACGTTTGCCATTGCTGATATTGTTGTAGAGTTCGATATCCACCTACTAGGTCTCACCCTCAGTATACCTGTCTAATTAACAGTGCGCACTCGTTTACGAACAGAGAACTGCATGCATGAATAACAAATTGCCAAACACCTAATCAAATACCCCAGATAATGAAAACTCAAGCTCTCTTCTTATTAGCTTCAGCTCAAATGTCTCGCCTTAAACTTTTAGCCAACAATCCATCGAAGCTCGCAATTAATAAGCAGCATAACTTTTTCATCTTTTATTAAAATGCTATAAACATCGATAAGATGGAGACAAAGCAGAAATGAGCAATTCTATTTTCATGCAAGTGCAATCAAGCATCTACGAAATTTGATTCTCGGCTACAATCTGAGGGAACGAAGAGAGAAAAGCAGGCTCAGTCGCATAATATGAGAAGCTTAAGCTATGGGACAGTCTGTGCATCTCTTACTGTGGAAATCGTTTTTGAGAGCGATGGTCGATAATCAGAGATAACTCACCGGAGAAGAGAGTGGCGCGGTGGAAGAGGGAGTAGCGTCGGAAGAGGGAGAATCGATCGACGGCAGCACAGATCGGATGCGAAGTAGAAACCGGCGGGAGAAATGCGACTACTGCTGCTGCCATCATATCTAACCTCTTTGTGCTACTTATTCGTTGGGTGCCCAATCAACAGTTTCCTTTAGTTAGGTTAGCGCGGGGTTAACTCTAGATTTGGTCCTCCAACTCTGACCAATTGTCGATTTCGTCCTCAAACTCACCTGTTTGATTTGTCTTGGTCTTTCCGTTAAATTTAAACCACCGCCATTTCAATTAACGCCATTTTTTTTTTTTTTTTTGGCCTGAAATTTAACGCCATTGAATACTTGTTGGCTATGCGTTTTTCACTTTTTTGTTGTGATAACCTATTCACAAACAAAACCCGTGAAGTAATTACATGTCGGACCTCAAAATCTCACATATTCTATGTTCCGTGCTTATATCTTATGATTCAATGTTTATTCAATTATCATATAATCTTTGATGTTCTTTGAGAGCTTTCACTATTCACAATCACTAATTGCACCTGAAGGTCCTGAACTTTACATTTATGCAAAACAGAACCTGATTTTTCATAAATGATGCAGAACAGTATCGGCAAAGGCATATTACTTAGGGCTGATCATGGGCGAGACCGAGACCGAAATTTTGGTCTTGCCTGGAGGACCGAGACCGACCTCGGCCAAAAAAGTCCGCCTGAGTCGGTCTTTCTTGACTCGGGCCGGCCTCAGTCCTGGACCGAATCTGGCCAAAAATAAAAAATTAAATTTGTCCAAATACAAACATCATTGGAATCAAATAACAAAATTACAAAGTATAAATCAAAGTAACAACTCAACCAAGTAACAAACATACAAAGTTTTAAACAAAGTTTATTTTCTCCCATAGTTCCAAACATACATCATTGATTTTTAGGGTTTGTATAGTAAATTCGGTCTAGGCCTGTCCTAATCGGACTTTCGGGGAAAAAGCCCGAGACCTTGAAGAAAAAAAACATATGCTCGATTCGGTTCTAGTCGGTCTCGGTCTTAGTCAGACCGGTCTTTTCATGAATTCGGTTCAACTGTCTTTTTTTATCACTCCTAATTTTACTAGTAATACATATTTGCACTCAGCTTTTCTGTTTATGCGTCCGGCCGCCACATTCCAACATTTCTTGTTTTAAAACCTAACAAAACAGCCCCTTATTGCACATTATAGTAAGCCATGGTTGCTGCAAATAAATTTGTTTCCGAATATGGAAATGCGAGACCGCGATCAAACATACGTACAAGGAAACAGAACAAGAATGCAAGACAGTGCTCGATCAAATATAGATCAGTCCGTTATGCATGATACTTCTCTTCATTTGTTGTAACTCTGATGAACTTTCTAATGACAATATGGTAGAGGCTATAAATAAACTATCCAGTCTCTATAAATATTGTTCCATAGTCACAGAGAAGAGAGTGAAGATGTACTCACAATCACCGTTGGCGGTGCCAAACTAGCGGTTGCATTATCCGTCCAATTCTTCTCACCCCAGTGCCAAAGCATACTCTCCCAGAAGCAGAAATCCTCAAAACACGCCTCTAACCGCTTATCCTTAATCTTAATCTTCCAATGGCCATCAGTGTAGTTCCCCTTCTCAGCCTGCCTCCTATCCCACTCAAGAGCCGCCTTCTGCTTCGATCTGAGCAAACAAAACTTCTGCAGATTCGTAGGCATGGCATCGTGAATTTTCCACCATGTGCCATGAGCAACATCACTTGCAAACTCCTGTAATATATCCACGTTCCAGTTACAGTCATAGTCTCTGAAACACAACCACGGCTTGGTACCCAGATAGTGAAGAACATAGAGCACAGGAGGGTCTGCTCCAAAGAGTCGGGTCTTTAGTACCTTCTTCTCGGGCTCATCTCCTTCCCAGAAATGCTTCAAAAAGTTCATGTGCTTAGGAATTCGGTGCCACCATGTGAAGATCTCGTTCAAGTACCCTTGGTCTCCACCGTTGTAGGATTCAATCTCATTGATGTGATCCATGAGTAATTGGAAGGTGCAGTTTGATGGTTCAATTACCATGACACCCGAGTTGAACAGAGTGGCATTGTTTCCTATTGCAGAGATTTCAGGCATCTCGAACAAGAAATCAATGTTTCTGAGAATAAGCATGTCTGCATCTATGAAAATGATCTTGTCATAATCTGTGAGCTGCCATAGACGGAACTTGCTGTAGTTCCACTCGTTGTATGCATCGGGTTCGGCTTTTGGGTTTCTGATTCGCTTGATTGTGTGGATCTTCCACCCAGCAGCTGCCAGACCTTCTCTGTGGTATTCAGAGATTGTTTCATCCACGAGAATAACAAGATCTCGGGTCGATCCGGCCATGCGAATGCTTTGTGCAGCAGTGATAGCACCACAGACGTAAAACTGTGCAGAATGGAGTACTGTTGCATATGCTTCCCGGCTTGCTCTTGCTGAGTAGAAGTTTTCTGCTCAATAAAGCATATTTTTAGCCAAAATGGAAAACCAAAATAGGTCCATTGCATAGGAGGAAACCAAATTGTATTTTACAGTCAATTTGTTTTGAATGAGCTGGCAGAAACTCAACCAATGATAAAGATAATAGATGAAGCTACGATTTTATCTCGGGTGACAAGAATCAGAGAAAAGGTGCAAACTATAAAATGTAAATTTTGCAGAGTGCAAATGTAAGGCTTAAAAGGGCTATCTTGAAAGTAAGTGCATTTTTAGGCCAAAAATAGCTTCCCACCAAAAGTTGAGCCATCATCAATCATACCTTAATACTTTCATCCCTGATCAACCCCATAATTAACTAAATCATGGCTATGAAATGAACTAAGTCCATTTGAAGCCCAATGGAGAGGTTTATGTCCAAATCGAAAATAAAATAGGTGCATGAAAGGAAATCAAACTGTCTTAGCATGATCAATGGATGCTATTCGGCAACATTATCAATTTTGGAGGGTATATTCCCTATTTTTATGTTTAGAATTAGGTGGTGAGTCTCAGCTATTCATTAAACCCAAAAATTAAATATTGGGCATGAAATGAACCAAGACCATTTGAAGCTAAATGGGGAGGATCCAAAGCAAGAAACGAAACTAATTTGTACCTTACCTTTAGCCTTGAGTGGTACAGAAAGTTCACAAGATCCCAATGGAAGTTGCACTTTCTCTCTCAGTTTACTTGGGTTGGGTTCATAGAGCCAAGCATCTCCATGATGAATTAGAAGTTCTTTGCAAGTAAAAAGATTTGGCAGAGGAAAGCATTCTGTGAGAAAAAGTACACGAATTGGATGGTAGCTTTTAATGGAGGCAGCAACTTCTGCAACTGCAAGCTGCAAGTGCCATCGAGCAACATCTCTGGTCCACTTCCCTAATTTGTCGCATGGAAGCTTGACAGCAATAAGGTCGAGCCTTGGTTTTGCAGGAGGATGAAGCTTAGGAAGAGAAGGACAGGTGGGTACCTCGAAATCTTCATCCTCATCGATCCACTCGGGATAGAGGGATTCCCAAGTTATGTTTCCTGCAGCAGGACCCAGATGCAAAATTACATGTTCAGCATCAGGAATCAGATCTTTCCATTGATCAATTTCATCATCATCGAAGTTCAAGAGGCCAATTCCCTTGAAATCGCCTTTATCGGGTAGTTTCTCTATAGTGGTTGAGACTTGGTCCCAGTTGATGTTCAGTGATGATAAATAACGTGGATCAGCAGCAGCATGGTTTTCTCTTGTCCATCTATCTATGAAACTGGGGCTGCAATGGATAGAAATTATTTACTTTGGAATAGAACAGAAAGTACCCAATTGCAACTGAAATCAAATAGTCATAGACTCAAGTGAATAGAACTTACAAAGGTGCAGAGTTCGAGTGGTCGGTGTTATAAATAGCTGGAGAACAGTAAAGTGTCAAAAAGGTTCCAAATACGATGATAATGAGAACAATTTTCAAGGTTGGTAGCTTGCAGATCAAATTCCTCTCTTGGATAGGAAGGCGGAGAGCTCTCTCTACATCTTTGAAATATTTACTTCTTTGCAGCCTTCTCTTGATTGGTTCTTCACTGCATGAAGCAAATTAAGTTTCTAAAATGAGTGCATTTCTCAAACCAGTAAAACGTGGCGAAGACCAAATTGTAAGTCAAGCAGATAATCAGCTAAACTGAAGAGCTCAGTGATCAAATAGTATGGATCGCTGTAAAACAACTACAGTAGGTTACGACATTATATACTATGAGAAATGATAAGTCTGCTACAAATTTGACTGAATCATCCATTGTTCGAAAAATTGCAACTTTCAAGATCTACTCTACTAACCACAGGTCATCCAACTCCATCTGCATTCACCTATCTATAGCCCAAAACCAAACTGATCCGAATATCATGGGAACAACCATCAATTTCAGTCTTAAACTCTCAAATTCAATAGAATAGAACCAATTCTAGTTTTCTTCGATTACAGTAAAACATGATAAATGGTTGCTTCCTAAGCCAACCATCTCTGGACCCACAAACAAGAAGACTCAACTAAACCAATTTGGCAACTTTTAACACAAATCGAAACATACTTCTTAATTAACATTTAATGGAAACGTGTAGTGCTCGCATCCACTGTTAATATCAAGAATGATACCATGTTAACAGCAGAGAATACATGGATGTGCAGTAGCTAGTCAATCAAGACATATCGTGTGATGGAGCACAACAAATCAATGCAGTTTTCCAAAATCTGAGCAAAAAACTACCATAGATATAGAGAAAAACTAACGTAGATGAAGAAGACAATCGGTGCCGTGCCTCTGCAGGGCTCGGGGAGGGTCCTCTCATATCTGATCACCAGGTGCTTCGCTTATAGGTCACCACGAACCAGAAACCAAAATCACGTAGCGCGAAAAGCAAGAAACAACCAAAGTAAACTCCAAAGAAACATCCACGCGCACGATTCACCGATAATTGACTGAACGAACCAGAGAAAGCGCGATCTGTATGAAAACAGTGTGACGATTGGAGGCAGACTTTGTCAAGGAGAAAGTCAAAGTTGAATCAGAGTACATACCGGAGCTGAGTAGACTAGGTCAGCGGAAGTTGAAGAGATCAGTATGACAGCAGAAGCTTCACCAAATCTTAAAAATAGTGACTACCGGTCTTCGTGAGCTTGATAGGGTTTTCCGTCGCTATAGTTTGACTTGCTTCAAGGCATTCCCCATGGAAGGATTTTGATGTCTGAAGAGAACAGAGATGGAGCGCAGTTCAGAGAGAAAGAGGAGATGGTGGACTAGACATGGAATAATTAGTAGTAGGATTGTTAACTGCTGAAATTAATGAATAATTAATTCAAAATAATAAATTAAATTAAATTAAATATAAGAGAATATATGTACCTATTAATATGGGTCACCAAAATACATATTTGTATCTAAAACTTACCTAAAAGATGTGGATTAGGTAGAGTTGATGTAGAATATTTGAAATTAAGATATATGATATTAATATTTATTTTTTTAGATATATATATTATTTCAGGTGCATTATTATCATAAGTGATATCAATTTAACCGGTTCCAATATTTCTCTCTTATACCTTACCCTAATTTTAAATATCTTACTCGAACCCTACCCAATAATTCAATTCTGAATCAAAATAAGTATTTTGCTAACTCTTAATTAAAATTGAAACATAATATAGATAGATAAATTAACATGTCATCTATAATTTGTATTAGCCAATTAGTTTATTTTATTCATATATATATATATATATGTTTTATATTTTTATTATTATATAAAATATATAATTTAAAAACTCCAAACCCTGACCTCATAGTCATTCATTTCGTAAGATATTTTTAAAATTATATTATACATTTATTTAACATTAAATAGTCATATTAGTCCATTAGGTTAAATACCAAGTAGCTACCTGAACTTTGGACGTTTTGCAATGAGCTACCCGAATTTTGAAAATTCAAAACGGGCTACCTCAACTTTGAAGAATGTGCAAATAGCTACCTACGTCCAATTTTCCGTCAATTGTCGTTGGAAAGTCGTCAAAAATTGGACGGAGGTAGATATTTACACCTTCTTCAAAATTGAGGTAGCCCGTTTTGAATTTTCAAAGTTCGGATAGCTCATTGCAAAACGTCAAAAGTTCATGTAGCTACTTGATATTTATAATATATATATATATATATATATATGATGCATGTTAAGCGTCAACTACCTTCTACAAAGTTATAAGTTATAACTACTCCCATGTGCTTATAATTATAGACACGAGATCGTGGAATGTTTAGAGGAACTTATATAGTTAAATAGTTAAAATTTATTTAAATTAATAATACAAAAATGAGTTGTATTCTTAATTAATTTATTATAGTGATGTAAGTAAATTATAGTCAATAAAAAGTTACTGGGTGTGTTTTCATATTAATCAAAGTATTATTAAAAAATACGATATTTAAAATTAAAGAATGCTATAATAAATATATATTTATAGAAATTAATTTTTTTTAAATATTATTTGATGATGTTGAATTTTGTGATACGCTTTAAAGTTCACAATTGTTGGTGATACTACTACATTGCTACTTGACAAAATATTAAAGTGTGAACTAATAAATTCAAATTCAAAATTAATTTTAATTTTAATTTTATTGATTATTAAATATTAATCTTACCGCATGTCACATATATATAAGCTTAATGTAGTATTCTTTTAGACCCATATTATAATTTGGTCTGTTGTCGTTAATTGGGCTTTCAGCAATTTACCGTATTATAACTAAGTGGTTTTCTTTCTGGAAGAATATGAATTCAGTCCTCGAAATTATTTATTTTTGGTAACGGTCCTCCAATTTTGTAATATTCATGCTCAACAAACCACTTGAATTTTTGCTGAACTTTGACCGTTTTGCAAATAACTACCTCAACTTTAAATTTTCAAAAACGGTTACCTGAACTTTGGACAAATGTGCAAATAGTTATTTTAGTTAACTTTTTCGTTAAATATGGACAGAATATGATGTGTTATTGTTCCCTAATTTTAAAAACTAAATGATTTTTTAAAAATACCAACAAAATTGGATTTTTTTTAAAAAAAATTGGAAAATCAATAGGGAAAATAAAAATATTTAATAGAATACTTTTATTGAAAATATTAAACAAAATAAAAAAAATACTTATTTATTATTATTTTTTCATATTTTTAATAAAATGTATTATATTAAAAAATCTTATTTTCTCTTTTGATTTATCAATTTAACAAAAAATCAGATTTTTTGTATTTTTAAAAATTACTTAGTTATTTAAATCAGTGATCAATCATATTTTGTCATGTCATTTTTCATCAATATTTAACAGAAATGTTAACTCAGGTAGTTATTTGCCCCAAATGTCAAAGTTGATGTAACCGTTTAAAAAAAATTAAAGTTGAGTTAACTATTTGTAAAACGACTAAATAAATAATAAAACAAATAACAACAGTTCAAATAAAATTATGTTTAAACATATTAATACAAATATCAACTTGAATAATCAAATAACAACTTGATTAACTATGTACGTCCATCGATGTCATTTATTTTTAATAAAAAATGACATCACCGTCACTAAAAGAAGGTTATGAAAGTCATCCTAACTACTCGGTAATCGTCGTGTAGGAAATACTTTCGTTCTTAAGTCTTGTCTCGAAGTATTTATTAAATAGCATGGTTATTGCGATAAACATATTTGTGTAAGGTAATTTTTCTCTTCTTCTAATAACTAACACATTTTGAAAAATTACTATTTAAAAAAAAAGTTTTGTACATTTAAGTTTAGATTAATTTTAAATTGTGTTTGATCAATCAATCCTCAATTAAATAATGGTTACTGATGTTTGGTCTAAGTCAATACACTTATCTAGTCTCCCTTCAATGGAGACTCAATCCACCCAGAACAGTAGATCAAACTTAAGTGTAATAAATAAATAAATAAAATTGGTATTTAAAAAAAAATAAGAAAAGTATTATTTTGTTTTTGAAAATTTACAACATAGTTGGATAGTAACATTAGGGATTTAAGAATGAAAAGTAAAGAAGAAAACTTCAAAATAAATTTTAAATTTTGTTCAAACATTACGGAACAAATGGAGAATTTACCCGTCTATATAAATATTGCATGTTCATATATGTGTATAGGGTTAATTATAAAAAACAAACTGAACTGTGAGGAAAAATCATACAACAAACTGATTTTTGTTTGTTTCATAAACAACAAACCAAATTTTTGGAATTGAGCAAACAACAAACTTATTTCAAATTTTCATTATGTTTAAATGGATTTTTCAAACATACTTCAACTAATGCTGACTTAATAACTTTCTCAAATATTGAAAAAATCGTTCAAACATAATGAAAATTCGATTTGATGTAGGTTTGTTGTTTGCTCAATTTCAAAAGTTTGGTTTGTTGTTTGTAAAAAAAACTCAGTTTACTGTCTGGGTTTTCCACAAAGTTCGTTTTTTTTTTGTAATTAACCCTTGTGTATAACATGCATATACATACAATATATATATATATATATACAATGTCATGGACTCATGAAAATGATTTGACAAAATTGTTGACTGATCAATGTATCGTCTGAGAGACCCTTTTGAAGTTATTAGAGAAGTACTTGTTGTGGACGTAACTGTGTTTCCTCCATGGAGGAACATGAAGTCCGCTTTCTCTAAGGGACCTTTTAGCGGCGGAGCAAAGCAAAGAAACCGTCGTCTTAAGCTTCTCCTCCGACCCAACAAACACCGACGGAAGGTTGTATGTGAAGTTGAGGTACCGTCGTGATGGTCGAGCGACATGAAACTGCGAACTGAAGTCCATGTCGATTATCACCCGCATGCCTCTTCCGTCGCTGGATTCATTAAAACCGTCGCTGTTCATCATAACGTCGATGAATTCGTAGCCACTTGTGAACTCGATATCATCTTCAAAAGTTGACCAAACAAAGTGTCGCTAATTAATTACTACGTACGCGGTAAGGGTAAGGGTAAGGGACGTAAGATCAGAAGTGTCGAACCTTGAGAAGAAGAAGAAATCGTGGTGAGCCAAGAAGTTTTGCAGAGCGAAGCTTGGTAGCCATCTTCCTTCAATTTCTCCACTATCCACTGATTCACGCCGGCACCACCGCATGCGGCGGTTCCCGTGTCTCTGGAGTAGATTATGATTTTTTCCAGAATCTCTGCCTCGTAATTACTCATGCTCTCCCTCATAATCTCCTGTTCTCAAAACAATTACAAACATATATGAAGAGGATGATCGATGCGGCGGACGAAGCACGAGGGATTATCAACGAACCTGCAAGGTGATTGCTGGAGATCGACGACGACGATGATGGCAGTTAACTGCGGGTGGCTCCTGCTGCATCTCGACGAAGTCACGGACCATTTGATGAAGGTCTTCGTCGTCTTCGTCTCCTCCGATGTGATCTTGTCCGTCTCTCTCTAGTGTACGAACCAGCATTCTCCCGGAGAGAGAGAGAGAGAGAGAGACTTCTCTTCCAAATTATTCGATCGCGTGCAAACTCAGGACTTATCTCTGGGGAGATTTTAGTTAGTTCACACTTGGATTATATTATTTTATTTATTTTAACACTGTGACTAAGTATATTGTTATTATTGCTGACACTCTGATAGGAAGATAATTTGAAATTTATACAAGCAATAATATTATTACCTATGGACTAGTCAGGTGAAGATAATAATAGTCTCAGTCAATTTGAATTGAGTTTGTAAAAATAGTTTTTCTGTCTTTGGGAAATTAAAAATAAGGGGTTAATTATATTAAAAAATGAATTTTGATGAAAAATCTAACAGTAAATCATTTTTTTTACAAATAACAACAAACTTAGCTCAAATTTTTATTATGTTTGAACGAATTTTTCAATATTTGATAGAGTTATTAAGTTTGAAGTATTCTAATGAAATGATGGTATTACCTCTTGATAACTCTCTCATAAAATTCAAAGTTCAAAAGTTGGTTTATAAACTTATATATTATATAATTAAAAACAAGATGGATCATATTTTTTCACTGAATTTTGTATGTAGATAATGTATGCTGAAAATATAATAATAATAATAATAACAATAACAATAATAGTATTTAATATTTATGTATAGTAAGCAAACATTATTGTAAATTAAATAGATAACATTCTAGTTGTATTTTGCTATTTTCTTTTACTGAGAGTACATGTTGGAGGAGGTATATGTTGTTAAGTTATTGATTCGTGTGTTATATAATATTATTTTTTTTAAAAATAATAATATAAGTTATAAAAATGATTCATTCCTATTTTATATTAGAAGTTATTTTAAATTGATATATATAAAAAAATATGCGAAGATAGATAAATTTTCGTAGTTTTGGTTGGTGATGGTTAACAAAACTTATGGTCAATCGAAAATGGATTATAATCTCATATGTAGATAATGTCTATAATAATTGATGAATAGTCAACATAGATATACACGTATTCTATTCTATTCTATTCTCTAATTAATATATACATAAATATTACGCAATATATATATGATATTTATCTGACGTGGAAAATAAGAAATGAATTGCTATAAGTAACAATTTATGACACGACACGATTAAACGATCTGTAACAACATGCAATTTACACGATAATAACACGACACGATTACTAAGCGTGTCTAAACAACTCTTATACGTTTAGACACGATAATAACATGACACGATTACTAAGCGTGTATAAACAACTCTTATACGTTTAGACACGATTAATAACCGTGTCTAAACACATCTAACCTGCTAAAACACGACAAACACACATTTAAACACAATTAATTAATTGTATCTAAACGTGTCTAATTGTGTCGTGTCTAACCGTGTATAATTTTCACTAACCCAGTAAACGTGTCTTATCGTGTCGTTTATTGTCTGTCGTGTTATCGTGTTATGTCGTGTCGTGTCTTAATCGTGTTGTGTTACTGTGTCGTGTGACACGTTTAATAAACGTGTCGTGTACGTGATATTTAGAAACACGTTTAAAACTTATCCATTTAGACACGACACGTTTATTGACACGACACGTTGGCAAGCCACGCGTACTTCTGCGTGTCATAAAGAGTTTATTTTATTTCTGTCATCACAGTCCAACTACAACCGTCCGATTGAACTAGCATTCTGATCAACGATTGAGATCAGCGCTTGTCAAATAAGAAACTCAGCTTCACCCGTCACATTATCAGATTATCTTATTTTGTCTACAATACGAAAACTCTCCGGTAATAGTGTTTCCCAACCGCCCAAGCAAAGTCAGTTCACCTTTTTCTTGTTTCTCTATAGATTTCGAGTTTCTTCTTACAAATTCTCCCCAGCAGATTATGATCGCCGCTCTCACTGGATTTCCCTTCCGCGCAAGGTTCGGAATCTGCATACTCTTCTCTTTTCGTATTGAAAGTAATGATTTTTTGATGTATTATGTTGGAAGGTTCACGTCGATTGATGGGTAATGTTCTGGATGTAATAATAATCATCTTCTGCCAAGTCGCCTTGTTGATTTGGGTGTTTTCTTTCCGTTTTGATGATGCTCTGTTCTGCGGAAGTGATCGTTGAATCATGAATGGTAGTTTGCATATTCGTTGCAGAACCTAAATCTTAAGTGACGTCACTAGGTTTTGGAGTTGAGCTTAATTGGTTATACGAATAAGCTGAATTTAGTGGACTTTACGTATGTTAGGAACTGGGCTACTACTATTGCATTGAATTTGCTTCCCGGTTGTCAAATTTATTTATGAATACTCCAAAAGGTGCATGATAATACGTTTTATTCTTCTATTGTAATACGACCTGTAATTCGTGGTTTGGTCTTACGAGTTTTGCTTGTCGCTCTGCAGTTTTGTGGAACTAAAAATTGACAGGTGCACCATAGTAAGTTTAGATTGTTAACGTTTAGAGAGAATACTTCTGTTAAGACATTGCTTAGATATATTGAGCTCACTGTAAATCATGCTATCGTCATAACTGCAAAAGTTTTGTTTACTTAACTTTATAGGTAGAGCTTCTAATGGTGCACAGCAATAAAGTTGAGCTTCTAATGAGACGGTCGTTGCTCTTAATGTTAGTATTCCTTTTCTTTATGTCGTAGTCATATCCTGTGGGGAACTCTTCAGTACAAACCTTAAGTAAGATTTAATCACCTATAATTTCCCTTATTTGGAAAGCTTGGTGAGACATAATTTCATAATGTTGTGGTGTTACTAAGATTTAAGAGTACTCATGTTTACCCTTTCTCATTAATTTGTTTATTCTTTGCAGGAAAAGCCTCACTTGTAATCACAATAAGCAGTGACATTGGGGTAGTTTGGTAGCAGATATAGCAGTTTCTGGAAGAATCAGTCTAGAACTACTTAGTTGGGATCATATGTCTGTAGAACCTTCAAATCTGATCAAGCAAACTTTTAATCTTTCACTCTGATGGGATTAACGGACATTGTTTCATCATCGCTGTCATCTTTTCTCCATTCCAATGATTCATCAAGCCATTTCAGTGAGGTCTGGGCACTAAGTTTTGGGGCTGAGACAGCCACGGCCTTTAGCTGGACCATTTTCAGTGCAAGCGTATTTGTGCTTGTTGCTCTTGTTCTCTCCATGTACCTGATCTTTGAGCATTTAGCCGCATATAATCAGCCAGAGGTTCTTTCGTATTCTTTGTGTTCTTTGAAAGATCTCCTTCTCAGATTTTCTGTGGATGATTATTATTAATTATCACATTTTCTTATATGAATCTGTAGTTGTACTACATGAATGTCTCTAACCGAAGGAACACATTTGAGACCCTTCAAATAGGATTTTTTTTTTTTTTTTTTTATGGGGATAGCACCATCAGAAATAGCTCATGAAGAGAATTGCTGAATAAATCTTTCTTGCCATTGCAAATTTTACGAAGGCAAGAGCATTGAGATTCCCCAAGTTTGTGCGGATAATTGTGAGGATTATGGCCAGAGTTGATGGTTTAATCTTTTAATAATCTCCCTTTAGGACAGATAACTTAGTGGCAATGCGCCTTTAAAGAAAAGATAGTATGATGTTACTTTGTGGCGAGAGTTTAATGGATTTCATACTTATCTCTTGATTCACATAATTTATGTCTCTAACCCTTGGATTCTTTTATTCTGTTACATCTGCAGGAGCAGAAGTTTCTCATTGGAATTGTTCTGATGGTTCCAGTATATGCAGTAGAATCGGTATAAAACCATCTTACCATTTAAAGTTTCGCGTTCTCTTGCATCTTTACTGTTGCATTAGCTTTTATAGTGTATTAAACTATTAATCCATGTCTATAAAATAAGGTATTAAGCTGATAGGATCAAGATGCTGGGGTTACATTATATCTATTCGATTTCGAACTTTAGTGATCTTCCTTTAAATTGTCTTAGTTTCTTACTTTCCTAAGCAATAGTTTGTTGGGGGTTTCTTTTTTGGATTTTTTTTAGACGCAGAATCAACATGCATGTGTATGTTGTAAAACTTAATATGAATGTTTTATATTAAGGTGGCTCCATATATCATTATTCTGTTAACATCATATTACTAAGATTGTTTTTTGTGTAGTTTTTGTCGCTGGTGGACTCAAGTGCTGCATTTAACTGTGAAATTATACGGGATTGCTACGAAGCATTTGCATTATATTGCTTCGAGAGATATCTGATAGCCTGTCTAGGTATGTTGATGACAATTAACTTTGTCCAACTTTCATACGCTATCCTGTGACTTTCAGACATGCAATTTAGGTTGAAGTACTGATTATTTCTCTTTCTTTTTCAATAATGATATTGCTTTCTTAAGGTGGTGAGGAAAGCACAATCAAATATATGGAAAGCCAAAGTGTGATTTCTGCCAGCAGCCCTTTGTTGGAAGAAGCTTATACATATGGGGTTGTAGAGCACCCATTCCCGTTGAATTGCATCATGAAAGAGTGGTATCTTGGTCCAGGCTTCTACAATGCCGTCAAAATTGGCATCGTCCAGTATGTATGTATCTGCACTATAACCGAGATTCTTTTTGGCTTGGTGGAATCTCGTGTCTGATTGAAAACTTCCATTTTGCAGATGATTGTTAAGATGATCTGTGCTCTACTGGCAATGATTCTTCAAACATTTGGTGTATATGGAGAGGGAAAATTTGAATGGAATTACGGGTAAGATACTTAAGTACATTGTTTATTCATCTGCAGATCTATTCTCGTGTTTGGTATTTCGTGCACTTTACCTTTTACTCACTCTATGATTCAGCTATCCGTACTTGGCAGTGGTCCTTAATTTTAGTCAGACATGGGCTCTATACTGCCTTGTGCAATTCTACACCGTCACTAAGCATAAACTCCAACCAATTAAACCATTGGCAAAGTTTTTGGTATTCAAGTCAATCGTGTTCTTGACATGGTGGCAAGGCATTGCTGTGGCGTTTCTCTTTTCAATTGGAGCCTTAAAAGGAACCTTGGCACAAGAGCTGAAAACACGCATTCAAGACTACATCATATGCATTGAGGTATGCCATATGTGCATAAAAAATGCCAAACTATATGTGTAATATTTAATGCAAATTCTTGAAGTTAGTCTCCGTGGTGCTTAAGAAGAGATTTAGAAAAAATGTCTGAAACTTGAAATATTTGAAACAGATGGGTGTAGCGGCAGTAGTGCACTTTTACGTCTTCCCAGCTGTACCTTACAAGCGAGGAGAAAGATGTGTTAGAAATGTGGCCGTTATGACAGACTATGCATCTATAGGAGCACCACCCGACCCAGAGGAAGTTCGGGATTGCGAGAAAACAACTAAGTATCGCATAGCAAGGCACGATGACAGAGAAAAACGTCTGAATTTCCCACAGAGAGTTCGTGATGTAGTTGTTGGAAGTGGTGAAATTGTAAGTCATCATTAATCGCTTCCACTCATTAATTGATTAATCTACGATTTTATCATGTTAAGAATATCATTTTTGGGTGTGTTGCAGATTGTAGATGATATGAAGTATACAGTGTCCCATGTAGTAGAACCGGTCGAGAAAGGATTTGCAAAAATCAACAAAACAATCCATGACATATCGGAAAATGTCAAGAGATATGATGAGAGAAGGAAGAGCGCAAACTCAAAGGATGATAGTTTCTTGATTCCGTTGAGTTCATGGGAAGGTGAGTTCTCAGAGGCTCATGAAAGTCTCCCGGAAGGCAGTGCTAGCGATAGCAGTGTTGTTTCAGGTGTTGGTAAGAGACAAGGAAGCAGCATTCACCCATTCAAATCTCTGCCTTCTCGTCTGAAGAGAGGGAGATGATGATAGTAAGTCTGTCATGTTTGGTGGTGGACTCGTGAAATTGTACATAAGAGAGGCCCCAAGGAAGTGTTCCAAATGGAGTTACTTGCTTTAGTTGGTCTGTCTAGTTGATTTTAAAAGACCATTCAAAATAGTAGGGAGGGATAAATATTTACTTACTGTGCATGTACAAAATGAAGGACCCTCCCAATATGTAGGGGTGGATCACGGTTTTGAATTGCAAATGTTATTATGGGTAGCTGATGAACAAGTGATGAATGGTTTCATAGAATAACAAGCTGAAGTTCTCTACTATTTCTGCAGCAAATTTCAACTTCTGTACTGCCTCTGCTGTGAATTTCAAAAGGGAATAAAGCAGATTTGGTGATATGATTCAATGCTGATTCCAACAGTTTCCATAAGGCAAACAATCTGTGCTTTAATTTAAACGAAGCATAGACTAAAACCAAGATTCAACTGACAAGTTACATATATAAGTAAATTTATATTTTATAGTGCAAAACCTTTAGGACATTTTCTATAAAATTAGACATCTTCTCAAGTTCCTCAACCCCACATATCATACAATAAAAGGAATTACACCAATTTGTGTAGGTATTTCTCTTTCTAGTTACTTACGAACATTGGTAATTAACAATTGACATAAATCATAATACCCAAGGAAGTGAACCTGGATAAGGGGAAGCACCACAGTATCTGAATAACCCTTCAATCTCAGGGCAGCCGCTGGGATAAGGGATCGTTCGGTGAAAGGGATCCCGACCTAATTTTTTCCTGTGCAACGAGTCTTTGCATCCGTAAGGATCTTCTTGGAATTGTTGCCTTACAAGGGCTTCTCCTTTTAGGGCAGCTTCTTTTGAGGTAGTTGATGCAGGTGTACCCCAGTAGAAGAACCTTGATTCAGGGAACCCTATTGCAGACCTGTGTAAGTCTGCAAATCTCTCCCCTTTGAAGTCATAACTCACAACCTACACAGTAAAGAACAGCAAATAAGTTTGATTATAAAAGGTAAATTCTGAAGAAAAAAAAAAGTAGTAAGTAAAACTTAAAAGAGACTCACAGTTATGTTAGATGGGTAGGTTCCAGTTAGTTCTCGAAATCGACATACACTAAATAGAAGATTCTCAAAGCTATCTCGTGCATGCTCTTCAGTGAGTGCTCTTGATCTCACATTTTCTTCATAACCTGCACAGAAATTATGAAGATCACAATCTGCAGTTCATGTTCTTGTCACATTGGTCAAATCAAAGATCCAGAGCACGACTCAAATCATCAAAATACAAATCTATCAGCGATTGACTTATCATTCTATGCATTCGGAGACACGATCAAGTTCTACACAACTGCACTTTCAAGTGCAAATCACAGTGGTTATCTTCAATCAGCAATTTACAGATGAGAAACTTACCGAACCATCCTTTGGATTCAGCAACAGCCCAATAGCTCTGAGCCTCGCTTCTTGGTCCTGCGTGCTTCCTCGTTTCGCCTCCACTGAACAAAAGCAAAGCAGAATCATCTTTTGCAGCAATTGCAACTCCATCTTTGATATGAGTCACAAAGGAAGCAGCTTGACCCTGATGCTTCTGATACGACTCCAGGAACCAAGAATCCTCCTTATCCACTTTCCCGCAGTCGTTACTCGTATACACAGAATGCCCAGCAACCATCACCAGATTCTTAAGCTTAGGAAATGGGTAATCATCGGAACCCACAATGATTCTCTGGTAATTGCTCGCAGTTCTGTACTTGAATTCGTACATCGAAAGGATTATCAACACTGTGATCCCAAAAGAGAGGGAGATGAGAAAGATCAGCAGAGGATGGAGCTTGTAGTAGTAATGGAGACGGTTGCCGAAGGACTTAATCATTTTGATTGTATCGAAGAGCGGACCTTTGGGCTTCCGCGATCGCTTGATGTTTCCTGATTCTAAGTCGAAGTCGCCTCTTGGATATGCGCGGAAGGATTTGGGACTGTTGGAAATGTATGGTTGATTGTTCATGTTAATTTGAATTTAGGAATCTGGGTCGCGCAGTGTAGTCGCAATCGAGCATGGTAAGATCGAGATTTATACGAATTGAGCTTCTTTTTCTTTGGGCAAATGAGGAATTGAGCAGAGGTTAAACGAAATCAACGAATTCAGATTCCGATCAGACGAGCATGCAGAGAGGGATCAGAAAGAACAGAATTAAGGCCATGAAGACTGTAATTCGAAGCTACCCAGCAAAAGATGGAGTCAGACCGAAGTCGACGCGAAGCCAGATTTCAAAGGTTCGATTCTTCTGCAGAGATGGTGGAGAGATTGAAGAAGGAAGTCCAGCTCTAGCAATTGCAAGTTTCCAACCACGGGAGGCCTATAGGCCGAAAAAGAACGTACGAGAGGTTGGCCCAATTTGTAGATTTCCCCTTTTTGTCGTATTTTTTTTTTAACACAAAAAATCTTTACATACATATATATATATATATATTAGGGCTGATCATGGGCGGGCCGAGCCGGTCTCGGAGGCAGGACCGATATCGAAATTTTGGTATTGACATTTTGAGGACCGAGACCGACTTTGGCCAAAAAAGTCAGTCTGAGTCGGCCTTACTTGACTCGGACTGGTCTCGGTCTTGAACCGATTTTTTTGTAAAAAAAAACAACTGAATTTGCCAAAAAAATCACCGAACTTTTGGTCTTGAACCCGCTCGCTTCTCGTCTTCCATCGCACTTCCCTTATGGAATCGATTCAAGGGTTGTTGAATGTTTCAAGGTCATGGATTATTAGTGTTTCAAGGGTTACACCATGAATTTCTAGGGTTTTCTTCAATGTTGGGCAGTTCCGGTCCTAGTCGGATTTTTGGGAAAAAGACCGAGACCGACCTTGAAGAAGAAAAAAATGTCCGCTCGGTCTCGGTCCTAGTCGTGCCGGTCTCGGGCCAGTCTTGTCGGGAATTTGATCCAACCAGTCTTTTTTTATCACCCCTAATATATATAGGGTAAATTGTCTCACTGCACCCGTATGTTGGGGTGATATTGTTAAATGCACACTTATTTTAAAGTGATGTTTGTGCACCTGTATGTTTGGAATTATTTTTATTTGCACCACATCCACCTTCACTGTTACTTTTGTTTGTTATCTCGTCACGTGATAGTCACTTGGTTCTGAAATTCAATTGATTTGAACCATGGTGATGAAGTATGTAATACGAGAAAAAGGTGTCTATGTGGTCACACGAGACAAGATAACAGTGAGTGCATTTAACATCTTCAAACATCATGAAGCACAAAACAACACTTAAAAACAAGTGAGTGCATTTAACAACAATTCCAAACATATGGGTGCACAAAATAACAGGTGGGGTGCATTTAACAACATCTCCAAATTTGTAGATTTCCCTTTTTTGTCGTAGTTTTTTTTAACACAAAAATATTTATAGATAGATAGGGTAAATTGTCCCACTACACCCGTATGTTGGGGTAATATTGTTAAATGTATCCACTTATTTTAAATTGTTGTTTTGTGCACAGTGATGTTTGAAAATGTTGTTAAATGAATCTCACTTGTTGTTTTGTGCACTCGTATGTTTGGAATTGTTGTTATTTGCATCACATCCACTTTCATCGTTAGTTTCGTCTGTTATCTCGTCACATGGTTCTGAAATTCAATTGGTTTGAACCATGGTGATGAAATATGTAATACGATGAGGTGTCTCTATGGTCACACGAGACAATCACGGTGCCTTTTAACGGAAAACCAAGACGGAAAGATAATAGTGGGTGTATTTAACATCTTCAAACATCAAGGTTCACAACAGTTTAAAACAAGTGAGTGCATTTAACAACATCTCTAAACATCCGGGTGCATTGGGTCAATTTATCCTATATATATATTACTGTTAATTTATTTATTTTAAATAAACAAAATTATCTTTCACAATTACAAAATAGAGTCCCTCGCTAATCTAAAATGTCTAAAATATCTTCCATGATCTTCAAGAACTCGCTCGAATCTTGTAAAAAATTCCACTTTGATCTAACCCGGAATCAACCCAATGACGGGGCGGATCATGAAGTGCGATCAGAGCCGCTACGAGCCCTGCATTGCTAGCAATACTTGGTTCAGTGAATTGCGGCTTGTCTCGATCATCCATGAATATGTCGACCGGGTTGGGGCCATTCACCATCGCTCCCAATAAAATGTTGGGGTTTGCATCGATCGAGTTAAGCCACCTTTGTCCGTCACTGCAAGAATACGATTGGCCATTCCAAGGGATCGATGCGCTTCTATGGTGGACGTGGGTCGGATATGTTTTTCCAAACCCGACCACGTAGCTCAGCTTCATCGGGTTGTTTCCTAAGATATAATCAATCTAAAATAAACAATGTTAGTGATAACAATCATATTTTATAGGGAAAACTACCAAATATATGTACCCGAACTTGACACTGATTAGCAAGTAGGTATCTGAATTTTTTTTTTTGTAGCAAATCGGTTGTCTAACTTACTTAAATAAGCAAATAGACACATACTGTTAATTTCCGTTAAGAATAAACGAAAAATATCACGTGATGAGCAAACATGTACCTGAACTTACACGAATGAGCAGGTAGGTATTTGATCCGATTCGGTCCCGGTTCGGTCGAACCACTTAATTTTTTTTATAAACAAAATATGATTTATATACCAAATACGTGCATGACTCACCTCCATACGTTGTTCTCGGTGCATCAAGGAACACTCCAAGAATGTCTGGAGTTGAGTCATGCATGTGTTTGGTATATAAAACTTATTTTTAAAAAAAAAGTGGTTCAACCAAACCGGTTTTGAACCAATTCTTGAACATATAGGTACCTACTTGCTCATTCGTGTAAGTTCAGGTACATGTTTGCTCATCACGTGATATTTTCCGTTTATTCTTAACGGAAATTAACGGTAGGTACCTATTGCTTATTTTAATAAGTTCAGCTAATTCGTTGCTACAAAAAATCGCTCAGGTACCTAGTTGCTAATCAGTGTCAAGTTAGGGTGGTATTTTTCCCTATTTTATAAGAAAAGTCGTATTTTTTTAACTTAATCTCGTATTTGCTTAGGGTTCATCTTTTACCTGAGAATTAGAAAAGTTCTGCAACATGCTGAGAGAGAACCCTCCATTGGATCCGCATTTCCCTCCAGACCTTCGGAGAAGATCAAGGTAGTCTTTGTAAAGCTTACTCAGAAACGATGCCGTGGCAGCAAGCTCGATCAAGGAACCATAATTAGGGTTTAAGAGGATCAACCCACCTATATTCATCAATGGAAATGTGTCTCAGTTGGTTAAAATTAACATCATCATCGTCTTCAGTTAGCTAGGGTTTCTGTAATTACCTGGTGTCATACTGATCTGCCCTTCTGATACATATCTGCACATCACCGACTCAACCATGGTAGACGACGACACTAACACTTCTTCATACGGGTATCCGAGATCCAGAAAATATAAAAGTCGAGTAAGTAGAACCTAAGTATTAGATTAAGAACAAGAACTACATTTTAGGGTTTCAATGAATCCAAAACATATGATTGAAGTTTTGATCAAATATACATATACCGTAGTTGGAAGGACTTTGTTGTTCCAATAATACACACCGTGATCTTCATCTTCTTGTTCTTCAATGGCGGCCGTAAACTTCGAGGTTGCATAATCAAGGTATGATCTATTTCCAGTTGCAAAGAACAACCAAGTTGCTCCCCAGAAAAGTTCATCCTCAAAGCTTGTTGAGTTGTAAAACTGCCTGGCCTGGCCTCCACATTCATTGACAGATGTGTAAGTTACTTGCGCCTCAAGATTTGTACGATTCGATAGGTCGAACAAAGTCTGAGCTACAGTTACTAATTCATCGCCATAATGTGATTCGTTTTGGAAGACGATCGATGATGCTGATAGAGCCGCGATGATTTCTCCAGCTAAATCCACGGCTGTGAGATTGCAGTGTGACAAAGGTCTAGGGTAGCTCATGTCTTCTGGTCTTTCCCAGCAACTTATATCATCGGAACCTCCGACCTATACAACATTAATGTTGTGTTACATGGTATATAGGGTTTGAGATATTCACAATGTTAATCTTTGAGGGTCTAAACAGTATGGAAAACAAACTAGGGTTGATAATCCGCGTGTCTTGGATCTAATCCTGTGTGTATAAGTTACATATCTAAAATTCAAAACACGATTAATGAACATGATTCTGAATACAACAAGATTAATTTTTCAATAAATCGAAGAAAAAACACTTCATATATACTTGAAATGATACGTAATCTTTATAATTCAATTTCGCAATCAGGTTTCAAAATTCATAAATTTTGATTTAGAAATACAGTTAAGTACGACATTTCCCCCTAACATTTAAAATTTCTACTTAAAGTTTAATGTCTCCCTAATGTTTGGAAATGATGAAAAATCCTCTTCACCTATCAATCATCGGTAATGGAGATTTTTTATCATTTCCAAACATTAAGAATGATTTTAAACTTTAAGGGTGAATTTAAAATCGGCATAAACGTTAGGAGGCCTGCTTACCCTTTAGAAATAAATAAGTATAAAAAAAAGAAGTAAATATAATATTTGAGTATTTCGTCTAAATATAATTAGGCATGTATACGTGATCGTGTTTGTACACTATTATTAATCGTATCTAAATTGATAATAATTCTGTAAATACATACGAGATATGTTAATATCAAACTCATATATGCATGGAGACTGGAGAGGAGTGAAATGCTCGACTTGCCTGCGAATACAGTATGGCATTCGACTTTGTATTCGGAGGAATAAACACCTTCAACAAGTAATCACTACCCCATCTTATAATGTCCTTAACATGATCCAATTCACCAGCATCCTCGTACTTTTGATGGTACTCAATCACGCTCCAACTCAACAATGTCACCGCATATGCTGTCGGAAAACTAAACTTAATATTGTTACCCGAATCGTAGAATCCACCACTGAGATCTGCATGAACATCACCCGACTGACCATCCTCCATCCCTGAATCTCCTCGAAACGTAATTGGACCCGTCGTCTTCGGGTATATCCCAGCTTTTAAAAGAAAAAAAAAAACAAGAATTATTTCGGATGGGTTATGGGCCTCGAGCCCGGGTATTTTTATACCTGGCCCAGATCCATATGAATTTCGACCTGAACGGGACAAGAGCGGCCCCTTTTATTGTTGCTCCTAAGCGGATGAGGGGGCGTCGCCCTTAAAGAAGGTTACTCCCAAAGCCCCTAGGAGTTTCAAGACATAAGGGACAGAAAAGTACTAGGTACAAGTGAATGTTAGAGGACAAATGAGTAGTCTAGACTACAATACGGTGCCCCTATAGTCTATTATGGTCATTTAAGGACACTATGACTTAAATTAGTTATCCTATTGCTCATTAATGTTACTCAACCATGGTTCACTCGACTGAGACAACCTAGGATGACCATGGTAAGGTATGACCTGATCCAGGTCACATGTATTATTCACTTGAGCATTCAATACACTCTCTACATTTACTCTCCCCCAACCAACGAACCTTCGACTGACTTTATCATTGGAGGGAAAACAACTGAACACCCAGGATTTCCTTCCATGCAGGTCACCAGAGCCACCAGAAGACCACTTTAGATGAACCGACCAGGGCGAATCCAAAAAACGTGATCCAACAATTTCCAGAAAAACATAGAGTTTACGAACCAATTACGTAAAAAACTTACATTTCTGTGCATCGAAGAAGGTGAGGGCATGATTTACAGCAAGAGTAAGGTTGTTTGAGACATCCTGGTGTTTATGTTTCTTAGGCAAAAACATGACCAAAAAAACAGTTGCTATGGCAATGAGGACTATAGAGAAGGCGATGTAGAGGAAACGTTTGAATCGCGGCTTATCCGTGATTACCAAATCGTAGTCGATGGACATGGAATACGGAGAAGGGATCGATTCATACTCGTTGGAGGATTGAGGAAGCATGTTGAGGTTAAGCTCGATCGAGCTCCATCGACTGTCGGAGGCCAAAACCCGACCCGATTCGGATATAGAATGAACATATTTGAGTGGCTTATCTGATCTAACATTGGAAGGAAAGCTTGATCTTGACATGGTGTTGTGGGTGAAGAATTCATGGTGAATGTTTGATGAAGAATTAAGCTATATAAAGATAAAACCAACGTTAATTTTTGGCCTGCATGCATTAATTGGCTTAAGCACAAAACAGAACGACGACGTCTTGTGTAAAAAAACAAAGACAAAAAAACAATTCATCTCTTTCTTGTGAATGGTCTAATTTTAATTCATGCAATTTTTGTTGTTCTAGTACACATTATACAATATACATATACAATAATTAATAAACCCTATTTGTAAGTATTTTTTTTAGAGTTAAATACTAAAGAGCTACCTGAACTTTAGACGTTTTGCAACGAGCTACCCGAACTTTAAAAATTCAAAACGAGCTACCTAAACTTGGACGAATGTGCAAATAGTTACCTCCGTCCAATTTTCGACGAAATTCTGTCAACGGTTGACAGTAAATTGGACGGAGGTAACTATTTACACCTTCGTCCAAGTTAAGGTAACTCGTTTTTAAAGTTCGGATAGTTCGTTACAAAACGTCTAAAGTTCAAATACCTAGCTCCTTTATATTTATCTTTTTTTTTATTAAGACTATTTATTTATTTATAAAAAATATATATCTCGAACCCCAATGTGTATCAATTTTCATCCTTTTCTCGTTAGAAATATTTGACTTTTGAGTAAGGAAAAATTGTAGTCTCTGACTCTCTGCATAGAGTTCAAGTTTCTGAGAGTCAATTCAATTTGCCGAAGAATCTGATTGGAAAGACAAGGGCATTCTCGTCATTTCACACAAGATTCAGAATCTGGTTGGGTACGAATCTTGCTGCGAATTCTGGGCCGACAGAATCTGCGTTGTCGAGCTAATTCGAGAACCTGTCAAAAAATCGTCGCTATATCTATTTCGGCTGGGCCGATGAACCGTAGCTAATGTTATTCGTACATTAACTTAGCAGAAGGGATTTCAAGTCTGAACTTGACTATGTATAATTAGATTTAAAGAATAATAATAAATATTATCGATAAGCAGAAGACATAGATTGACCGATTGATGAGAACATGGATTACGTAATAATAAAAAAGTATGACGTGCCGCCTCCACGACCTTCATTTTACTGAATGAATTAATTTAAATTACTTATATATGTATAGTATATTTGTAAAGTAACCACTTTTAGCGAATACACTTTGAAAAATAATATATATAAATTAATATCTCGCAACATTAATACAAAGAGTTAAATATACACAATTAGTTGAAGTATGAACGTATGAATAATTTATTTGTTATTTTATTTATTTTTGAATAAATTACTAATTGACTTTATATAAAGTTTTAATTTGTTACCTCAGTCTCAATAAATTGTTACAAAAACATATATATGTATGGGTTGGCTTAGTAATAATAAAAAAAAATATAGTAAAAAAAAAAAAAGAAGTTCAACTAATAATTCACACAACAAATATAGTAATAATAAAACAAAATATGAATTTCCATCTCACAATTAATAATAAAATGGGAGATTCTATTTGCAGACCGACTATTTATATAGACCACTTTTGTTGAAAGACTAAAATGCCCTAATAGCATTTTACATATTTGTCCTTACCAATTTTAAGGAAATTAATTATCAAATCGACCTGATATTTTCGTAGTTACTAAATCGACCTCATATTATCAAAATGGTGAAAAATTATGCTTCTAGCAAGTTTTGAACCCTAGACCTCTTACATACTAGCTATATAGTTATTGAAGCAACTATCGTATTGTTGTATTAAACATCTCATGTTTATTTATTGATGCTCGTTAGTAATTAACATTTATTCAACGTTATTTGTTTAATTATAGTTTGAATTTGATTATGTATCTACTGATTTATTTTTTAAAATGGTTGAAAAATAAGTAATTTTCTAAATTTAGTATTTATACACTACTAGAATATACATTTTGAATTTTTTTTCAACCATCTTAAAAAATAAATAAAAAATATTATAGTATTTAGATAATTAAATTGGAACTCTAACGACATATATGATGTTAAGTTGCAATTTTCTTATCGATTATAAAATTTGGTCAAAGTAGTGTTTGTAATTTTTGATAATTTTTATAAATTTGACCAAATTTTATGGTTGATGGGAAAATTGAAACTTAGCATCATATGTGTTAGAGTTCTAATTTAATTATCTACATATTATAGTCTTTCTGATTTTTTTAGAGATGATTGAAAAAATATTTTCAAAATGAGTATTCTGGTAGTCTATAAATATTAAATTTAAAAATTACTTATTTTTCAATCATTTAAAAAAAATTGATTAGTAGATACATAATTAAATTCAAACTACAATTAAACAAACAACGTTGAACAAATGTTAATTACTAAAGAACATCAATAAATAAACATGAGATGTTTAATACAATAATATGAGAGTTGCTTCAATAACTATATTTGAAGTAAACTGGTAAAAAATTTAGCTAGTATGTAAGAGGTCTAGGGTTCAATACTTGCTAGAAGCATAATTTTTCACCATTTTGATAATATGGGGTCGATTTAGTAATATCGAAAATATGAGGTCGATTTAATAATTAATTTCCTTAAAATTGGTAAGGACAAATACGTAAAATGCTATTAGGGCATTTTAGTATTTCAACAAAAGTGGTCTGTATAAAGTAGTCGATGGTCTGCAAATAGAATCTCCCTAATAAAATAGATAAATTTAGCAAATTACAAATAAATTATTCATATTCTTAAAATTCAACTAGTAAATACTTTAACCTAATCTAAAATAATTCATTTGACTTCCTTGTCATTTTAATCATTTATACTTATAATTCGTATAACTCATATACTTGCTTTCTTTGAATAGAAATTAATAATATGAAAATAGTCTTCTTCTCCACCACCATCGTCTCCCTTTCCTCTTCCGCCATCTCTACAATATATATACACACGTCAGTCTGAATCCATCAATCCAGTGTTTTCTCAGCCGCCGTGGACATGAACGAGCACTTCCTCGCCGGAAAATCCCCAAGGAGGGAGCTCCAAGGGCCGCGACCACCGCCTCTCAGTGTCCGCAAAGACTCCAACAAAATCAGGAAGTCGCAGGTAGCTCCGTCGAACCGCCTTCATCAGCCGCCTGCCCGACAACCCGTGATCATCTACGCAGTATCCCCGAAAGTCATCCACACAAACCCTAACGAGTTCATGGCCTTAGTGCAGCGGCTCACGGGTCCCTCACCCAAGTTCTCCAATCCCTCCTCCTCTTCCGCCCCGCGGTTCAACCACCCCAACCCGTTTTTCAACTCAAACGGGGCGGTGTCACCTGCAGCACGGTACGCTACCATGGAGAAGGCCGCCAAGTCTTCTGAAACCAACAAGTCGTGGCCGGCAGCTAACAATATTGGCGATGACGCGGCGGAGGATATCAGTCGGATAGTGTCAAGAACGGTGCCGCCGGGAATTCTATCGCCGGCCCCTGCTTCCCTGCACCCCATTCCGGCCACGTTCTTCTCCCCTCCGTCGAATGGAAACCCGCTTAGCTTCCTTCACGACTTGATCAGCCCCGCGGGTTCTTACAACCACAAGAGCTTGAATTACTCAGAGCTCAGCAGCTTACTACAAAGCCCGACACGTTTCATTTCGCCCCGCATGATCTCTCCTCTTCCTTCCATGGATCTCTTCAACCATTTTTTTGACCTGTAATATAAATTTTTAATGTATATCTCAGTAGGGTTTATACTTTATACTTTATATTCAATCTTTAGGAAGGCTCATGATTTTTGTCTCTCTCTGGGATCTACAATGGTAGATGGTGAGCGCAAAAGTGGTATTTTGTATTTGATGATAAAATACTTATTTAAAATCAGAATATATTCGAATTTGGTTTATAAAATACATAAGATTTGCGTGGAAATTTTAATATTCGGGTAAACTTAAAAAAAATATAGGTAAAATAAATTTCGGTTACAATAAAAGAGTATGAGAATGGAATCAAAACCAAACATATAACTAAATATTAACATGTCATAATTTTGAAGTTAAGTGTGACTAAAATACCACGCTGGTATACACAAAAATAAGCACCATATATACAACAAAGTTACTTTCTCCTATCACCAATTGGTTTTAGGATGGAACTCAAATTGTATAATGTGGTTGCTATTTAGGTGTGACTTAACCCAGATAATAAAATTTAACATGGTATCCGAGCCCAGTTACGTTTGACGGTGTTAAGTTGTTTCATGTTGTGGGTGTTTGATGTGGGTTTATTGTGTCACGTTTACTCCACATACCAGATTTTGGGCCGGTTCTCGACATGAGAGAGGATTTGTTGAGTCACGACCCCTCTGGATTAAATGTGTTGGTGTCGTGCCTTTAAAAATACGAGTTGTCACAGTGCGGGGGAGTGTTGAAGTCCACTGTGACTAAAATACCACACTGGTTGGTATACACAAAAATATGCACCATATATACAACAAGTTTACCTCCTCCTATCAGCAATTGGTTTTAGGATGAATCTCAAGTTGTATAATGTGGTTGCTATTTGAGTATACCTCGACCCAGATAATAAAATTTAACACATAGTTTTCAAGATTATTATTTATTGTAATTATATTTGTAGGTTTTATCATTATATAAAGTAAAAAATATGTATAAAATATTTCTATTTATTTTTTTATTTTTTAAATAATGTTTGTACCTGAAATTGCTTCTTATTAATAAGTTCCAACTCGGCCTAGGGAAGAGTAGATATTCGAAATCTCTTATCTTTAACTTTTGGACTTTAGTATAGTGCAATTTTAAACTTTAAATATATACTTAATTTTAATTTAATTAATTTAATTTTTATATTTCTACTCTATTTGTTTTAAACTATTTCATCTTGAAGTAAACTTCATCCCTAAATGGTAGCCATGTTGTACATTTGTCTTTGCTTTAAATATATTAATTAATTAATATAGTGGGTCACATTTAATGACAGTTTGGTTTATCACAATTAATTAATAGCCCCACATAACAACATTGGATCCATCCTTACTTTCAGCAATATTATAGATAATATCAATCATTTTGTCATGGCCGAATATAAACTCAAAATTCCGATTAATTAAAAAAATATCCTAACAGCCCCACCCGTGCCTTTTGACTTTTCCAATGCCCGCTAACCAAGCTAGCTCAACAAGATCCACCTGCTATAATTTTATAATATAACCTATTTATAACAGGAATAATGCATGTTTGAGTCTTTCTTTTCTTTTCAGAAAGATGATCATTATTCTATTAAGGCAATACCAAATTACAACTATCCAACAACACCAAAATTGCCAATCCCAATCAAAAGAAGTGGCACAAAGGAGTCAAAACACATGTGCCTTGCCCTTCACTCAACTTGCCTTTTCACCTACTCTATTCTTCTTCTACCAATTTCTCCAAAAACTCATACGCTTTGAAAAGATATATACAATCAGAAAAACACCATGCAGATTTGATTGTTATGAGACTTCAAGGGGTCGGTTCTCGGTCGTGTTGGGGTGAGACTTGTCTGCATTATGGCGACTGGGTTTGAATACTTCGGATGAAGCTTGCTTCGCCCTGAATACTCCCCACAAGTACAGCTTCTTTTGGAACCCTGCAAAAAACACTCCTGTCTCGTGATTCAATTCCGACCAATGTTTTTGTTCGTAATAGTATATTACACGTCCAGGGTTTAACAGAAACTTAATGGAATTCTACGATGCACCTCAATATTAGTTCAACTAGTGAAAAATCGCAAAGGGAAATTTTACAAGCAGCTAGCTCATCGCCCACAATTTCAATTAGCAATTCGGTATTTAACTATTTTTCTCTCTATATATATAAATATATGTGAAAAGACTCACTCCAGTGGCGCAGAGGTAGCTTTGTGGAGGGGAAAACCAAGAGCTCAGCATGTGTGACCACGGCTCTAAGTGCATAATCGTTGCGTATCATTTCACTAAGCAGGGTCTTGAACACCTTTTCATCTCTACAGTATGGCGATAATAACAGATTAATATCAATCAGGGCAACCAATCTGCCTCAATCAAGACCCAATCGCTATAATCAAGTTGAATCAGCAGTTATACCTTTCGCTTTCTGGGAAGAGATAGAGTGCAATGCTGTCATCATTCGGACCATGTTCCTCGAACCCTTTAGGCCAAAATGCTAAACGTGGGTGCAATTCAGAGGAAAGAATCTCTGGAAACAGCTTTGCCTCCTGACTAACTCTAAAGCAGGCTAAACTGGACACATGTGCCAAGACATGGCATGAGTAACCTTGTTCGGGAGTGATCCTCAAGCATCCCCTGACAATGTAGCAAATATATATATATATATATGAGCCTCAAATCAAACAATTCAATGGATGCAAAAATGGTATGAATAAGATTTACGTCTATACTCTATAAAGGGTGAACAAGGAGTAGCGAATTCTACTTTTGTTTTCAGTTTTACCTCTACGAAACATTTAAATTCAACAAAAAAAATTGATCGATTTTGAGACTTGAACTCATGATATGTAAATTCACAAGAAAATATATGAGACACTACTCTAACTTAACTTCAATTCATATACTATACACTATTTATGATTAATAAAGATATAATCACTAAAGCAATTATGTAAATAAGTAGCAAGTTTAAATTTACTAACCTCCAGATAGGATCAATAATTGGCTGTGCGGGGACATAACCGATGATGGATGCTGACCTTGAAGAATCAAGCTCAGGCAATGGGGACAGGTTACTCTTCACAACAGAATCATCAGCTTCATTCTCAAGAGTTGATACAGGTTCTTCATCTTTACAACTTATCGTGCAGCAACTTGGTTCTGAGCCTCCATCACTGATTTCAATCTCCTGAGACTTTGTTTTGGCTGCAGAAAGAGGGATCTCCTGCTCTTGAGGGTCGTCACCATCATCATCCAACACCACCTGCTGATTCTTTCCTTTCTTTCTATTGATATGGATGTTTTTGAGTCTCTTGTTTTTGGTTTGTAAGAAGTCCACAAGTGTCAAATCCAAGTCATTCACCTCATCAGGTAAAATGGAGATGGTTTCCCCCACGCCATCAAAAAGGGGAAGCTCGGATTTGCAATCATCACAATGCCACACCACATACTCATCGAATGTTTTTGGGAATGTCTTAAGGCAATAGCTACACAGCAGAAAAAAAAAAGATAAAATTAAAACTATCTTCTGAGTTTAGACACACTCAAAGCAAAACAACCATTGTAGTCTGATGGAAGAATATAAGGCTGACAAATTTCTTGACACGAAACACAGTAATCACAAATGACAGCTGCTTAGATAATGTCTAAGGGGGAATAGATAAAGGTACAACATACCGATGCACGGCAAATTCTTGGCACTCTTCACAGTGAATTAGCGCAACAGCCCATCCTGGATCACCGCATGTTTGGCAAACGGTTTCCTGCTACAAAACATCAAATATGAATGTCAATGACATGTGGGCAATAGAAGCTGAAACAGAAGCATATGATGTATCGAGGCTAGAGGATTTATCCCCTTTCAATTAATTGATTAAAAACAAAGCAAAATTTATTAGTTATTCAATCTAAGTCCAAATAAAACCAACCCGTTTCCAGTTTGGAATTGGATACAGGATTCGACGAATGTACCGAAACGGAGTTCATGCAAGCATTTGCTGATCATTCCCTCCAAAATCAATGATTTCAAGGTTTTAATGGAGGTAAAACACTAAAATTCTTTTTTTGACAATGTATGATTTTTCGACAACGCAATTCGTTTTCCAATCTTCATTGCCCAATCATCACAACAATAGCACTTCAACAACACACACAGACATAATCATGTCCAAGAAAATCATAATCCACAAGGAACAGAGAAACCATTTAAAAGTTCACCAAGAGATTAAAGACGACACATCTGAAGTAAAAAAAAACTAACAGCAAGAAGAAATCAGGCGAAAAACGAGGACATTATATATAGAATGAGTAGCTAACCATGGGGGAGTAAGCTCACGCAGCGACAAACGAAACCGCTGCACTGGTGGCTGACGAAGGAGAAGGGTTAGGGTTTCTGTTTCCGCCAAAATTTGAGGAAGTTTTCGCGTTCTCGGTTCTCCAAATTGGAAGTGGTAGTGGATGCTAACAAGCAGAGAGAGAGAGAGACGACACGTAAATCATAAATCAATTGCCTTCGGCTTCGGCGGGACCGCTTACAGTTGCTTCATAATTATGGCCTTATGGGTTGAGGAGAGAATATATAGTAAAGTAAAGGACGAAACTTCAGTCGACACTTTTGTACGAATGCCTTTTATAGTTTTATTCTTCTGCTTTTGGGCCGAACCGTGAATATCTCTTGGGATTCTTAAGTGGAGATGAACTTTGTTTTAGGTAAACCAATTAGAGCTAACAATTTCTGACACGACACGATTAAACGACACGACACAATCTGCTTTAAAGCGTATATGTGTTTGACATTAATGAATTCCGTGTCTAAACAACTCTTATATAATCGTGTCTAAACAACTCAGATATGCGGATATCTGTATAAACACGATTAACTATTCGTGTATAATCGTGTTGTGTATACATGTGACACGTTTATACACATTTAAGTATAATAATAATAATACAATATTAAAATACTCACTTACTTTGTAATATTGAACTATGAAGACCTTACTTTGTATATTTGGATTTGTATATATATGAATTTGTGTATATATCTGATTTAAAGCGTATATAAGTTTGAGATTAACGGAACCCGTGTCTAAACAACTCTATACGTTTAGACACGAGACATGTTTAGACACATTTTAAATTTATCCGTTTAGACTAGGGGTGATCAAAAAAGACTGTAGGACCGAATTCCCGACAAGACTAGTCCGAGACCGGCCCGACTAGGACCGAGACCGAACGGACGAGTTTTTTTCTTCAAGGTCGGTCTCGGTCTCGAGCTTTTTTCCCGAAAGCCCGTTTAGGACCGGACCGGACCGAATGTGTGTGTATTTGAGATTTTCATAATACCACACCGAAAAAAATGTGGATTTTTGAGGTTTTCTATCTCTATAAAAGGTGCATCTTGATAAATTTACTAAAGAATATAGAGAATTCAAAGTGTTTCTTTGAGAGGTGAACTATTCTTTCGCCTTTTACTAAAGAATACCGTGAACTCATAGTGTTTTTTTTTGTGTGTGTAGATTCGGTCCAGGACCGAGACCCGCCCGAGTCAAGAAAGACCGACTCGGCGGGCTTTTTTTGCCGAGGTCGGCCTCGGTTCTCCATAAGGCAAGACCGAAATTTCGGTTTCGGTCTTGCCTTCAGGACCGGACCAGCCCGCCCATGATCAACCCTAGTTTAGACACGAGACATGTTTAGACACGACACGATTATGACACGACACGATTGTCACCCCTAAAACCAATACATTATATTGGTCATGTGGTTAAATATACTATTTAGTAGGGGTGATCAATAAAGATTGTTGGACCGAATTCTCGACAAGACTGGACCGAGACTGAGTGAGCGGTTTTTTTTCTTCAAGGTCGGTCTCGGTCTCAGACTTTTTTCTCGAAAGCCCGTTTAGGACCGAACCGAAGCAAGGTGGATTTGAGATTTTCATAATACCGCACCGAAAGGAATGTGGATTTTGGAGGTTTTCTATCTCTATAAAAGCTACATCCTAATAAATTTACTAAAGAATACCATAAGTTCATAGTGTTTTTTTTAGAGGTGAACTATTATTTCGCATTTTACTAAAAAATATCGTGAGCTCAATAGTTTTTTTTGGGGGGGTGCAAATTTGGTCCAGGTCCGAGTCAAGAAAGACCGACTCGGGCAGACTTTTTTGACCGAGGTCGGTCTCGGTCCTTTAGAAGGCAAGACCGAAATCTCGGTCTTGCCTTCAGGACCAGACCGGCCCGTCCATGATCAACCCTACTATTTATATTATTTTGTGAAATTGAATATTTTAGAATAGTATTATTTGCACCATTTTTACTATTATGTTAAATCCGTCAAAATAAGAATTTTGTTATTTTATTCATATTCATGTTATATTCAATACTAAATCAAATTTGAAACCTACATTAAATTTTAAAATCAACCCAATTTCAAAACCAAAATATTATTTCTTGATTAAAAAACAACCCATAACAATATTTATGAGTTCGAAATTAACAAAGAACAATATTTTTAGGTTCGAAATTAACATGTAAATGTTGTTCCGGTCTATTTTTAACCCCAAACAATAATTTTGGGTTGATTTAGAACCTAAAAGTTTTTTTTGGATTGATTTCGAACTAAAAAATGCATTTTGTTGTTCAAATTCATACTCAAATTTTGTCATCTTATTCATCTTCATATTATATTTAACACTAAATCAAAATCAAAATGTAGATTAAATTTTGAAATCAACCGAAATTCAAAACCAAAATAATATTTATGGATTTAAAATCAACCCATAACAATATTTATGGGTTCGAAATCAAGAACAACATTTTGTTTAATTCGAAATCAACCCATAACAATATTTATGTGTTCAAAATTAACCCAAAAAAATTGTTCCAGATTATTTTTAACCCCAAACAATAATTTTGGGTTGATTTAGAACCCATAAATTTTCCTGGATTGATTTCGACCTCAAAAATGCATTTTGTGGTTCGATTTCATACTCGAATATATTTTCTTAGATAGATTTGATTTGTAATTTTGTGTTGAAGATAATGAAGGAAACATGTTATTTTGACAGAAAACAAACTGTTTAACAAAACACTATCGATGCATTTAACACCAACAGACAAACGACACCAACAAACAAACGACTTGATAGACATAATAACAATTTCAAACATATTTATACAATTTTCAACAATATGCAATCTTCTTAGTGTATTAGAGTTATTTTTTATTATTATTTATCAACGTTTAATCGATCTTCATGACTGTGATTAACGGGTCATTTACGCTTATAAGTTATAATCTATCTCTATATACTAATTAGGTTAATCATATTAACTTTAATTTGCACAATCGGACACCCGTAGATACTTCTGGGTCTTTTTTATCATTTCACAATTTGTGAGATATTTTGCAATTTGCAGTAACTTACTTGCCAGATGTGTCTTAGGCCCAATAAATGACAAATATACAAGGAAGTATTGGACTTTTCTTAAATATCATTATGGGCATGATATGAGAATGATTTTTCTTCCCTAACTAACTAATAAATAAATAATATTTTTTAAAATAATCTACAGTTGTCTCAAATGAAGAAAGAAAGAAAGAAAAAGCAAATATGATGCAAATTTGTAGAGGAATCGAATTATTATATTTTATTTTGGAGTTTAACAATTTTCTGTAACAATTTCGTGTAATAATTATAAGAAATTTCAACACTTGTGCCCCCTTAGTATCTGAAAGAATCAGTTTAGTCAAAAACTTTTCTAAATTCTACCATTTCGATCCAAATCAGTACGGCCTGATGTGCGTCGTCTTCGTTTCGTAGCTTCCCAAACCTAACCCAGATGACCCTCCTGCCATGGCCGCACCTCTCAGCACCTTCACCAGGTCAATACACATCCGCTTCACAATACCGCCGTCAACGTCACTCTGCATCACTAACAGAAGCTTTGTCACGCCGTTGCTCCTCCCCAACCTCTTCTTCACCCTGTCGTCTCTGTACGCAAAGCAGAGGCTCCACAGCACGGCGACTCCGTCCTCCTTTCCAGCCTTTGACACCCTCATCAGCCTATCCATGATAGACACGGCGCAGTTCGGGTCTTCGCATATGGCTTGCCGTCCCTCTGCCGTGCCAGACGCTAAGTATGCCATTTTCATGGCCGCCTCCGCCGACGAGGCGGCGCTGCCTTGGTCGCCGATTATATCAGCCAGCACGGGAACGAGACCGAGTTGGACCAGCTGAGTTTTGAGCGATCGAGTTACAGAAAACGCGATCAGGCACGATAAAACGGCGTCTCGGAGGGCGTTATCGGATTGTGTGCGGAGGAGGTGGATTAGCGCGTGGAGGATGTTTTCATTATCGGCAATCGAGCGTCTCGAATCGGTCTTCGATGCAATTGACTCCAAAACTCTGACCAATTCAACTCTCGATGCTAATCTTCCATTTCTGAGTACCAAAACTATCGAATCGAAGCAGTTTGTGGCGTCGATGCTGAAGATCGATCTCTGAACCTGCTCTTTGACTCCTTTCTCCCCTAAAATCAAATCCAAAACCTTAACCAACGACTCGAGAGCTTGAATTTTCACGCCTTTTCTGCTCATCGCACTGACAATTACTTCGACGAAGCGATCGGTGTTCACCAGAAACCTCCGGTACTCTTCGGAATAGCTCGCGAACTCCGCTATCTTCTCAATCGCATCGACCCGAGCTCCATCCGCAATGTGTCCGATCAATTCACGAACCTCATCCTTAGTGCCTGCGGGAGGAGTAATCGAGTCCGATGGAGATCCGATATCGGTGCGTCGAGCATCGGTCTGGATCCATAGGTTGATGAGGCGATGGAGAGTCAGGTTAGGGACGAAGTCCTTGGAAGGGAGTGGCAGATTAGTGGCAGGACATGTGTCATGTCCAGACTCGAGCCAGTGCTGGATGGAGGAGCGGTCGTAGGTTACACCGGTGGCGAGACTCACCGGCGATTTCATCACGTCCAGCGATATCGGACACCGGAATAGACTCGGCACTGTAATGTGCATCTCTTCACGCACCATGTTGATTGCTGCAGTTCTTCCTGCTCCAAATTTCTCAAAGAATTTACAGAGGAAATGAGAGAAGATGAAGAATTGTAGAGGAAGAGAGGTATATGAAGGTGAGTGGGAGAAAAGTCAAAGCAAGAGACGACGACGATGAAGAGGCGGTGGTTGGTCAACGGGTGAGGTATAAATTATTATAACATAATAAGTTGAAAATAGCGTGGACCGAGGTGAGGTATACTGTTGGATTAGCTGGAAATTCGGGTGTGTGCCCACAGCGTATAATTTAGACCCGGAACCTACAATAATAATTAATTAAATAAAAGAAGAAAAAGTGTAATCATTATCTACCATGTATATAATATAATATAATTATTCATTAATAATAATAATAATAAACAGAAGTAAAATACATCTAAATATATATAAAAATATATATATATGAGACAATACGCAAATTATAATATTTTTCCAAAATATATATCAAACTAAAAATAAATAAATAAATAAATAAATACTGAAATATCCTTTATTTTTATAAAAATGTCAAAGTATACCTACTCGCGAATTTCATTCGCGGTGAGTATAAAAAGTTCACCCGCAAATAGTATTCATGGGTGAAAATTCTCACCCTCCGCAAAATAAAAGCAAAAGCAGAGCAGCAGTTGTCCTTTTACCTAGTGTTTTTGTCCGAATCGGCACCATGAATTGGACAAATCTAAATGGTGGAGATGATCTCAAAACTTGTTCAGGGATGATCACATGGTGGATTAGAATCAGAGACTTATGACATGTTCTTTTCACGGAATGGAAAAGAAATTCTGCTTACGGATTCCGTAAGAAGTTGTTCTTTTCGCGGAATTGCAAAAATTTGGCTTACGGATTCCGGGCGGGGTAGGCTTAGACATTCCGTGTGAAAAGCTCGGAATTCCTAAGCCGGGCGCGCTAGGAATGAGGAATAGGAGGCAAAATGACCGAAATGCCCTTACTTTAAAATTTATATTAATTCAACAATTTTATCTTAATTAATAATTAATTAAATAAGTTATTTTATTTTTTTAATTATTAATTAATTATATTATAATTTTTTATTATTCTTAATTTTAAAATTAATTAATACAAATTATATATATTATATACTATACATATACAATGAGGGGCAAATATGTCATTTTATCACATTCCATTCCCTTTCCATATATAATTCCACCAAATAAACAACAGAATTCCTTATTCCATTCCATTCCACCAAAGAAACAACTTCATATTTTTATCTCCTATTCCTTATTCCCTATTCCTATTCCGTATTCCTTATTCCGAATTCCATGAAAGAAATGCCCCGTTAGGTCGGATGCAGATATGTCACATTCGATAATTGCTCTCTAGTCTCAAGAACTCTGACACAAATTGAATAGATGTTGAAAAATATATTTTTTTAAAATTATACATATATATATATATGGTCGATAGAAGTGTCACCCACGAATGTCGGGTGACACTTTTTAGATAATACGTGAATGACTTTCGCGGGTATGCTTTTTCAGTATACTCACCCACGAATACCATTCGCAACTAAGTATATTTTTTAATTTTTTTCAAAATTGAGGATATTTCGGTATTTATTTTTATTTTGAGAAAAAAATCCTAAAATTAAAGTATGAATATTTATTTCGATTTCAACTTTAAAACAAAAAACAAATAATAATATTAAATAGAGATAAATAATTAGAAAAAATAATATATTTTTAATATTGGTCTAGAAGTGTTTCCATCCGACAAAAAAATACACTTTATTTTTATTTATTTAATTCATTTTAATTAAGACTTTGATGACATAGTTTGAAGATCCCCCGTCTCCTCTACGTTATTTTCGTCAAAGTTGTTGACAATGGACCGAAGAATAAGACGAAAAATCGAGTGGAAGTGTCACAGACGAAGACAACCAACCCAGCGTGTAATTGTTGGCCAATTAAAAAAAACAGCGTGTAATTAAATATGCAATGAATTGAAATTAGGGTTTGAATAAAAAGATACGACGGTCGGAGTCGACAAGGAAATCGGAAAACACGAGGTTGAGACTTGTATACTCCGACAAGTATTATTATTTATTTCGTTATCACGTAAATAAAATTTAAATACCATTTACTTACGTAACTTTGAACGTTTTGCACGTTTTGCAACGAGCTACACGAAGTTTGAAAATTTAAAACGGGATATCTCAACTTTGAAGAATGTGCAAATAGCTACCTCCGTTCAATTTTTCTCGTCAGAAATTGGACGGAGGTAGACATTTGCACATTATTCAAAGTTGAGGTTGCCTGTTTTGAATTTTCAAAGTTCAAGTAGTTCATTGCAAAACGTACAAAATTCATGTAGCTACCCTAAATAAAATTGCGATTACCATAATTTTTATTCTGAAATTTAATATATTTTTTATTCTTTCAAACTCAAAGTTATATATTTGTTATATTCAGAGTTTGGAGGAATCACCTTATGAAATTAAGGTACTATGTATATAATGAATAAATATGGATTTTGTCATATTTGTTTCGAGAAAATATAACCTATACATACTCTTTTAGATATTCTCAAAATTTGTGAATTCTCGAAACTTATTCAATTTACATTAATTTCTGATTTATACTTGAATCATATTTAGTTAGTACTAAAATCGAAACTTGACCAAAATTTGTTAACATAAAAAAGTTATGAATACCCACTTGAATCATATTAATTTTTTTTAAATACTAATTTTTTGACAGTTAAATATTTTATAATAATAAAAGAGAAATATGTCAATATATAATAACTTATATTCAGTTCTGATTCTAATTAGAATACTTTGTTCTAGAAACCACAATAAGAACTGATTTAACTATTTTTTATATTATTTTTTTATGACAAAATAAATTTTGAATTCAAATGAGTATATATATAATTTAAAGAGTCTTTGGAGTGTGGGATATACTTATAGTAAGGGTGTCAAACCATGTCATGAGTCGTGTCAGAAATCGTCTGACTCAAACACGATCTGTGTATTCGTATGAGTCAGTTTATGAAACCACTTGACCGTCAAGAATAATAACGCTTGGGTCAGACTGACTCATTTAATCCACAAGTACATAAAAAACCAGAAACAGACTGATCCCATGAGTCAGAATTATATGTATTTAATATAATATATAATTCGGGATAGGTCACAGATTGATCCATGAATCAAAACCAAACCACTGATCCAAACTTGACCCACGTTTTCACAGGTTATCCATGAATCGTGTAAAAATTATTCGTGAGTCAAAAAGTCTGACTCAAACACAATCCGTGAGCTGATCAATAAGATTTAAGTCCATTTTTGACACCCCTACCTTCTATGGCACATTCCGTATTTTCAGTGTCTTATTGGTCGTCTCTATGTCTATAAGAAAATATGAAAAGTGAAAAACAGAGACAAAGGGAAAGAAACAACGAGGAGAAGGTGTAAAATATGCAATTTGAATGAAGCACGTGATTTATTAATAATAACATAAATTTAAGAATTTCTCGATATACTTTTGTTAATAAATTTAAATTTATAAAAAAGATAATTAAAATATACACTTTAAGTTTATGTCGCTAGTAAATTGAAAAAATATATATTAATTATAACTTTTATTGGAGCTAAAAAAAACATTTATCTCAACTTACGGCAGAACGTATAGTTAATCTGTAATTCCAAATTTAATATTTTTTTGCATAATTTGAATCACAATTAAAATATCTACTTACTATATATTTTTAATAGATACATAATTTAATTTTTAATTAAACATCGAATTGTCAAAGAATGAAGAAAAAAAATAAAAGATAGAGATAGCTAACGCTAGCCATTGGTAGCGTTTTTCCAAAACGCTACCCGAGGTAACATATTTTGTAAAAAAAATATATAACGTGTTACCCACGTTAGCGCTTATATACAGATTTTTAAATATTTTTTTTTAATGTATACTTACCTTTTTAACACGGTACCTAATTTTGAAAAAAAAAATCATTTTATTGACTTGGGGATTCCTCTTTGTTTGTTGACTTTTTTTTTGTGTGTTTACTCCTTCGACGCGTCTATCTAATTCCGTGTCCCGTTCGGTTGAAAAATGAGAATTCTAGAGTGGTGTGGAACAAGACTTGTTATCAACATCAAGTAAGACTTTTGATCTTTTTATTATTATTTTTTTTTTTTGTATTCATAATTTGTTATTAATACAAATTTTGATTGAAGTAAAATTTTGTAAATTACCTTTGTACCCTAATTGTTTGATTAAGTAGATAGGACGACAAATTATTCTTGCATTGGTGTAAACACTATATACAAGTTTGTGTTCGATACCTGAAAATTGACTTAGACGCATTTAATTTACAGCATAGTAAGTTTTAGGGTGCATTTAACCACCGTTACAAAGGTGAGGGTGCAGTTAGAGCAAGGGTGTAAGGACTAAGGACCCAACCCAACCATTGGACCCCCAAAACGAGCCCATTTTTTTTTTTTTTGGCCAAAAAAAAACTCTAGGCCACATTGTTACGAATTTTTTTTTTTGGTCACTACCAGATAATACTTCATTCAAAAGTCCTCAAAGTCTCCATCAAACAAAATACAGTCATTTCGAAGTAAATTGCTAAGTAAGAGTGGGGGTCGGTTAACCCAGTCACTTGGACACACTCCTAGTCTAGTTTGAACCGCTACCCAGTTTGCACATTCGTTCAGAGTGCGTGGGATCGCTTTCCACTTGATCGGACCTAATTCTGATGCCTTGCTTAGAATGTTATCGCATATGTGTTTTAAACGCCAGTTTAAGTTTCTTCCCGAGAGATGATCTATGACAGTGATCGAATCCGAGAGGATTGTGATATTCCTCCAACCGGACTTCTTTGCCAGCTCGATCCCCAACATCACTGCCCGGGCCTCCAACTCGTTTACGTTGTCTCCTCTGCAGCTCTGGTTCGCTCCATCCAGCAGCATGCCATCAGCGTTTCTGGCAACAACACCTATTCCACCAGCTTTAGATCGTTGGCACCAGGCGGCGTCTGCATTGATGGTGATCTCCTCCCTCCCTGGTCGCGTCCATCTATGTTGTGCAACGTTCACTGGTTGTCTGCTGTTCCATTGTTTCAGCTGCTTGTGTTCCATTTGCAGCTTCCTTGCTTCGTCAATTACTGTCTTTGGGCATGGTTTCATCTGTTCGAAAACTGCTTTGCACCTGCTTCTCCAGATCAGCCAGCATGTCCACAAACAGAGCTCCCACCTTTCCTCCTTGTGATCCTTTGACAACACCTGTTCGTTCCTCCTATCCTCCATTCATTCGGCAATCGTGGCTCTGTTACGATTGGATCACTAAAACCCATCGCATAATTGTTACGAAAAAGTTAGTTTTTTGAACTAAAAAGAATTTTAAACGATTTAATGTATAGAAAATGATGGTAAATACACTTTTTGTCAATATATTTTCGTCACAAATTTAATTTTTATTAACTTATACTAATTTTACAAATAAGTTTTAATTCGATTCATACTCAACGAAGTGGTCTCAGACTCTCAGCGTATTTCTCACTTAAACCAGGTCGTCTAAAGGTGAATACTCTAGGACTGACAATTTGTGCGTACGTGTGTGTTAAGAAATGTAATAGCATATGATAGTCCAACACGACACACACGAAAATGTAATCGTGTCACAGACACATGACACGAACACGAGACGCCACATTTATTGTATCAACACGACACAAATATGATAACACTAAAATATTTGTGGGCAATCGTAGCACGATAACACGATAAATATTTTATAGTAACACGATAACACGTTTTCACATTCGCACGATAACACGACTTAAATAATATAAGCACGTCCCCTCAATTTTTTATATTTTACGTTTGGTCCTTATTTCTTAAAATGATATGAATATAGTATATAAATTATTAGATTGTTTTCGTGTTATCGTGTTTTGAGACATAAACACTAACACGACACGAAAAATACAATTATGTTCGTGTTATCGTACAATTAAATGCAAACACGAGCACGACTTTTTCGTGTGTGTTAGTATCGTGTCGTGAGTGAAATTATCAGCCCTAGAATACCCTATTTAGATAATTCCAATCGAGACTCAATTATAGTCCAAATAAGTTGAGACTCAAATCGGTCTCAACCTAATCAACATCCAATTGATATTCAAAAGTTTTCTAAACTGGGTCACGATCTTGTTTGAATTAAGGTTTAAGTTTATAAAATATTTTAAAAGAAAATAAATAAGAATACATTTAGTATCAATTATGCTATCATATATTTTTTTAATAATTTTTTCTATACACAAATTAAAAAATGAGTAATATCTTTTTAACATATATAACTTAACTATAATAAGTAGCATTAAATTGTATGCGCTCTGATAATTTAATTTTTAACATTTAAATAATATTGTCACGATATTTAACTAATCGTTTGATTGTGAAGTTGAATCAATTAATTCAAGATCACAATATTTTAACCTGGCTTGTAATATTGCTAACATTTAGTTTGACCAAGACTTTCAGTCAAATTCTTCTTCCCTTAAGCTTAAATAGTAATAATATTTGTATTATTGAATTTTGGAATTTTAAGTTATGGTCATGAATATGGGTCAGTGTACCATATTAATACCAATAAATTTGTGATATTCTTTTGGATCAATAAAAGAACTAATAAAATCTCTACAAAGTGAACTTTATATATATATATATATATATATAGCGTAAAATACGACACTAGCCCTAAAGTTTACACAAATTTTAAAATTTCTGTTAAAGTTTAAAGTTTCACTAATGACTTTCAGGAGGGATTGTTCATCCGATCCAAACATTAGGAGACACTTTAAATTTTAAGGGGAAATTTTAAAATATGCATAAATTTTAGGGGTAATATTGTATTTTATCCTATATATTTGACCCATGATCAGTGTTATTAGAACTAGACCGACTCTCGAACAGGTGAGAAGACCAGTCCGGTTCTGATAACTTCGCCACAACCATTAGAAACTAACAAAAATATCAATTAAAAATTATTTATAAAGTATAAATAATTATTTATTTAGTGACATTTAGGTTTCAAAATAAATTGTTCGAATTTTAAAATTGTATTTCCTGATTTTATCCGAATATACTAAAACATTATCCCATCATTAGCTCTACTACTTAACAATATTTAAAACGTAATTGAACGAAAATGATCATACTTGAAACTTTAAGGCTCCATTTGAACTGCACATAAATGTTTGGGTGTAAGAGCCTCATTAACCCTATATATATATATACATCTCGTCTTCTCCATTTCCGATGAACGCCGGCGAACAACGCTGAGAGAGAAACAGAGTCCCCTCTCTCCCTAAGAACTCTACTGCAGCGCTTACATTTGAGCATCTACCGTTCTATCGATCTATGCTTCATCGTAATCTCTCTACACGAATCTGTAATTACTAGTTTTGCCAATCTGTTGAACACTGTATTCTTTTATCCGCGATGGATACTGAATCTATGGAGGCGCAGTGTGAGCACTGGTGTTATTGGTTCCTCCAGTAGCTTCTGTTGAGGTCTTGAATTTCATGTTCATTGAGATTCTTTGGTTTGCGTTTCAGGAGTTTTTTTAGGAGGTATTTGCCAAAAATAACTGTAAGAATCAAATACAATGGGGAGGAAGAAACCTTCTGGGCGCGATGACGATAGTACTTCCCCTGCTGTAACCGGAAAGTCAAAGAAAAAAGGTGTGCTTATTGATGATGATGAATACTCCGTTGGGACTCAGCTGTCGGAGGATCCTCCAGCGGAGGAGGAGAAGGTGGTGATAACCGGTAAGAAGAAGAGTAAGAAGGGAAGCTCAAAGGAGCATCAAGTTAAAGATGAGACTGAGGATGCTGTTGACGACGACGAGGATGTTGCACCTATTGCGTTTCCGGGAAAGAAGAAGGGAAAGTCTAAGAAAGGGGTGATGGCCGGTTCAGATTTTGGAATGATTGGAGAGGATGGGGAGGATTGTGATGGTAAAAATAGAGAGAGTGATGGGGAGGAGGCTGCTGTGATAAATTTTGGAGGGAAGAAAAAATCTTCGAAGAAAAGCAACAAGGGTGGTGGAATTGCGTTTGCATCATCTGGTTTTGCTGCACTGGATGAGGAAGATGAGGTGGATCAGGATGAAGAGGTGTCGGTTGATAACGAGGGCGAAGCCGTGCATGTAGTGGCAGTTAATGGGGAAAAAAAGTCCTCAAAGGGTACCAAGAAAGGTGGGGCCGCTGGGTCTAGTCCATCTGCTGTTGATGCTCTAGATGAAGATGACGGGGTTGATGAGGGAGCTGTTATTGACGATGAGGATGCAGATGTGCCAGTACTGGCTTTTACTGGGAAGAAGAAACCATCAAAGAGCAGCAAGAATGTCAGGGCAACTGCATTCTCTTCTTTTGATGCTCTCGGGGTGGAGGAAGAAGAACAGGAGAAGATAGAGGACGAAGAGGATGAAGCTTCTGCTATTGCCTTTTCAGGTAAAAAGAAGAAGTCTTCTAAGGCTTCGAAAAAGACTGCTGGTAATTCATCTAGTACTGCAGTTGCTGTTTTTGATGAGGGGGATGCTAAGGAGTCCTCTGCAGCAGAGGCGACTAGTGTCAGCCATGATACTCTTGACAACAAAGGTTGTTCTCTTTTACTTTTTCCTCTTTATCGATGTTTCAACTTGCAGGATTTAAAACAGAGTGAAATCATATATTGTGGCCTAACTAAATCTAGTTGTTATTAGGTATTGCTAAATGCTAAGTATACACCTGATGCATTCATCCAAGATAGGTAGTAAACCGAATCAATGCATAGAGTTAAAGTGATGTTCTGGCATATTTTGATCTTTCATCAGTGCCTGTTAATCACACTTTTTTCCGACTTCATAGTAATTATTAATCAAGGAGAAAAAAGAAGAACTAATGCTAAATTTTTCGTTGCCCTTCATAAATCAGAAAATTTTCAGGGAACCTAAGAAATCATTTTTAATATTTTCCAAATCTTGGTTTTACAGAAAGCAGGAATTGTACAGTGGATCGTAGAGCCATGTATGTACTATGTAGTAGCTAGTAAGCATGGACCTGGATGCACGTTAGAGTTTTTTTTTAAGTTGATGTGTGGATGCTTGTGATTCTCCCATTGTTACTAATTTTCTTAGCTGCAGCCTGCATATCCAGCGACCTGATACTGTTGATAATTTTTTTTTCTTTCTTGGTTGAAATATTTTTTTTAAATTATTTAAGAGTTCTTTCAATTTTATTTGTGCCCAAAAACAGAGAGATATTATTGATGTGATTGCTGCTGAACATGCTTAAGATATTCACTTCTGTCATATATATGTGTTTTGATTCATAATGCTGGATTTCAAAGTAAGCACTTTTATTTATCATGATTAATTTCGTCTTCTTGTTTGAAGCTTGCACTACTTAGCTTCTAACTTTGAGCAGTTCCATTTGATAGCCAAGAAGGAGGATGTAACAGAAATTTCAAAGAACAAGAAGAAGAATAAGAAGAAGAGTGGGAGAACTGCTCAGGAAGAGGATGATTTGGATAAGCTTCTTGCAGAGCTTGGTGAAGGTTCTATTGTTTCAAAGCCTCCTGAGCCACAGCCCCAAGAGGAGAAAGTTGGTCCTAGTCCTGAGCCAGTTGCCCACATAGAACAAGCTGCTGAAAAAGAAGGTGCAGAACTTGTCGAGTCTGCTGCAGCAAAGAGGAATAGAAAAAAGAAAGAAAAAGAGAAGGAGAAGAAAGCAGCTGCTGCTGCAAAGAAAGACGCAAAAAATGAGGTGATTGAAACAGAAGCAGCAGAACCTAAAAAGAATGACAAGAAAGTGCCTAAGGCTGTCAGAGAAATGCAGGAGGCCATGGCAAGGCTTAAAGAACGTGAAGAGAAAATGAAACGAGAAGAAGAGGAGAGGTTGAGGAAGGAAGAGGAGGAGCGATTAATGCAAGAAGAACTTGCTAGGCAGGCAGAAGAGGCTAAACGCAAGAAAAAGGAAAGGGAAAAGGAGAAATTATTAAAGAAGAAGCAAGAAGGAAAGCTTTTAACTGCAAAACAGAAAGATGAAGCACGCCGGCTAGCTGCATTCAGAGAACAGCTACTTGCTAATGCTGCAGCTGAAGGTTTGCCTGTTGGTGGAGATACTGGCAGTGGACCACCCAAGCGACCCAAATATCAAACAAAGAAGTCCAAACCAGGTCAGCATCAAGCAAATGGCGGTGGTGCTGCTAAAGAGGTGCATAGCTCAGTAACTAAGGAAATTCAGCAAGAAACCATTTCTGAGGCAGATTCATTGGAGCCTGAAAAAGGTGAAGAAGTTGAAGTAGTAAATGATGACAACAAATATCAAACTGCTGATGCAGATAAAGAAAACGGGGTGGAGGAAGAAGATGTTGATGATGAAGAGTGGGATGCAAAGAGCTGGGATGATGTTAACCTTTCTGTCAAAAGCTCCTTTGTTGAAGAAGAGGCCGACTCTGAACCTGATGCAGCAAAGGAGATAAAGAGTGTGTCGCCTCCATCATATAGAGCAGGAGGTGATATTTTCAATATTTTGAGATAGGATACAGTTATGTATGTATATATATCTCTTTCAATAAGATCCTTTACTTAAATTTTGCAGTTCCTTCCACTGATGAAAAGTCCACAAGTGTTTCCAGTTCTGGAACAGTGAAGTCTAAAGGAGCCAAAGCTGAACCATCAGCAGTTCCTAAATCAACTGAACCAGATCTGCGTTCACCAATTTGTTGTATCATGGGCCATGTGGATACTGGTAAGACCAAGCTTCTGGATTGCATCCGTGGCACTAATGTTCAGGAAGGCGAAGCTGGAGGTATAACCCAGCAGATTGGAGCAACATACTTCCCTGCTGATAACATAAGGGAGAGAACTAGAGAACTGAAAGAGGATGCAACACTCAAGGTCCCTGGTTTACTAGTTATTGATACTCCAGGCCACGAATCATTCACAAATCTACGGTCACGAGGTTCAGGCTTATGTGACATTGCAATTCTGGTTGTGGACATTATGCACGGCTTAGAGCCACAAACCATTGAGTCACTGAACCTTTTGAAAATGAGAAACACAGAGTTCATTGTTGCATTGAATAAGGTGAGCTTAAACTGAAGATATGATAGTAATGGTGTTGTCTAATACTCGAGTTTAAGATATTCCTCTGAATGTGCTCCTTCAATTATGTTCCATATTGCAGGTTGATCGGCTCTACGGATGGAAAACATGCAAAAATGCACCAATCATCAAGGCAATGAAGCAACAGTCCAAGGATGTGCAGAATGAGTTTAATATGAGGCTCATACAGGTATGAGACCTTTTCCATTTTGTTCCTTTGTATTGAATTTGAATGTTTTGCCAGTACATTCACGGGTGCTGTATTTTTTGATGTTTGCCAGATCATTACTCAGCTCAAGGAACAGGGTCTAAATACAGAGCTATACTACAAAAACAAAGATAGGGGAGAAACCTATAATATTGTCCCTACAAGTGCAATCAGGCATGTTTTTGTTATTATAGAGCTCTTCCTCTAACAGCTTGATCTAGGTCCTTGACTAGTGCTCTATTTGCTATTATGTTTTCTCGCCTTATACATTGAGATGTCACAGTGGTGAGGGGATACCAGACTTGTTACTCCTACTAGTCCAATGGACTCAGAAAACAATGGTTGAAAAATTAACATTCAGAGATGAACTTGAGGTGAGTTCTGTTCCGCACTCCTCTTGCTTGTGTAAAAATGATATGATAAAAAATATTGATTGTCTATCTGCATTTGTGCCAGTGTACTGTACTGGAGGTCAAGGTTATCGAAGGCCATGGAACAACTATTGATGTTGTGCTAGTTAATGGAGTACTGCATGAAGGAGATCAGATTGTCGTCTGTGGCTTGCAGGCATGCATCTTATACCCATTCTTATGCATCTGAGCCCTTTCTTGAACTTTTTCCCAGTCTCTTACTAGTGGTGTGGATGCAGGGACCCATTGTCACCACCATTCGAGCTCTGTTGACACCGCATCCTATGAAGGAACTCCGAGTTAAGGTGAGCATCTTCTTTACATCTCTTTGAATTGAAAAAGTAGATTCTTGTGAGGGAATCTTGTGCCCGTGTTAAAAGTAAGAACTTGCATTCAGATTGCTATTGTTTTTCACCTCAAATGCAGTGACACTTCTAGAAGCTGTGGGTGATTTGTTAATGTTCTCTAGTTAAGTAAGGGATATGAGTTGTTGGATAGGTGTCTGGTTCACAGTTCACTATTGATATATGTATATATATTTTCCTGTTTCTAGCAGTGTCTCTAGGAGTCTACGGGTGGTTTTCTTTACTTAGAATAAACCATGAATTTTTTGGAAAAAATAGTTGGCATGGTGAAATTCCAGTTTTGAGAGTTATCCACGACTTCACAGTAACAAAATCAAAGTTACTCTGAGTAAACATATTTGAAAACTTCAAATTCAGAGTTAAGTCTGTACTAGTTCAAAAAGAAAGTTTAAACATACCAACCATGCACTTAACTTTATCAACCGGAAAAGGATAGATATGCTCCATAACAATGTAATGGTAGTTGCACTTATCTTATTCAATTAGTAGACGATTTATTGTCTGTGTGATCTCAGGGAACGTATCTGCACCACAAAGAAATCAAGGCCGCTCAGGGTATCAAGATAACTGCACAGGTTGGTATCCTAATTCGTTACAAGTTGCTACTTTCTTCTTTCTGACCATGTTAGATTAGTTCCAATCTACAATTTACTCTTTATGTAAAAAATGCAGGGTCTGGAGCATGCAATTGCAGGTACTGGGCTGTATGTGGTAGGACCAGATGATGACTTGGAAGACGTGACGGAATCAGCTATGGAGGACATGAAGAATGTGATGAGCCGAATCGATAAGACTGGTGAAGGAGTGTATGTTCAGGCATCCACTCTTGGTTCATTGGAGGCACTGCTGGAATTTTTGAAGTCCCCTGCAGTAACCATCCCAGTGAGTGGTATTGGGATTGGACCTGTGCACAAAAAAGATGTCATGAAATCAAGCGTAATGCTGGAGAAGAAAAAGGAGTACGCCACTATATTAGCCTTTGATGTGAAAGTGACCCCAGAGGCTCGTGAACTTGCAGATGAGTTGGGGGTGAAGATCTTTATAGCAGATATTATATATCACTTGTTCGATCAGTTTAAGGCGTATATTGATAATATCAAGGAGGAAAAGAAGAGAGAAGCTGCTGATGAGGCAGTCTTCCCTTGCGTCCTACAGATTTTGCCCAATTGTGTTTTCAACAAGAAGGACCCAATTGTGTTGGGGGTTGACATAGTTGAAGGCATTGCTAAGGTACTTATTTCAAGCTTTATATATTATATATCATGTTTTGGTTCCGGAAATACTTTTATGTCACGGTAAGCTTCTTCGAAATGGACGTGATCTTTTAGGCAAACAGCAAAAAGGAAGTAATTTTATCACTGATGGTGATGGAGCTGTTTGTTGATACAGGTGGGAACTCCAATATGTATACCACAGAGGGAATTCATCGACATTGGTAGGATTGCATCAATCGAGAATAACCATAAACCTGTGGATACTGCCAAGAAGGGCCAGAAGGTGGCCATCAAGGTAATGGAGCTTCTGCTGCTTTCTGTTTGTGCAAAAATAGTTGACTAGTAAACTCTTTTCCTTCTTCAAAGTGTGTATTATATACAAGAGAAGAGACTGATGATATGTTATATTACCATAAAAGATTGTTGGAAGCAATTCAGAGGAGCAGCAAAAAATGTTTGGACGACATTTTGAGATAGAAGATCAGCTAGTGAGTCACATATCGAGGAAATCCATAGATATACTGAAGACAAATTATCGGGTAAGTAGTAGTTCTTGTTCTCTTTACGAATCTAGTACTCTTGAGTTGAGATGTCATCGCTAATAAGAGAAGATATGCAAATAAATGGCGCAGGATGACCTATCAATAGAGGATTGGAAGCTTGTTGTTAAGTTAAAGAACCTCTTCAAGATACAGTGAATAATAGAATGAGGAGATTGTCAAAAACTGAGAAGAGTGTTTCCTTGTGCCTGCTCAGAATTCAAGGATATTCTTTTACGGTGGTGAGCGTCAAGTCGCCCACAAATCCGATCAAGTATGCTACTTTCTTGCCCGAGCTGCTTCAGTTTTCAATTTTGATACATCTGAATAGAAAACTAATCATGTCCTGACTTAAGTTCATCATCTGCCATGCCTTTTGTTGTGTTGATGATTATGGTAAAATAACGTCTGCCAATTGGTAAGAAGAGAAGATATATAATAGCTAAACATGTTGCAGTTAAGAAGGCTTGTTTCACGTTTCCATTCATTTTCACCGAGTTGGATCGGATCTTTTCAATTGTGGTGGATGGGTTGGGTTTGCCCTTGACCAGGTTGGTCTCCTAGTGCCAGTTTGACTAGGGTATGGGTCTTGGTGCTGGTCCATCCTAGGTTATAGTTAGGGCTGATCATGGACGGGCCGGTCCTGAAGGCAAGACCGAGACCGAAATTTCGGTCTTGCCTTCTAGAGGACCGAGACCGACCTCAGCCAAAAAAGCCCGCCCGAGTCGGTCTTTCTTGACTCGGGCCGGTCTCGGTCCTGGACCGAATCTACACCCAAAAAATTAAAAAAACTATGAGTTCACGGTATTTTTTAGTAAGAGGCGAAGGAATAGTTCACATCTCAAAGAAACACTATGAACTCTTTATATAGAGATAGAAAACCTCCAAAATCCACATTCTTTTCGGTGTGGTATTATGAAAAACTCAAATACACATACATTCGGTCTGGGCCGGTCCTAAATGGGCTTTCAGGAAAAAAGTCTGAGCCCGAGCTTGAAGAAAAAAAACCGCCCGTTCGGTCTCGGGCCGACCTTGTCGGGAATTCGATCCTACAGTATTTTTTTATCAACCCTAGTTATAGTACCCCTAATCGTTGCTTGTCCATTAGTAATTTGATAATTTCACAATAGCTTAGTCTTTTGACTCATAAAACCTTTTGAAACATACTTAAGTAGAGAATCATCCAATACTTTTACACGCACCATATGTCTGGCTAGTCTCAGGGTTACTACTTTACATGGACTCAGTCCGTTATTATGACTTGTATGTTACTCTATACTTAGAGCGCGCTTGAGCCAATCAGTTTGGTGAGACCGAACGTGATGGCCATCGCGAGCCAACCACCAAGCAAAACCCTAGTGCATGACTTTAGGGTAGGTGTCTTCCCTAGGACAGCCCCTAACCACCCAAAAACCAGCAATGCCACTGTCACACAAGCAAACACAACTCCCAACCTCACCTTGTACTCCCTTATAAACGATGCCCCTAGTAAGGGCACCATTGCACCTACCGAGAAGGCCAAGGCTGAAGCTGAGGCTGCTTGGAGTGGGTTAGGCAGCTTCTCTTCCCCCTCATTCGACCCAACTTGTTCCCCATTATCCTGTCCCGACCCACCCCAGTTGCTATCCCTCTTCATCTGAGCCACCTCGATGTCGAGTTGAGAGTAAACCGATACAAACTCTCCTATGGCCATGCTGCAAGCTCCAGCCACCAACCCCGCAAAACCCGTCAGTATCATCAACTTGATGTCCTCCTTAACCGCCCCGACTCCCATCATTAGGGATGCAGTGGAGACCAATCCGTCATTGGCCCCGAGCACAGCTGCACGTAGCCACTGTGCCCTCTTTGAGTAGTCAAAGTCATTGTTTTCCTTTTCGAGGTCTAGGGTGGATTGGTTCTGAGTGTCATGGGGAGTAGGGAGTGCAACATTTGGTGTGAGCTTGATAGTAGGTGCTTGGTGGGAGGCCATTGTTTGTTGTTACCCCAAGTGGAGCGAAATTATGGAGTAAAAGATGAGAAGAATAGAAAGGAGGGTATTTGGAGAAGAGAAGTGTGAAGGACACACGCCCGACGCAATGGTATTTATAATGGAGGTGAGGGAACAAGAAGTTGTTATGGTTTAAGAGATCATAAGTGGTATTGCATGCACCAAGACTCCATTAAAGAGGTGGGAGCGTGGTTTCGGAATGATTCCCAAAATTTATCTAATATAAATAGTTTTATTTTTTTATTTTCGTATTTAAAACATACACAATTACTAGTGGAGCTGACTAATGTTGATCATGGGCGGGCCGGTCCGGTCTTGGAGACAAGACCGAGACCGAAATTTCGGTCTTGACATCAGGAGGATCGAGACCGACTTTGACCAAAAAAGTCCGCCTGAGTCGGTCTTGCTTGATTCGGACCGGTTTCGATCTTGAACTGAAATTTTTGGTAAAAAAAAGTTGGATTTGACCAACAAAATTCACCGAAGTTTTGATCTTGAACCCGCTCGCTTTTGGTCTTCCGTTGCACTTCCCTTATGGAACCGATCCAAGGGTTGTTGGAAGCTTCAATATCATGAATTACTAGTGTTTCAAGTGTTACACCATGAATTTCTAGGTGTTAAGGTCGGTTCGGTCTTTAATAATGGTTCTAGTACGAATACTGTATAATTAAAGTCAAAATCAATTTAATCAGTTTTTTTTTTTGACCTTAACCCAACCCTAATTTTAAATATTTTATTTGGATCCTACTCAATATTTTGCTCCCTCCATGATATGATATGAAGAAGAACCCACTCACCATGAGTGGGACTGGGATTTACTAAGAGTTTTGGATTAGGCTAATAGCTGTACTTTAATACTGTGTCGGAAATTGATTAGAAAATCTATTATTCACTTTAGAGAAAATATTTGGTGAAATTAACACAAATAAATTATATATATATATATATATTAATCAATAATTTAAATATCCAATTTAATGATTTATATCTATCTATCTATATATATCATTATCATTTTTATTATTTACTAACCACGAAAATAATGTCATTTAACCTTACAGCTTAGTTGTATCTCTAGTCTCTACTAGATAAGAATTGCGTATAAGTGGGTGGGTCCCCATCCCATCCTCTAGCAGAACACAAGGCCCAATCTCCACTGGACAACGAACCATAAAATATAACTTAGAAAGGGAGTGGAGATCTGATGAGGAGACCACACAATGTCAAGTCCAAACTCACTACCTAGAGAAAAAAATATATTGAATTATGATAAATACCTTTTACTATTTTGTAAAATTCATGTTTTTTTTAAAGTCATGGTTAGAAACAGCAGGTAAATTCCCATTTCGTCTTTTATTTATTTTTTAACACAGACCCAAGAAGTAAAGTATAGTCTTTACTGCCTTGATGCTCTAACTCTGCAAAATTATCAGTTTTTTTTTTTTTGCCAATAAAAAGGATAGGGTTAGTAGTGTTCGGGCTTTCTTCCTGTCGTGAATTATCATGCTTGGAAACCAGCATCCTAGGATTGAAACGTCGACCCGTTAGGTCCGAGTCGTAATCATTTTCCCACTTTGTGCGGGAAAATTCGAACTCGTGACCCAGAGTCAAATCACTTAGAAGTCAACGAGAACTTGTGTGATATCTTTGTTGAAATTAAGGGAAAGGGCTAAAATAGACTAATGTTTATAATAGAGGGAATCGTTAAGTCACAGATACTAAGTAAGACAAGAGATTTACCAAAAAAAAGTAAGACAAAAGATACTTTGATTACAACTTTAATGGACTGACAGTTTATTTGCTTAGAATTGATAGGAGGGTGGGCCCGTGGGGGATCATAAACATTAAACATTGCTGATTGTTTACTTTTAATATATATATATATATATATATATAGGTGATTTTAAATAAAGAGGGAGTGTGGATTCCACATGAAAGCAGGCCACCATCTTAATGGTTGTATAGTATGAATATCCAATGTCTCCCATAGTGATCCATCTAATAATATTACCAAGTATTACAAGGATTAACATAATATATATATGACCCTAAGTTTATTTATTAAAAAAAAATACTCTAAACTCCTATTTTTATTTTAAAGAAACCTTTTTAAACTCAATATATTGATCATCAACTAATACAGTAAACTCTTATTATAAATTTTATAAACCATGAATCCAACCCAGATTACTTATAAAGATGAGTAACAAAATATTTAATAGAATAATTTAAATAATACTTACATTCTTAACAAAGGATAAATTGGAGATAAAATAGATAAAGAAGGGATATATGTATAATTATATATATATTAGTGATTAAGGTAAGGGGAGGGGAGTGTGGATTCTACATGAAAGGCCACCATCTTGGAAGGAGATGATATATATATATATATATATATAATTATTATAAATTTATAATGATGTAAAGGTGATGATTCTTTATTATTCTTTTTCCAGTGCCTCCTGTAATGATCCACTTAATATCACGATGATTTGTTTCCTTAGTTGAGAAATATGTTCTGCTAAGCTAGTATTAGTGGGATTTTTAATAAATGATAAACTTGATGAGGATAATAAGAGTGTGTTCTATTAATAATGTATGCTTTAAAATAATACAGAAAAGCATACACCAAATATTAATAAACTATTATACTAATTACATTATTAAAGAGGAGTGAGGATTCCACACGAAAGGTATTCTTACCATAAATATATCCATTATTAAATGAATTCATCAAACTATTCAACCTAATGTTTGCTTTATGTCTGCCTGCCTGCCCCATTTCTAGTGCATCTGCCAGTACACTGTATTATACCCACTACAATGTTATAAAGATCTTAATCAAAATATGAACTCTTCAGACAAGAACCCTAAACATGAAAGAGGCACAAAAGCATTCTACTGCATAATACTATTTGTAACATCCACTGTCTGATGTACTAGCTAGAAGCCTAAAACAGAACAAATCTTAGGCTGGATCATCTACACAAAGTATGCAACATCATTACCCCATATGCTTCTCTTTAATAGATAGATAGATATATAGATAGATAGACATATAATACGTATATGTACAAGAGAGGGATTGGTTTAAGTTAGTACCTTTTAGGGATTTCATTCACCTAAGCAGTAGCAGGCATATTAGAGAGTTCCAGATTTGATTATCTATTAGTTTATCCCAACCATGATGATGATGGTGTTATTGTTGTGACTTGGGAACCATGAGATCTTAGAAGCTCGGGCGAGGAGGACCACTGTGAGGAGATTGCTGAGTATGTGACCTTGGACTGCTCATGAAGTTGTGTAAGGACTGACCATGAACAGGGAACTGAAGTGGGATTCGTGCATATGGGTTACCATTAGCTACTGGAGTTTGTCCAGTCATTAGTTTAAGCCGCTCGACTTCTTCCCTTAATTTCTCATTCAGAGCTGCCAAAAACAGCCATGCAATAGATTACTTTGTGGAATTCGGAATTTATCATGCTCTAGCTCAACTCGCTCAAGACGATAATATATTGAAAAGAAATGGAAATTGGAAAGTAAATGGAGTTGCAATGATGCATACCATCTTTAAGTTGTGCTTGTTGCTCCATAGCCTGCAACCGCAGCTTGAGTTCCTTGTTTTCTGCTGTCAATCCAGTGGTATCTCTCTGTGATTCATAAAAGCAACAACTCCTGGTCAGACCTATCCTTTCAACATCTCTATGTTGTTTGTATAAAGCATACTAGTATCTGCATCATAATATGCATGGACTGTTAAAACTGTTAGCATCTTCTACGAGTACGAGCCTAGGGCCGGCAATGGTGCGGTGAAAAACCCATAACCATAGTTATAACCGTTACTGTTTAAAATGATTAACCGTACCATTATGGTGTGGTGCGGTTATGGTGATGAATTTTCTACCCATAATGGTTATGGTTATGGTATTTGAGCTATACCCATGGTTATAACCATGATTATTATATAAATATAATAATTAATTATTATTAATAAATTAATATATAATAAATAATGAAAGTTAATGTACATACATGTAATAAATAACTATGATGTTATTTTTATATATTTTTATTGTTGACAATATAGATTTATGTATTTTTTTGAATAAAATTTTCGGTATTTTATTATATTACATGTGTGGAATAAATATGGGTATACAGGTAAAACCATGGTTAATAACCACGATTATTTTAATGGTTATGGTATTGAAAATTGTACCCGTAATGGTTATGATTATGGTATGTGGTTTAAAAATATGGTATGGTTATGGTATTTGGCATACCCGTACCATACCCTAACCATTGCTAACCCTATACGAGCCCTTTGATTTTTCTGTTCCAACACATAATTTTTTTTTTTTCCAACACATAATTCAATGCCAATTTTTTGGAGGGTGAATGAGTTTTTTTTTCTTTTACTATAATTTCTGGGAGAGACTGTAACATATACCATATGGCATATAGTTCGACTCCCATACAGAGTTGCAGAATTATTATAAGATACAAAAGTTCTTACAAGAGAAAAGAAAGGGTATGACAGTGGTGATTAGTAGAGGGGATATGACAAACTCAGATTCAAATATGCATCCTCATATTTTTCTTTCAATAGCAATCAGCATATAAAGCAGAAAAGTAGAAATCATCATAGATAAAGTTAGAAAACAGAATGCTAATTCCACACTTTCAATGCACATAGACTGAGCATTAGATTAAAGCAAGGGCACAAATTCTGCAAACTCCAACAAAAATATGCAGCTCTTACATCTATCTAATGCCTTTGGATGCAACAGAGATACTTCCTTGATCGGTAATCTTCTGTCTATACCTTAACTTGGCTAAAGTATGTACAATGATAAAAGTAAAGGCCTTTAAAGTTATCTTGGTACAAAATAATTATCTAGTAAAGTACTCACTTATCATTCAAAAGCCATCCTTCAAGGCTTCAACATATATCAAGAAATATAGTTACTTTCATCAGTTCTAAATCAGAGTACTAGAATTTCAACAGCAACTAACTCTAACAGTAAGTAATAAGATCATTATTACCTGCAGAATTGTAACCTGAGCAGAGAGAGCTGTTGCTTCAGTTTGAAGTGTCTGCACCTTCCTCTCGAGCTCACCTGTATATCGTGTCTTCCTCTCCTTCGAACGAGCTGCAGACTGTCTATTAGCGAGAATCCTGCACAAGAGTAACAAAATTACTGGAAAATAAGTATATTGAAGATCAATCAAGTTTATAATTTCTGAAACATTTGGAAAGACATGAAATTTCCAATATTAGGAACATATTTATCAGATTAACATTCTGAAACTTCACCCTATGACAATAAACAGTAAAACATGCTTCTGAATTGATCGTTATTATGCCATATGCTGACAATGATAAATGAACCATTTATGTATAAACAGCAAACCATAGCCATGGCAGGTACTTAGTAGGAGCCGCAGCGAAATCAAAGGCAAAGACGAAAGAGTTTAAACTAACTGAGCTTATAGATATTGAAATTACAGCAAGAAACCACTAAAGCAGAGTTCTTGAGACAAGTTTTGATACCGTTTAGCTCTTTTGGGATCAATCAATGCAAGCTCGGCCAATTTCTCAGCTCCCATGGCTTTCTTTCCACTATCGGATTCAACCTCGATTGATGCAGCGGAAGTGTAGCCGTCCATGGAATTGTTGTGCCGGTGGTACGGCCTCTTCTCCATCGCCGGTTGCTTCCCGCCAATTTTCCCATCTCCTCCGGTCAAACTCAAGTCTAGACCGTCGAAGAAGTCGGAGTCAACTGACAGGCTACGGAAGTGGTTGATTACTGGAGGGGACAGCGGTGGTTTCGTGTTAGAGGAAGAGTCATCCAAATCAATGGCCATCGGGGCGGCTTTTGGCGGCGTGGGAGTATCAGGAAGGTCGAGGGAGGACAAGTCGAAGTCGGAAGGATCAAAGAGGAGGAGGTCATCGAGGTGGCGGAAGGACGTGTCGGAGTGGGCCCGTCGGTGACGGCGCTGAGGAGTGTCGGGCATCTGGTCGATCATGGCGTCCATTGATAGCTGAAGTGGGGGCTTCGAGATAAACTGTGGCGGCGCGTGCATCGCGTGGCGATGGTGCAGTAACCTCAGTGCCTTACGATTCGGACGCGCGACAAAAAGAGTAGGGACTGTGACTCTGTGAGGGCCCCGGGAAGATGAGGTGATTTTAATTGACAAAAATCTACTGTACGGTTAAACACGTTGATTATTAAATGTGTGTCAAAAATTGACTTAATTCGGGTGACCTGTCTCTATCGGTTGAAACATTATAACATATATATAATTTTTTAAGGGTTTAATTTTGATGGTTGAAAATATATTTTATTATTTGTACAAATTTTAAAATTTGTTAGTAATGATCTTTCGGATTAAATTTTAAGATTCATAATGGTATATGAATATATTTAATTACATGAACAAAAAAATGAAATATTAATCTTAATGGTAATTATTGATTAATTTCGCATGTCTTAGTGGTAATGATTCACAAGTCTATGTCAAATTAGGTGAATTTGACTATAGACATCCATTTTTATCACTTGAATTGTACCCTTTATTTATTTATTTATTTATTATAGGTAATTATAATTTTTTAAGATTTCCACTAAGGTGATTTTATTTTTGGCTAAAATCAAATTATTAATAATGTTGATTAGTCATTTAACATGATATTATTAATGATGATTATTCATTTAATATGAGATGGATATGTTAATAGGAGTCAATTCTTCTTATAACCTTCAAATAAAACTCTCATTTCCATGTTGAAAATGAACAAAGTCATGCAGAATTAATTCAAAAGTTACGATTAAATAATAATATAACAATGATATTTGTATTACCCAGAATCTACAAAATTAATTTCTATTTGAACCCTAAAGTCATTTACGGATGACCCAAATTTTAGTTAAACCCACGAACTGCAGCATTCCAGAATTTGTTCTGCAATGTGATTTTCGAATTGTAATGCTTATTATGATACTTAATTGACAGATCATGCTTATTTTGGAGAATTAAAAACTCCATTTATCAGCCATGTGGAATGGATAATCAACAAAATTGAAAATAAAAGCAGAGAATTGTTGGTAAAGCAGTACAGACACTCCTTAATAGGGGTGACAATCGTGTCGTGTTTAAACGGATAAGTCTTAAACGTGTCTCAAAATTTCAAACACAAACACGACGTATAAGAATTGTTTAGACACGGGATACGTTAAAGTCAAACTCATAAACGTTTTAAAGCAAATATATACACAAATTCATATACACAAAGTAAGGTATTCAAAGTTCAATATTAAAAAGTAAGTGGGTATTTCAATATTTTATTGTTATTATTATACTTAAATGTGTCTAAACGTGTCACATGTATACACGACACGATTAGACACGATTACTGAATCGTGTTTATACAGATATCTGCAGATCTGAGTTGTTTAGACACGAGATCCGTTAAAGTCAAACCCATCTACGCTTTAAAGCAGATTGTGTCGTGTCAGAAATTATGATTGCATCCAGGTTCATACTCGTGGTCGCTAATCAACTATCATATCATACATCAGTCTAGATTCAGGAAAATGAATCCAGAAATAATGATCACAGCAAACGGTCTCAAAATCAATTCAGTCTGGGGAGCAACCTGCAAAGTACCACATTTATGTCGCTTCATCTATATGGAGGTGGGGAATGAACAGATACAAAGCAGTGACTGAAACTTACGCATTTGTGTACCAGTAGTCCACCCCAAAGACAGGGTTCCTACTTCGGTATCTGGGGTATGGACGAACCTTGGCCTCTATTCTATAACTTCTGAATTAATACATTGTTCTAAGGAGGGGCATTATTACCAAACAGAGCTCTGTAAAAACGCTTCCTTTCTTCCGGATCAAACAAACCTCCTACAACTTTCTCTCCTTGATCCTCCTCTCCTTCCTCATCAGAGCTTCCATCAATCCTACTGCTGTTCTTATCTGACCTACCCAAAACCATGCCTTTCCTCCTCTTCCTCTCTAAGTTTGCTTGATAATGCCTTCGATTGTATTCATACGAACCTTCCTGCATCAACTCCCCAAATTTCTCCTTCACAACAACTAGTGGGTCTTTATCAATCAGTTCAGAACCATTATACTCTTCTCTTAGGAGGACCGTGTATATCTGATACTTATTCGACACGTAGAAAATTCCTGGGTATTTCAACAGCATAATGTTTAGTTTCTCGGGCAAATAAAACTCTCTTCTGAAGTGGCTCAGTTTAATGATAGATGCTTTCTTCCACAGAGTCAATGAAAGAAGCTCATGAACCAAGCCAACTGTCCTCTTCTCCATTTCTGTTGACCCCTCAATGAATAATCTAGGGTCCGAATAAGGAGTAATATATGGAGTTGCATTGAAAAGGTTAAATCTTTCCCATGATTTTACCCAAGTTGGAGGCAGAGAACATGAATAGCAAGGCTCAGAGGCTTGCTTCTGTGCCAATGCTTCGATTGCAGAGACGGCTAAATCAGGCTTCCAAGATATCAGTTCAATCTCCATCGAACTCTTTCTCCCACTGGGGTTAATCAGTCTAAACATATCATCATATTTCGCAACAATTCTCAGTATATAGTCATCAGGAAATCCGAAATTCCGCTTCAATTCATTGATCTTCACAACATTGAGCCTTTGGTTGGTGCTCATCATCAATAACTTTGCTAGTCTCTCTACATAAACTGGTTCTTGCATGTCTTTTAAGGACTCTTCCTCATCTACCAAAGACATCATCCGCTTTGTTAGCTGACAGTAGTATTCATCACCCTGGAGGTAGACTTCGAAGCAGCAAGGGTACTTTTTAAGCCAATTGAGAGCTTTGCCTTGAAGATCGAGTGTTTTGAATTTCTTCTGGAGAAATTTGATTGATGCCACTTGGTTGGGGCACCTAAGTATTATATTCTTGATTTGGTTGTTAATAATCCATCTTCGATTCCGAGAAAGAGCTGACTCAAGATCTGGGTCCTTCTTCATTGACCACAGAGAGAAGTACCGTAATCTAACTGGATAAAAGAGCGGCAACAAGGATCTTCGGTGGAAAGTGTTTAAGCAATGACGAAGCAAATAGACTGCCATTTGTTCTAGCTATGATCTAGACAAATATCTGTTAGAGGTAAATCTGCAAACAATAGTTCGGGACATTGTCAAAAACCTCTTTTGATCTGGAGGCTTGGTAAAACCTCCTTTACAAGACAAATTTTGATGGATCTATGTTAAGCAAATCAAGGTAAATCCCAACTGTTAGAAAACATTCCCTTTTCTTGATAACTGTGGAAATTGTAGAAACTACCTATCTTTATTTTGATACTCATTTCAGATCATTCAAAAAAAAGATGTAAGGTTTTTATCAACGCAAACTTGAATGTATTGTAACATTCAGGGCAACGTTCAAACACAGATGTATTAAACAAAGGCGACACTATATGACTCTCATTCTTATAAGCTCCTGGCTAGTGGCTCCTCCTAACCATGCCTAGCTAACTAATACTACCAATAGTGCGCAAGTAGCTCTGCGAGTCAAAATGAATTACTAACCTTTGATCATGCCACTGAAACCCTGATTTTCAATCAAGGATTGTTAACAGCTTCACATAAACTTTGTACTTCAATAAGACATTCTGTCGAACATCTGATGTACAAATAAAACAGGAACCGCCAACGAACTAAGCTGGAGAGAAGTCGATGACAAGCGATCCCGCAAACCAAGAACATTGATTTTCTGGAAGGATATGGGAATCATCTCAACAAATGACGATGATTCGCTGAAGAGCAACAATGGCGGGGCTGGAGAGAGCGATACCGGGACGGGTCTGGAATCAAGCGATGATCGAGTCAAGAAAGCATACCAATTATCAACACAAGAAGGGTCGATTCGACCGAAATCGGACCGGACGGTGGGACGGTAAAAATATGATTCGGTCCCTTGTCCGGGGCTTGCTGATAACAGCCTACTAAAAACCAACTTGGACCGCCGCAAATCGTTTTTATTTGTTCGGTTCACAGTTGTAACCGCATCAAATTAAGGGTGTCAAAACGGGTCATGGGTCGACCCATGAGTCGTGTCAGAGACTCTCTGACTCAAACACGATTCGTGTAATAGTATGAGTCAGTTTTTGAAACTCAAACCTGACCCGTCAGGAATGTTAAGGGTTAAGTCAGACTGACTTGTTTAACTTTCATGACCCACGGGTCTGTTTAACCCGTCCGACCAACAATTTTAATAAAAAATAAAAATAGACTGAAATATATAAATGGGACGGGTCATGCGTTAACCCGTGGGTCAAGACTTCTGACTCAAACCTGACATGTGTTTTCACGGGTCATCCATGGACATGGATCGTGTCAAAATGACTCATGGGTCAAAACCCCTGACCCAAACAGGACTCGTGGGCGGGTTACCCACGAGTTGAGTCAGATTTTGACACCCCACATCCAGTATTTGGGAACCAGGTATCAGAAGACACATTTTTTAATTCTTTGAAAAAGTATAATTAGAGGTTAGTGGATTTTAAAATATAATAGTGCACGTCGTTTCCAATCTTAGCATATATTTTTTGAAATTTATGTTCAATAACTGTTGAATTTAATTGAAACCGTCCGGCTGACTCTTCGGTTCGACCAGGGCAGACCAGGCCCAACTGCATAAGCTAATCAAGCCCAGTTCTGCTTGAGATGTATGTCACTAGTAATTGGACAAAGAGTTCGTGCGTAGTGGATAATGAGTAATCGTATCCTATTACTAAATTGTGGTATCTTATGTATGTAAATAAATATATTTTAAACGTGTTTTAATATTTAAAATATGAATATAATATAATTAATAAAAATATTACATATAGTCATATAGTACGTAGGATTATAATAAAATTTTGAAAATTATTCCTAGAGAGAACGAAATTATAATAATTATAATTTAACTTTACAATTAAAATTTCACAAGTTTAGAGTTGTTTAAATACGGGTTGTGAAATTAAACACATATATACACAAGTGTAAATCGTAGCAGATATTGTCAATTGTCATGTTATAAATTATCAACCCTGAATAGAGGCATGATTTAGTATCAACGAGTTAATTGTAAGTCGTGTCAAAATATGATTCAACTCAAACATGACTTTTGATTATTGACGGGTCAATTTTCAAGACTCAAACACGACTAATGAGTCTAATCCGCATAACCAATGAACACGCGCTCATTCCAATTTTTACGGTATGAATTTTATGAGTCAAGTCGTTATCTATGTAACCCATAAATCATACAACTTGACCCATGTGAACGATAGATCTATATGACACGTGTGACTCATGAACATTCCTATAATATGTATATGAGTTCATGTGAGTTAACCTACGAATCGAGATACAATTCAAATATAACTTATTTTTCGTGTGGATTGAATGAATTGTGTCAAACAGATCACCCATAAATCATCTACGTTGAAATTTATTTTTAGATTTTAATTATTTCCATATTCTTTCTTTATATATTTTTAGAATAAGTGTATTAGTGTTTATTAAATTATGTGTTTGTATCATTGTATGAGTATTAGATTAATGAGTAGTTTTTTTATTTATATTTTATCCGTTTATGAAAATATTATAAAATTAACAATAGTATCAAAATATATCACTGATATTAAATAATAAATAGGATGCTTCCGATATAATTAGGCTCTACGATATGAATTTTAAGGATAATAATTTATTTATTTTAATTTTGTGTGAAGGAAAAAGGTGATGGGGCTATCTGGTTTTCAGTGGAAGATTCGATCGACACGTGGTGGCGAAAAGGATAAGGCTCCGGAAATCAGCGACGGCAAACTGCCTCTCCCATTCCTTTGCGAAGCCGACGAGAAGCGGATTGTGATGACGAGGGAGAACTAGGCTATGTGGTCCAGAGTCTCTCTCCGCCGTTATCTATGATTTTTTGTTTCTATTTGTAGGAGAAAAAAAACCCACTTCTAACATTTTTTGTATATGAAAAAAAATAATTGTTTTATCCTTTATATGAGATATTTTGTTCATTCATTTAAATATATAAATAAATTGTGAAGGCCACAATTTTTAGTGAAATTAAACTTACATTTATTAGGCAATGAAAAAAAAACTAATTAAATGGTAGAAATTGCTGAAACATCATTATTTTGCAGTTACAAGTTACAACTACAACAAATATTAAATCTTTACAAGTATATTAACTATTATCTATGTTGTCTATTAAATATGAACATATAAAAATATTTATCTTCAAGAAATCATTTATATTATAATTTTGGTTCATATGATGATTTTTTTTTTTATTTTAAACATACTCATAATTAGATTTGTGTAATTTATTATTTTTAATTAATAAGTTTTAATGTATTAAATTAATATGAATCAATTTGAATTTCAACCCTAAAAACTACAAATACATACTTGTGAATAAAACATATTAAAAATCCATAATTACTAATATATATATATTTAATAAAAAAAAATATAGAATTTAAGATTGAAAAAAAAAAATAGAAAACATTGGCTAATTGGTTTGCCATAAATGTGATAAAATGAAACGGTTTTTAAGGTTCAAAATGGTGTTTTTGAGCAATTTTAAAGTGTTCACATGTACAAAAGTATGATGCCAATTGTAACATACATTCTAGGTGGACCAATAGAATTGATAAAAAATAATTATTTTGCTTAGTTGTCAGCATATTAAATGTAAAAATTTGAATAATAAAATATTTATTTCATGTATTAAATTTCAAATTCAATAATAAACAGCACGAAATTATGCTAAGACTATATATACTATAATTAATGATATCTAAAATAGTGGGTGTAATTCTGCATATCTAAATTTGAAAATGTTTTTGGTATATATAACAGCGCCAGCTCTGACCAACGATAAATTCTCGCGCCTTGGCAACTTTCCCTTCCTTCTAACGTCACCTTCTTCTTCGAGTCAGTTGCTTGCAGTGGCATTCATTCTGTATTTATCTATCCTCTTTCCTTATTCGATTCCTCGAATAAAGTGAAGCTGCTGGTGCCTGCAGCCTGTACCGTACTCCTTCGCGTTTATCTTCATCTATTGTCTCCAATTCTCATCGCAGTTGAACGCTAGTTGAGTTCGAGCTTCGCACAAGCAGGAGCAACATGGATCACGCAAGCGACGTTCACTGTACCGATCTGATGACCATAACTCGCTTTGTCCTCAACGAGCAGACGAAGCACCCTGAGTCCCGCGGCGATTTCAGTATCCTCCTCAGTCACATTGTTCTTGGTTGCAAGTTCGTATGCTCCGCCGTCAACAAGGTCTCTCTCTCTCTCTCTCTCTCTCTTTCTCTCTGTCTTTGTATTTTCTGTAAGAAACTGAAGTTCGCGCATGTTGCTGTGAAAACTGCGTTCGATTCAAATACTTGAGAAATTGACGCTGTTTTGATCTAGTTTGAACGGTAAAGGTACATGCAGAGCTCGATACGTTGTCAATTGTATACACACCATTTTCTTCCTCTCTGTAAATTCACCGTCATCGAAGCAATTTTGTTTACATAGCTGTTTATTTGTGATGGGTCGCGGTGTGGTTTATATGATGCTTTGGAAGCAATTGCTATGTTAAGAATTTACAGGGTTAGGGAATTGCTGGACAAACGCGTTTTTGTTGGTTATATACTTCAACTGTTCTTCATAATTCATCATGCACTGTTGTTTTGCTGTTGATTTGTTATCAGTTGAAATTGTGAATTTTAAGTTTGATGAACTTTAATGGTGATTCGCTGTTTTTGCAGGCAGGACTTGCCAAACTTATTGGACTTGCCGGAGAAACTAACATTCAGGCAAGTACTTGTTGATACTTGATACACATCCTTTCTGTCGTCAGACACGTAAAGTCTAGGACGATTATTTAGTTCTGAAGTATAATAACTAGATGTATGTTATCATTTGATGCTGCAAAAAGGGGGAGGAGCAAAAGAAATTGGATGTGCTTTCCAATGAAGTCTTTGTCAAGGCATTGGTTAGCAGTGGCCGAACAGTAAGCATTTTCAAATTCAATGTTTCGTTTCGGGCTCAGATTTCATAATGCCTCTTCTAATTCTGTTAGGACACTAATTCTGCTTTTATGTCAGTGCATCCTCGTGTCAGAAGAGGATGAAGAGGCAACTTTTGTGAACCCTGCTAATCGTGGAAAGTAAGTAATACTTTCCTCAGATGGTTCATTTACTGTACGTAGTTAACGCTTGTCTTGGGAAGTGTTCTTATAAATGTCCTAAAAGGCTAAAACTGTAGGTACTGTGTTGTTTTCGATCCTCTCGATGGATCCTCCAATATTGACTGTGGTGTTTCAATTGGCACTGTAAGACTTTCTTTGACAAAAACCTTGTCAGTCTGTTCAATTTTTTTATTTCACATTTGATTAGATTTCCCTATGCAATTTGCAGCGTAATGTTGCTACGAAAAACTTCATATAAGTATTTAATTAAAAGTACTGTTTCTCGTATAGATCTTTGGGATTTATATGGAGAAAGATGATCATGAGCCATCTTTGGATGATGTACTGCAACCAGGAAAGAATTTGTTAGCTGCTGGCTACTGCATGTACGGAAGTTCCTGCACGGTATGAAAAAGAAAAAAAGAAGTCTCCGTCTCTATGAAAACTCATCTAATTTTTTTCTTGAATGACAAATGCATGATTCTGAAGTGTTAGTGTCTGTAATTTATGTTCACCAATTACGTCCTATCGAAAGAACAAGTATTGGGTCTGACACTAGGATCCTCATGCAGCTTGTGCTGAGTACTGGAAGTGGTGTGAATGGGTTTACGCTTGATCCATCTTTGGGTGAATTCATCCTTACCCATCCGGACATTAAGGTATTACATATATTTCTAAGTAATCAGATATATGCTTTGTAATTTTATGTGAAAGATGTCTTTTGAGACCTTATTAAAATTCTCTTGCTCTTAACATAAGTTGCTGCATTAATATGTCTGTGTTCCACCTCTTCCAGATCCCAAAGAAGGGGAAGATTTACTCAGTAAATGAAGGAAATGCCAAAAACTGGGATGGCCCCACAGCCAAGTGAGTTGAAAATTTAAGCACTAAAATCTCATTCTTCAGGGTTTGTTTTCATCTGCTGTCTTAATTAACTGTGTAAAAGTTCAGTATGAACTGATAGAGTCTGTTTTCGAGTTCAGGTATGTTGAGAAATGCAAGTTTCCCAAAGATGGATCACCATCCAAGTCTCTAAGATACATTGGAAGGTAACTGATAACCTGCTTCATTTACTGTGGTTTAAACGATTCTCTGTGGTAAAGTTGAATCCATCTTTGCTCCTTCCCTTTACTGTGGTAAAGATCCTTGCATTAACACATTTCATAGAGGTCACCATTGACCCCATCTCTGTAATTAAAGATATAAAGAAGGATACGCGTCATTTTTGTCGATCTCTTTGATTATAAGTTGTTATGTATTTTATATTCATGAAAAATAACACTCATGGTAATGTTATACATCATTTGCAGCATGGTTGCTGATGTTCATCGTACATTGCTGTATGGTGGCATCTTTTTGTACCCCGCAGACAAAAAGAGCCCCAGTGGAAAACTGCGGTAAATCACTAAAATTACTGGTGTCCCTGATTTTCCTACACAATGTTTACGGTGAAACGATTATTTCGTTATCTGCTTGCTAACCAAGTCTCTTAGTGCAAAAACAGTGTGCTCTATGAAGTCTTCCCAATGTCTTTCTTGATGGAACAAGCAGGAGGCCAGGCCTTTACTGGGAAGGAACGGGTAACAGCTCAACACAATTAGTTCCTTCTTTAATTTATAAAATGTTAATCATCTGTTATGCACTTGTTAAGCCATTTTCCCGTAATCACATTCCTCAGGCACTTGACTTAGTCCCGAAGAAAATCCACGAGCGGTCGCCAATATTCCTGGGCAGCTACGACGATGTTGAGGAAATCAAGGCGCTCTATGCTGCTGAAGAGAACAAGGAATGAACATTTCTAATTTTTCATGTTACTTGCATAAGTGCAGCTAATAGTTGTAACATCACATACTTTCTCCAAATCCCTTCTCATCAAAAGTACAATGCTCTATCTATATTACTTTTGTATGAACTGATCGATAGTCGGTTTTGGGCTCAGTCAAACTCAATTTCGCATTGTTTCAGCTATATAGGGTTCAAGCTTCAACAATATGATATCCGTTTCAAGTTACACTATGAATAGTTACTACATCTCTACCGGTAGTAACAAATCTGTTTTGACAATGAAGACTTTTGGGTCACCACCACCACTCAACTAGTGGTCAAGTCACTCATCAAAGTGGCCAAGACACTCAACAAGGTGCTCAAATCACTCACCAAAGTGGTCAAGACAATCACCAAAGTGGTCAAGTCACTCAAGATTGCCATCTTTTTATCAACTATAAAAAGACCAATAATGTCGAAGAAAAGACACAAGGAGAATTTGACGTAGAGTTAAAGAGAAGGTTGGTGAGTGGTCAAGTTAGTCAAGATTGTCATCATTTTGTCAACTATAAGAAGACAACAATGTCAAATAAAAAATATGAGTGAGAATTTGACATAGAGTTAAAAGAGAAGTTGCTGGAGTGTTGAATTTTGTGAAACGTGGCACCATCTTATTGGGTGGTTAAGGTGGGACAGTACCATCTGGACATAGATGATAATAACCTTTTCTTCTCCAGCGAGACAACAGATCAGTCTCTTCTTCTCCTTTCTATCTGCAACAATTCGGTAATCAGATCTGTCGACCTGCGAAGACTGAAGTCACTGTCAAACCCAAACATTCCGGAGCTCCCTCTCCTGTCATCGCAATGTCCAGCGACAGTGAAGACATAGACGAGGACGAGCTCCTCTAGATCGCTCTAAAGGAGCAGGCGCAGCGCGATCTTAGCTACCAGAAGCAGTCGACAGGGAGGCTCAAGCCGATGGAGAATTACGTCCAGCAACCTCAGCATCAGAGACCTGCAGCCGCCTCTTCTACTAAGGCTAGCAACTACAATCCGATCTCCCAGGGTAAGGGTGGGAGCAAGAACAGTAAAGTGGTGGATGATGATTCTGAGGTGGAGATGCTGAGCATTTCGAGTGGCGATAAAAACTCAACCAAGTACACGCAGAAGTCAAAAGGTGCCAGCGGGAATGGTGGAAGGGGTGTGAGGGAGGATGATAGAGCTTGGGACGGCGGCGAGCCTGCTTTCTGGAAGCACGTCGATGAATCCAAGGTAAGTTTTAGGTTTTTTTGTTGTTAATGCACTCTATGAGTGACGATTTGGTGAATTTTTCTGTCATGGCCTAATGCCATATAGATGAAAGCTCTCTAGCCGTATAGTCTGAAAATAGGCAAAAACTATGTTAAATTTTCTATTGTGATCTGTCTACCTTGCACTGTATCGAGACCGTAAGTCTGCTATCTGCGTAATGAGATGTCATTTAACTAAAGAAGAGTATTTAGGCTTTGATTGTTTGATTTGTTTGGAATGATGATACTGCTATTTGCTGCTAGTGACTGGATCAGACTAAGAACTTGCAATTCTTGTGATGGTTTGTATTCTGTAGGGTGCTTTGTAAACGTGAAATAGCCGTATGCAATTTATATTTTTGTTAAGGGATGAGAACTGTGAATCTGCATATGAGATTTTATTATTGAAACAGTTAACTATTTGATTTATTTGTTTAGGGTTGATAATAAAAAAGGAAATATTAGGCGGCATCTATATTGCTCTATATAGATTCAATGTACTTTTAGGCTGAGAAGTAGCATGAATCTACTGCTTTGATTGTGAAAAAGATGAGGCTCTTCTTTTCAGCTTGTTGCTTAAACTAGTTAAATGTACGTGTACCATCAGATCCATTAATGTGGGTCCTGCAATAAACAGATAAGACGCTTGGTATTATATTGAAGGTCTGATTGATACTTTTATAAGCCTTTTCGATGAGAACCAAAGCAAAGCGCTGAGATCAATCGATGCAGCTGGAGCGTAAACTTGGTAGCTGAATCAAAATTTTGTGCCTGCCTGCAGCTGGAGTACTTAGAGATAATATTGAAGCAATATTTTACAGGTGATGCGAAGGAGTCTTTGAGATCCTTGCAAGGGCCACTGTAAGTGCTAACGAGGCCATAGAGATACCAGGTCACCAGCGCCGATCAACTCGCGGTAGTGAAGATGGAGTTACAGAAGAAAGGCAGCAAGGAGATAACGTGCCCCCAGATGGTCTAATTGTGAGGAACTTACTCCCCGACCCAGATCTCTTTCTCGGTTTGTATCACAAGTTTTTACCTGTGCATTTTATTTTTATAATATTTTAAATTGTGCGCTTTTTTTGTATTCGCACAGGCTCTTGCGCAGCAGTATTCATCCGAGTTGCTGCAGGCAGAGCTGGAGAGGACTCGTCTCAACAGTGCCTGCTTTGTAGGATCAAATACTTCGTTTGAGCCAGTAGCCAAACCTGCTGCTGCACAATATGCTTCCTTCAGCTTCAGTGGATCCATGGATTCCCCTAGCAGAAGTCTTCGATCCTTCTCACAGCCACAAGCCATTGGATCACCGAGTTTCTCACATCGGAATCATAGATAATAAAGGTTAAAACTAACTTAAGCAGCACTTTTATCTGCGTCGTGTTAGATTCCGATTATGATTTTCGTATGTGATATATTTGTTGTGTTGTCAGGATGAAGGTTGAGGATGTTTCTCTATGGAGTTGGGTTAGCATAGGGGGGAGCTTTGATTTGAGTCCTTTTTTCTTGGGTAGTAAAAGTATTCTTCGACCAGCCTCCTTTCAATGTATTACCCGCTATGACAGAGTTCCAAGAAACCAAACCTCTTGATTTCATCATCTTTGTAAATAAGAATTCCACTGCCCCATTCGCTCAGCCGTCGAGTGAAATGTCAACAAAACAGTGTATACAGAAACATCTGCTGCCAAAATTCATGCATCTCCCTTCCAAATGACCGAGATGCACTACTATCGTCATCAGAGGCGGCACAAACTGGTAAGACATTTACTATGGTTGCAGAGTCTGGCTGTATTGGTCGCTTTGCCATCTGACTGAACATTCCAAATGCTGATCAACTTATTCTCAACATACCAGGCAATGATTGCATTCCGTGAAATTGCGTCGTTCACGGGCATCGGGAGTGACTTTCCCACATTTTGCATTGACAGATACCAGTGAATTACCCGCAAGGGTATGTTGGTTTCCAAAGCCGACTTAATACAAAGTGAGTGCACAGTTTTCGTGACCGAGCACATACTGGAGGAATGATGGAAATGACAACAAGAGCTAGGTTCTTGTGCGGATCGCGCATTTCATTGAAGAAGCTTATGGCTTCCATCTCACTGCTCCTGCTGTTAGAAAAACAGCAGCTTGTTCTTCAATATACATAACAAAGACTGAAACCCAGTATGAGGAGTTAGAAACCAGACTCCATTTTTAACACTTTGGCAGAAAAAATCAACACAGTAACGAGGAGGAGGAGGAGGAGGAGAAGGAAGAATCATCAGGAAAGACGACTTGCCAATCAAACGTAGCAGTGCAGGTCTCAGCAGCATCGCCCTCAATCGGACGGAAATGAAAGACAGCTTCTAAAAGGTGAGGTTAGTCCCCTGACTGTAACTAGTATTTTTCGCAATCCCTCAACTTATAAGATTGAAACTTTAGTACCCTTAATTAAGTCCTTGATCTTAATCATTACTTCATACGGGTTGTTTTTTTTGGCCAAATTCTTCATACGGTTAATACCCGACGGTTTGTTTGTAGCCTGGTCCCATTTCTTTATGTCTTGTTTGGCAGTACCTTTGCCACCTGGGCCAGTTCCCATTCATTGAACCTGCAAAAGGCATTTGGAAAAAGAAAAAAAAACTGCAAAAGGCCACCAGACCCCACCTTTATTTCTTTAATTTAATATACTGTCGAGGATCGTCTTCCCTTCCTAAATCGCACATGAAGTCATAAACCCTTAAACAATTGCCACACGCCACTTGCCTCTTCTCTCCTTTTGTCCACGACAACTTCAAGATGTGCGTTTCTGAGCTTGCGGCCTCTCTTGTTCTTGCTTAATCTCTCATGGGTCTGCAGAAAATTTGAGTCTTTGCCAGATAAGTTGCTCTTCCACCTCTGCCGTGTCATCTACTTATCGCCAGGTCCTGTTTGAGCTTGAAAAATTGCAAGTTTACCACACTATGCTGTTTCCTTGGGCTGATTCTGTCTTGTTGTGTGTTCTTTAAAGTTCTCGAACTGTCTAATGTACTAGAACCAGGTTCTATAGATGCTTGCAAAAAAACCGTAAGCAAGTAACGCTGCAGAAACAAAGGCAAAAGTCTGGTTTGGCGGAATTCAAGAAATGGATGTTCTTGATTTTTGGTGGGATTCAAGAAATAGATATTATTGATTTTGTGTCACAGATTGTTCTGAGGTATCTTTGGTTCGATTTCGAGGAGGATAAGGTGTTGGGTCCGGTGTTGGGCCAAAATCAAGCAATATGTTTCAAGGAACCAATTTTCCTGACTTGCATAGATCATCAATGCAAGAACTTCCTACCCGAAAGCATCCATCCAGTGATGAGGACGAACCTGTCTTCCCCAAACCCATGGTATGGCATCGTGTGAAGTGGACCGAAAAGATGATTCGGCTTTTAATCACTGCAGTGTCTTACATAGGCGACGATGATGTCGGAATAAGAAATTGCGCAATGTTACAAAAGAAGGGCAAGTGGAAATCGGTTTGTAAAGCCATGTTTGACAGGGGATTCCAGGTCTCGCCTCAGCAGTGCGAAGATAAGTTCAATGACCTTAACAAGAGGTACAAGAAATTGAATGACATGCTCGGTCGGGGAACATCGTGCGAGGTTGTTGAGAACCCTGCATTGTTGAATGTTATTGAGTTCTTGACAGAGAAGGAGAAAGATGAGGTGAGAAAGGTTTTGAGCTCGAAGCATTTGTTTTACGAGGAAATGTGTTCTTATCATAATGGGAATCGACTGCATTTGCCAGACGACCCTGATTTGCAGAAATCTCTGAAAAATCAGGACTTTGATGATGATGATGATGGTGAATTTGAGGAGAATAGGAAGAGTCAAGATGAAGGGACTGAATCTCGCGTGGTTTGGTTAGAGGAACGAAAATTGCAATACCGACTGGAGGTGTTGGAGTTGAAGAGGCAGAGATTGAAGTGGGAGATGATATGCAGGAGAAGAGATGAAGAATTGGAGAAGATGAAAATGGAGAATCAAAGGATGAAGCTCGAAAATGCGCAGATCGCGCTGGAGCTGAAGCAAAAAGAAATGAGAGTTCGCGATGTAATTCGTGTGTAAGATTTAATCGGCCTATACTTTTGTTTTAAGCCGATTTAATAGTCTTGTGTGCTGCTTATACTCGGTCTTTTAATAATTAGTTGGGTCTAAATTTTTATTTTAAGCCCATTTAATAACCAGCTGGGCCTACTCTTTTGTTTTAAGCCCACTTAATGGTCAGTTGGGCCTAAATTTCTGATATAAGCCCATTTATTATATCAACTGGGCCTATTCATTTATATTAAGCCCACTTAAGGAACAGTTGGGCCTAAATTTCTGATTTAAGCCCATTTATTATATCAACTGGGCTTATTCTTTTGTTTTAAGCCCACTTAAGGGACAGTTGGACCTATACTTACGTTCAAAGTCCAGTGAATAGTCAATTGAGCCTATACTTTCGTTCAAAGCCCAGTGAATAGTCATTTGGGCCTATACTTTCGTTCAAAGCCCAGTGAATAGTCAGTTGGGCCTATACTTTCATTTAAAACCATTTAGTAATTATCTGGGTCTATACTTTCGTTTTAAATCAATTTAGTTTTTAATTGGGCCTATAATTTCATTTAAAGCTAGATTTTAAGAATATTAGTTTAAATTAATTTTTGTGCAAAATACGAGTATTTATTTATATAGTGAATTACAGTTTCTATACTAGACACAAAAGCGGTCTACAAATTTGTATGCTCTAGGTATACGCGAAGACCCCTCAAAAAGAATAAATTTGATTGTTTTTTAGCCATTTTGAGGTGAGTGAAATCCGGGTGAGTAGTTTACGTTAAAGGCCCAACACCATTGATTTGTTTGGGCCATTTAATAGATTACTGGGCTAAAGGCCCAATAAGGATATTCTTATTATTCTTTTCCATATTATTTAAAGTAATAATTGTTAAATATTATTTTTATAATAAATCTTTTATTATAAAATTTATTTATTCATAAAAAAAAAATACTAATCGTAATTTAATTATGTATATAATTAATCTTTTACATGTAAGAATTCGGAATGAATATTTAACATCTATCTTAAATAAATAATTATTATATATATATATCTCAAATTTCCCCCTTTAAATAACTAGAATTTATGCATAGTAAATTTATTTTCGTTTAAAATACGAGTATTTTTTTATATAGTGAATTACAGTTTTTGTACTAGATACACAAAAAAGGTTTACGAAGGTGCATGCTCCAGGCGTACGAGAAGACCCCTCAAAAAAATAAATTTTATTGTTTTTGAGCCATTTTGGGGTGAGTTTGTGAAAGCCGGGTGCACACAAAATTGAAGCTCTCTTGTATTAGTAGTTAGCGTTAAGGGCCCAACACCGTGGATTTCTTGAGCCATGCAATAGAATACTGGGATAAAGGCCCAATAAGGATATTCTTATTATTGTTTTCCATATTACTTATAGTAATAATTGTTAAATATTAATTTTATAATAAATATTTTATTATAAAATTTATTTATTCATCAAATATTTTAAAAATTGTAATCATAATTTAGTTATGTATATAATTAAATCTCACATGTAATAATTTGGAATTAATATTTAAGTTCTATCTTAAATAAATTTTATATCAATGTTTTCTCTTAAAATAAGCTAGAATTTATGTATAGTAATTTAAATTAATTTTTGTTTAAAATACGAGTATTTTATTATATATGCTTTTGCTTTTGCCTAACGCACATGTAATATATTCTGCCGGGCCATTATATTCGTATGAAGCCCATTTAATAATTAATTGGGTCTATGCTGTCATCTAAAGCCTATTGAATAATCTTTGCCTCTTTGGGCCTACATATTTTCATGTTAAACCCATTTAATAATTAGTCGGGCCTTTACTTTTTTTAAGCCCATTTAAAAGGAACACAGAATTGATGGTCTGATTTTACTTGATTATTGAGTACATCTTATCGGTGGTCTGACTTTTTATGACTTTTTATTTAGCCAATAACACTTCATAAATCATTCAACATCCGAAACCGGATTCGAGTACAAGATTACATCCGCAACAATACAACGAAATAAAGGGGTTGGTGGTGAAAGCACCCAATCCGATGGACACAACCCCGCTAAAACATTCTTCGCTACCCAATCCGCACACGAGTTGGCGGATCGTGGGACGTGCTCCCATGCAATTTCCCTAATCGAACAAGACAGGTTAACCGCATTAGACAAAATGGGATCAATCCTCCAAGCGAACTCCCGCCTCCGAATATGATTGATAATATTCATGGCGTCCGTCTCTATGATAACCCGAGACCAACCGTTGTCGATGGCAAGGTGGACCGCTTGAAGGACCGCCAAGGCTTCTATCTCGTCCACCGAACCTGCGAGCCGAACCCCGGTTGCTCCTCCATGCACCACACCCGTGTTGTCCCGTGCGATGACTCCAAAACCTCCCCGCAATGTGTTGCTCGACCACGCCCCATCACAATTGATCTTGATGACACCCGGGGGTGGCCCGAGCCACGCTTGAAACTGCGTATTGGGGCTCTCGTGCTGTTGGACCGATCCCAATTCCTCCATGGTACGACTGATTTCCTGGTGTATCGCGGGTGCAAAGGGTTGTGCGTTTTCGAAAACGAGCTTGCACCTAGTTTTCCATATCACTCACGCCACCACCATTAGCCGACGCCAAGACCGCGACCTTGTTTTCCCTCGAGCACCTGCGAAATGGGTGACCACACCAAGCCAATCGTCGACCGAAAGTATGCCCACGTCCACGTCCGATCGGTCTGAATAGAGAGACCACACCTGTTTCACCCAAGGACAACCAAACAACATGTGTTCTCGAGTTTCATTTACAAGGCAAGTCGGGCAAAGACAATCAATATTAACTCCTCTCCGAGCAAGAGTTGCCCTAGTCGGTAGGACATCGTTCGCTAGCTTCCACGTAAAGGCCTTGATCTTCGGCCACACGTTTGCCGACCAAACAGCTCTCCAAACTGATGGTCTCACCACCGGCTGTCTCCTGTTCGGCTAGGTGATCCCTAGTCTCCGTACCTGAGAGGCGTGAAGGGCGTGGTAGACAGACTTGACGGAGATGTCCCCCGATCTTGAGTGGGGCCATCGGTGGCTGTCAGAGGTGCAAGCGATCGGTATAGGGACTTGTAATACTGCTTGGACATCTTCCGGGTGAACCACGTCGCGGATGGCTGCCTCGTCCCACAAGCGGTTCTGTGGCCGAATCCAGGTCACCACCCTTGGCGAGGGTAGTTGGTCATCGACAGCTCTAGGTCTGATCCGAAGGTTGAGCCTGTTAGGAACCCACGGGTCGGCGAACGGACGGATCGATCTCCCATCTCCAAGAGTCCACACACCCTCCGCTCTAATGACATCCCATCCCTCTAGGAGACTCGCCCAAGCTCACGAGGCTCTACCTCCCGCTGTGGCCTGCAGGAATGTGGAGTTCGGGAAGTAAAGTCCCTTGAGAAATCTTACCCAAAGAGCGTCTGGCTCGTGAATGATTCGGGAGGCCATGTTTGCAAGGATCGCACGGTTGAACTGGTTCATATCCCTGAAACCGTACCCTCCCTCTGCCTTCGAGGTTGTCATCGAGACCCAGTTCTTCCAATGAATCTTCATATTGCCTTCTCTAGATCCCCACCAGAACCGGGCAATGAGGCTATTGACCTCATTACACCAGGTGACCGGAAGCCTGAAGATGTGCATGATATATGTTGGTATGGCACTAAGAACAGATTTGATAAGTACCTCCTTCCCCGCATGGTTGAGGAGCTTGTTTCGCCAACATTGGATTTTATCGCGTACCCTCTCTTTGAGGTAGTTAAGTGCTTCCCGTTTCGATCTGCCCAAAATTGTCGGGAGCCCCAAGTAGAAGCCCGGGTCACTCGTATGCGCCACCCCGAACAGTTCTGATATGCTCCTCTTGTAGTCGTCATGTGCCCCAGAATTGAAATATAGCGTTGACTTTGAGAAATTGATTTTCTGTCCTGATGACGAACGGTAGTCCCCGAGTGTGCTCTTAAGGTTCATTGCCTGGGCCAACGAACCTTTGAGGAAGAAGATAGAGTCATTCGCAAAAAAGAGGTGTTGAATCTCGGGACATGACCTATTTGGGCGGATACCTCTAATAGCGCCCATCGAAACCTGGTCGTCAAGTAATCTAGAGAGGACATCAGCGACCAAAATGAATAGATAAGATGAAAGAGGGTCACCCTGTCTTAGTCCCCTGGAAGGACGAATGATGTCTGTTCGGTTGCCATTTACCAAGACCTTATAGGTGACCGAAGATACGCATGCCTTAATCCAAGCTATTCATTTGTCGTTAAAACCCCTCTGTCTCAAGCTCGCAAGAAGGAAATCCCATTCGACCCTATCGTATGCCTTCTGCATATCTATCTTGAGAGCACATTCCGACCTCCCCGAGGTCGTTCTTGGCTTGCCTCTTGTCTTAAGGTAATGGAACATCTCGTGCGCAATTATAATGTTGTCCTGTATGCGTCTCCCTGAAACAAACACACTTTGGAACGGGGTGACAAGTTATGGCAAATAGGTTTTTAATCTATTCGCCAGAACCTTTGATATAACTTTGTAACCGAAGTTGCAAAGGCTAATTGGTTTCCATTTCCACTATTTTTTTGAGAATGGGGCAATTCTCACTCTTATTTTAATCGTTAATGAGTCGATAGTTTATAATAAGCATTTTTTTTTCTTTTAATTTGAAAATAATATTAATGAAAAAATTGACTCAAACTCGTTTATCGCTCACGGGTCGTGTTTGAGTCAATTATTTTTACCCATGAATCATTTTGACATGACCCATGGAGGACCCGCGAAAATACGGGTCAGGTTTGGGTCAATAGTCTTGACTCATGGGTCAACTCGTAACCCATCCCGAATTATATATTATATTAAATATATATAATTCTGACTCATGGGTCAGTATGTTTCTGTTTTTTTATATATTGTGAGTCGAACGGGTCAGACTGACCTGCGGGTCATGGAGGTCGAACATGTCAGTCTGACCTCAAGCCTTACTATTCTTGGTGGATCATTCTGAACCGTGGGTTGATTCACCAACTCGCGAGGCAGGTTTGAGTTCAAATCTGACCCATACGAATACATGGGTCGTGTTTGGATCAGACGATTCCTAACACGACCCATAACCCGTTTTGACACCCCTACAAATAGAACCCGCCACACTAGAACACAATCACCTGTTCCACAAGCTGCCCGACAAACGCCCCAAATAATAGGGGTGGGCATGAACCGGTTTGGGATCGAACCGATTCATAAACCGTACATTTAAAAAGGTACGGTTTACCACTCCAAATTTTTGCCTCTCTAGATTTTGACTAATTTACCGTACCTCTTTTGAATTAGTTCAAAAACTGGTTCGGTCGAACCACTTTATATATATATTTAAAAACAAAAACTATAATAATACATAATAAATAATACATAAACCATAATTCTTATCCATAAACCATAATCCATAATATTAATGTAGATTGTAAATCATCACTCAACCAACTTTGGTATAATGATTTAGAGTAAATATTTTAAAAATTAAATATAATATTATATTAAAATTGGTACAAGAAGTGGTACGGTGTACCGTTTGCGAACCAATTTTTTTACCTCTTCTGAACCGCTCCTTTTGTTTGAAAAAAATGTTTGGTTTGAAAACCAGTTCGATCGAACCGGTTCAAAACCGGTACGAATCACAAAACGTGCAGCTCGGTTCGGCCAAACCGGATTTCTATGCCCACCCCTACCAAATAATGGTTGTGCAAGTCATTTTAAAGTGAAGAGGGTGCGAAATGGTCCAATGACAAGAGTATAGGGTGCAAATAGCTACGATCGTTATCTTGGGGGCTTCCCCAAAGTGTATTTTTACTTTTTAGTCGACAAGTCACAAGATCATAGTGGCTGTCTACTCTATGCTTGCCCAGTCTTCTTCATAATCAATGCCTTAATGATCAAATAATTAAGATTAGTGTCTGTCAAATCCTCATTATAACGATTTGATGTTTCATTTTTATATTCTCCTTTAATTACCTACAAATTTTCATTCGGTTGAAAAAGTTTTGAAATATTTTGTAAATTAATTCTATTAAATTTGAACGAAATATGAATGAATAAGTAATATTAACATATATTTCCTCAATGATGGGTTATAAATATTGGACTGGGCTATGATTAACATTTGACTCAATAAGCATTTTGGACTTTATCTCTTCAAGGCCTAATTACATAAAGGCGTCGCCTATATCATACATGATCAGAGGCGTCGTCCTTGAAGACAGACTCATTAAGGCGTCGCCTAAATGAGATGCGCCAGAAGGGATTATGTTCCAGTTTCAGTGGATGACATTACTTTCACTGACCACCTTAGATGGTGCGCCTGCACACCTACGACTTAGGTCGGTTGCTTTTAGCACGCCTAGGATTAAACAAATACAAATGATAGTTTATAGTGGAGTAGCCACTAAAAACGAATATTCAGTAAAGTAACTATGGTCAACTCACATGAGAACAGCTAGGATGACCAGGGTAAGCTCTGACCTAACCATGGTAACAGGTATGAAATGTTATAAATAGCTCATCACTACCTTCATTAGAAGTTAAGTATTCTCTGATACAGAACCTTACATTTACATATTACAAACGAACCTCCGACTTACTTCATCATCAGAGGGGAAACAACGGGACATCCCGGACTTTCCTTTGTAGGTATACAGAGCGAACATCTGGAAGGAGAATACGGTGTACGTGATCCAACACTCAAGAAAATTATATGTATCCCACATATATAAAGATTATATTACTGTTCCATGACTAATAAAACACGTGCTAAATTTAATCAAGTGTATCCCAACAATACTTTCACAGTACCTCCCAATTAACTCCAAACTTGGCAAGCATCGATCGTGGTTAGCTATGAACTCTAATGGTACGTGACGATATGCATGCATCATTTATTTAGATAAGCATCATTTTAATTTATTTAGATAAACACTAGTATGTGTAATGTGTATCTCGTGCACATATATATAATATATATGTATATATGTTATGCGCTTGATAATGAAAGGGTTTTTGGTAAGTCATTACCGATAGAAATTATTATAAATTACTTCCACATTAGGCAATGTATTGCTACATTTTTCAAACTAAATTAGGTGTTTAAGTTTAGACTTATTGAAAATATGTGTTTTTAATAAGTTTGAATATGTCTTAATATATATAATTTGTTTACACTAATTAAATTCGTTTATTAAGCCGTTAAACCCAAGTTTGTAGATTCCATTATTAAGTTGATATTTTTGTTTGGATTGATGGATATCCACCTGTGGCGGATCTAAGAACCTCGCTAAGTGAGTTTCTAGTATAAATACTTATTTATTAGTAACGAAACATATTGATATTAATTCATGTCAAAATAAAAGGTATAATTTTAATTATGATATTTTTAATATAAATGTATAACAATTTTAAAGAAAATGATAAAAAAAACATTATAATACGAAATGATGAAATAATATTTAAATAAAATTAAGTAATGAGACTTGAATTATTACCCTATTTTGAATAAGAGCTTAGAATTTTTACACAAACTACACAAACATTTTATGTTAAATAATATCTTTAATAAATTTTTAACGGTGTACTAACCAGATTATTAAAATTATAATATAAGTAGATAAAAATATTTTTACAAAAAAGTGGTGACCCCAGACAATGTACACTGGATCCGTCTGTCCACTCAACCCTGCAAACCTCATGGGCGCCCTAGATAGATAGCTATGATGGAATTGAGATATATAGATATATTTTGCATGCATTTGATTTAGTTCTATATATAAACAAAAATACACATATATATATAGCTACTCTACTATATAATTGTGATATATTTTTATAGAATTTGGAGGGCACTATTGGCTATAAAAATAAAATAAAACAATGGTAGTATTCCAACTATACGGATTTTTTTTAAAAAGTAACTATATTATTTTATTTTTTTTAGACAAGTAACTATGAAATTTTTTTATTTAGCAAAATATGCATACACGCACCCCGGAGTCGCGCCTATTTGACATACCTTTTCACAGGCGCCACTGGCTATAAAAAAAAAGGAGGCATACCTTTTCACAAGCGCGCCCCGGGGTGCATGTATGCATATTTTGCTAAAATTTTTTTTTGCATAGTTACTTTTCTAAAAGAAAAAAAAGTAATATAGTTACTTTTTAAAAAAAATCAACTATACGTAGTAATTATTGGTGGTCAACTTCATGCAGAAAAGAAGGTGGTCGAGTTAGTGGAGCATCTATTGGTGTTTCGGAAACCATAAACCTAGAAAACAAATGGGCCATGCTGATTTTGCCCCCAAACCAAATAGAATGGTGTGTTTTGTTACATTATTATGAGTTAATTTAGTAATTTGAAAGTGTGGTTTGAACTTTAATTTGGAATTGTTTGTGTTTTGGAAATGAAATGGATTGTGTAACCGGATCCGACCATAACTAAACCGGATCCGGACCGGAACTAAACTGGGGATGAAATAAACATGTTCCTAACAGGGTACCCGGAACCGTTTGTACAAAAAAGTTCCGGGTAGGTTCCAGTTCCAAAATTAAACGAGTAGGTTCCAGTTCCAAAATTAAATATCCTGTATTAAACTGATAGGTTCCGGGAACCCCTTAAATTTACAAGGTATCTGGAACCGCTCACCCCTAGTAATCAGGCACAAAGCCATCTTAGGGCTAGGGGCAATTGCCCCCCCTCAACTTTCAATTATCTGTGAATTTAACCCTAAAAAATGCAATAATTTTCAATTTAGCCCATTTAAATCATATATTTATCTCCACTTAATTTTTTTTAGTTCAACTATTTACCCTTACTCTAATATTTGTCTCTACTCAATAATTTTTCTGGCTTCGTCCATGCTAGTAATTAATATACGTATAGCACGATAATATCAATCGATCATATCCATGGAATAGGTGGTGAACATAACCTCGGGAAACCTCCATATCAACCGACTACGACTGATCGAGTTATGGATGTCCGAATGGATGGTCGTCTTCTCTTTATTTGTCTTGTCCACGTGGCAGTAATATTTTCAATATAAATGGAGTGTATGTCTTCTCTCTTCTTCTGCATCTTTAGAAAACAATGGAAAGCTATAAACCCTACATAGCCATGCTCTTCGTTCAGCTCATCTACGCAGGAATGGCACTCTTCTCCAAAGCAGCCATCTCTACTGGCATAAACGCCACCGTTTTCGTGGTCTACCGTCAAGCTTTCGCCGTCTTGGCTCTCGCTCCCTTTGCCTACTTCTTCGAAAGGTAAGAAATGTAAACTCCATGGCTAGGGTTTAAAAGGGTAGTACAATATATGGTCCAAGACGATTTTATATATATATATTTTCTTCACGTTTTTGCAGGAATAACTGTGCTCCCATGTCGTATGGACTACTCTTCAAGATCTTCTTAGTTTCCTTTACTGGGTAAGTAATAACTGTATTTTAACTGATTTTTGGTAATAATTAGGTGTATTAAAATCTGACTCAACTCGTGTGTGATCCGCCCACGGGTCGTTTTTGGATCCGAGTTTTTGACCCATGGGGCATTTTGACACGACCCATGGATGGAATCAACCCGTGTTTGACTTGCCTACGAGTCGTGTTTGGGTCAGGATTTTTGACCTATGGAGCATTTTGACATGACCCATGAATGAATCGTGAAAATATGGGTCATGTTTGGGTCAGAAGCCTTGACCACGAGTCAACCCGTGACCCATCTAATTTATATATTATATTAAATCATATACATGTGTCAAGCTTCATGAAGCCGAGTTGCTCACTTTATCTCCTCTGCGTGGTTCGAACGGGTCAACCCAACCCTTACCATTAATGACGGGTCAGGTTTGAGTTTCAAAACCTGACCCAAACTATTACACTGATCGTGTTTGGGTCAGAGTGTCTCTATCACGACCCATGTACCGTTTTGACACACTTAATGAGGTAATTAAGGTTGCTATCTATATGTTCAGGCTGACGATGAGTTTGAATCTCTACTGCATAGCCATCAACCACACGTCTGCAACTTTTGCAGCGGCCACCACCACCACCGTTCCGGCCATCACTTTCATTTTTGCTCTTCTATTAAGGTAAAAGCAAACCATGATATTAATTAATATTTATTTGTACTTCAAAAAAAATAATTGATTTTTGTAGGATGGAAAGCATTGCAATACAGCAAATTGATGGAATCGCCAAAGTGGTAGGGTCGATTACTGGAGTTTCAGGAGCCTTAGTGTTTGCTTTCTTGAAGGGGCCTCCCCTAAAGACCACGATGATTTGGCACAAAACGACAAACCACCCCATTGTGGACCCCATCGACAACTCGAGGGAGTGGATCAAGGGTTCGCTCCTCATGCTTTCCTCGAACATCCTTTGGTCTCTGTGGCTCATTCTGCAGGTGATCATTGATATTTATATATAGGGTTAAATGTTACTTGAATTTTGGACGTTTTGTAACGAGCTACCTGAACTTTGAAAATTCAAAACGGGTTGCATCAACTTTGAAGAAAGTGCAAATAGCTACCTCCGTCCAATATCTGATGACTTTCCAACGATTTTTCGACGACAATTGACGGAAAATTGGATGGAGGTAATTATTTGCACCTTCTTCAAAGTTGAGGTAGCCCGTTTTGAATTTTCAACGTTTGGATAGCTCGTTGCAAAACGTCCAAAGTTCAGGTAGCTGCTTGTATTTAACTCTTATATATATATATATACTATTATATTGATTTATATATATATATAAGTAGCAATATATATATATATATATGATTTTGACCAAATATATTTATATATATATATGATGCAGGGTCCAATTTTAAAGCAGTATCCTGCAAAGCTACGTCTCACTGCACTCCAATGCTTCTTCAGCTGCACGCAGTCAGCTTTGTGGGCGGTTGCTGTGGAGAGAAGCCCTTCCGCTTGGAAGCTCGGTTGGGACATTAATCTTCTCTCTGTGGTTTATTGTGTACGTGCACTTTAAACTCATGCATAAATACATACATACATACATATACATATATATATATATATATAATTACTATGTCTTCAGGGAGTGGTAGTGACAGGAATCACATATTGGCTTCAAGTTTGGGCGATAGAGAAGAAAGGCCCTGTCTTCACTGCTCTTTTCACTCCTCTATCTCTCCTCATCACTGCTGTCTTCTCCACTGTCATCTGGAAGGAAACTCTTTTCTGGGGAAGGTATCTATTAAACTCCCTTCCGAACCTTAAAAGTAAACCCTACAATTACAGAAAGAACACCTGTAGACCTTTAATCCGTTTACTGCAAACATTTCCACCTGGAGATTTACCGTTTTTCAAAAGAAAAATGATTGTAAGTCTGAAACTAGAACTCGGTTGATGATGATTCATTTGGTCTGGAAACCATGGTTGCAGATTAGGTGGAGCAGCTTTAATGGTGGGAGGGCTCTACTTTGCTCTTTGGGGGAGGATCAGAGAAGAGAGGAAGAGGAGCAAGAAAGGAGGAGAGGGAGTGGAATCAATCTCTGTATGATATATCTACAGATGTAATTTGTTGGGCTAATAAGCCCAATTAGGCCCATATACCGTAAAAAAATATTGTGTTGTAGTGTATATACTATATAGTATGAGTGTTGATCGACAAATGAAATCTAGGCAATGAAATGGTCTGGTTTTAATAAAATTAGTATTTTTTTACTAAAATAAATGGTTTGGTTTAGGGAAAAAAATTAGTCTGGTCCGAACCGATTCGAACTGATATGTTTTTTTAATAACAATTTTGATTAGAAAATAATTTGGTTCAAACTGAAACTGAACCGACTGAAAATCATGTCCAACGTCAACATTCGAGAGTTCGATACATTTCTATGTTTGGTTTATTGAATACATATCTAGATTTGGTTTAATTTCAGATAGATTTGATTTAATTTGCTCCAAACCAGTTCTAAAATTATATAGGTTTAAAGTGGTTTGATTTAAAATTAAGTATAAACCAGTATAAAAAATCCAGTCGATTTGAACTAAATTGAAATTAATATTTTGAACTGATCTACTTAAAACGTAAAAATCTAGTTTGATTTTGAAACTAATTCGGTCGAACCGATTCAAATCAGAACTATACTAGTTTGGACGAACCAATTTAAATGAAAGCCTACACTATCCCTAACGAGTTGAAAATAAGCTTAGATTCGGAGATTCCCGAATGGGTAACCTTTCAAACTGCTGCTGAATCCATGGGCGGGCAAGAGACAATCTGGCGAACTTCCATTGATGCAGTGACGTATTATTGATTAAGACAATGGAGCACCATGCAAGACAGTGGAAAATGAATAGGAGGGATATAATATAACACTGGAATTATCCATTGAGGGGCTGAACTGATAATTACAGCTAATACTAAGGGTAATACCGGAATTTCACTGTTGTAGTCCAAGCGGGTGAGCGAGCGGGCAACAGCATTAGAGCCGCTGTCTCAAAAGTGCGCCACGTGTCACGTAACAACGGCATCTGGTACAGAGCGTGATGGCCAAACTTCAATGCCCACCTACTACTAATACATACATACACGGTCGGATGGAAGCTTATATACAAATATTATAAATAAATAAGTAAATATCAAGCACTTCTAATTAATTTTTATAATTAGAGACGACAATATTTTTAAAAATTAATTGTCTCATATTATTAATTACGGCGTGAATAAATGAATGTCATAAACGGGTTATAAAATTTCAAATATTAATGACACTAAACAAATGACATGTATTATGTATAGTTGCGTGATTAGTTTTTTAAAATTTAAATAGCAGTTTATATATACATAAAATGAATCAGAATCTATAATTTCCATAATTTATATTTTACACAATCAAGATTTTAAAATCAAGTTTGGATTCATAAACAATAAGTATAAAAAAATAATTTTAATTTAATTATAATCTATATTAAATTAGGTGTAGAAATTAATATATTAAAAAAGTTGTATAAAGATAGATAATTATCGAGTCTAACTTATGAAATAGAAAATGTCTTCTATATATAGTATAGGAGCAGATTAAAAAAATACTTAAAAATATAATAACAAATCAAAATTAAATTATATAAAGGTTATCTAGCTATGACAAACAATTATTTTTTATTTTTTTATGGTTTTGATGACAAACAATTATTATTAAGGATTCTAGACTTCAGTTATGAATTATGATTAAGTCAACTTGTATACTACAAACCAAGACTCCTTATAAAATTTACCAAATATAATAAAATAATAACAAATCAAAAATATTATCATAATATGATAAATATTTATAACATTAAATATATATTAATCGTATTTATATGTATATTTGAATACTAAAATTATTTAAACATGATTATTAATTAATTATTTATAAACAAATAAAATGATTTAAACATATAATGTGATGAAATTATACTCATTTATATATAAATACAAATCTTTACAACTTGAACTTAATCGTTTTAGAAATTACAACTTGAGACACTGAACCTAGAATATTTTCTGAAAGTTTAGAAATCTTCCCTTCCAGCAGATTCAGTTCTGCTCGAAGCTCCTGCACTTGCTGCAAAGCAGAAAGCTACAAATATTCATCGGCTTTGTTCATCAATCCAAACCCACCCCCTCCATTTCCTCGCTTAACCCATAATCACTGTCCTCATCCATCAAAAGTCCGTTCTTGTGCCCTACAACCCGATGCATGATCCTTGCATTCCCATTCAATGGACCTGGCTTGTGTCCCGAATGAACTGCATAGAGCTTAAAAACAGCAACTCCCTCCTCCTCGTGAACAAAATTTTTGTCATTTTCATTGTAATTAGCAATTGGGACAATTCCCCTAATCCTGAAGCCACACCCACATCTCTTCGAGACATAGGGTTCCCTCTTCAAAATCCTCGACCTCTTGGCCGCGGGCTCCCCTGCTCTATGACAAGCATAGTCCTTCACCTCTGCCATGAACGGCTTATAACCCGATGCATGATCCTTGCATTCCCATTCAATGGACCTGGCTTGTGTCCCGAATGAACTGCATAGAGCTTAAAAACAGCAACTCCCTCCTCCTCGTGAACAAAATTTTTGTCATTTTCATTGTAATTAGCAATTGGGACAATTCCCCTAATCCTGAAGCCACACCCACATCTCTTCGAGACATAGGGTTCCCTCTTCAAAATCCTCGACCTCTTGGCCGCGGGCTCCCCTGCTCTATGACAAGCATAGTCCTTCACCTCTGCCATGAACGGCTTATACCTAATATACTTCTGTCTAATGCAGAACACAACTTTATGTTTTTTTGCCAATTGCTGCAATTTGGTAGGGACCTCCTTTGCAGGGACATCAAAAGATTCAGTGTATTCAAACCTGCGGCGTTTGCTTCTAATGGCGGATCCGGTGGAGGAGCTGTTGCAGACAGGGCATTTAGAGACACAAACCCTAATGAAGCTCTCCGAAATGCCGTAGAATTTGGCCCCAACAGTCCACATCTGCTTGATTCTCTCAATGGTCTCTTTAAGCCCTAGGTGCTTGAGGTCCGCGTCGCCATGGAAGCTCATGACGATATCAATGGTTCTTTGCTGCATCTTTCTATCAGGGTTTGTCATGAACATTCTGACCAAAAGTTGTCCTTCAGAATTTATCAGTTTTTTTTATTTTTGGTATGAACAGGTTCGGCCGAACCGGTTCAGAACAGGTACGGCCGAACCGGTTCAGAACAGGTACGGTAAATCAGTTAAAATTTGGAGCGGTAAACCGTGCAGTTTTAAAATGTGGTAAAAGTTCGATTATGAACCGGTTCGGAGCCGAACCGGTTCATGTCCTATTAGAAATTACTGACTCTATTTATAATTTTTTTTATTTTTCCAATTTTATCATTTTCATTTCATAAGATAAATATTATTATTCCATAAAAAAAATGCAATAATGATACCCAAAGTTTGGTGAAGGATACATTCTCTCTATATTTCTTATTAATTAGGAACAAGTGCTACCTATTTTAAATATATATTTCCTATTAATTATTTAACATTTATGCATTTGTCCAGACCTACCATATTCCTCTCTTTTCTACCCTTTACCACCTTCGATTTATTTTATTTTTTGTGCTTTTGTTATTGATATCTAATTAGATATTTTCTCATTATATATGTAAGCTGGGTTGATACAAGTGATATAAATATTTACTAATATAATGTGAGTACATACTTTTAACTAGCTTTATTATTATTTTATATTGTATATTTATTCTAAACATTATATTAATAATCCATATTTTTATAACTGTAACTACTATGATATTTATAAATTATATATATATAATATTTAGAAAATATATTATTAATGTATTTTTATAATTGCATATACTAATAGAAATCTAACCTACATTCTACATACATTTATTCCTTAATTAATAATATAGATATAAGATTATATATTTAATTAACCCGTGCTTGCTTGTTAGTCGGATTTAATAAGGTTTTGGAGTCCATTTCTTCGTGCGCAGAGGAGACTTGAGAGAGAAAGAGAAGAGAAGAGTACGACTTTTTGAGAGGTGATTTTATGGAGAGTTGAAGAAGGTGACCTTGCTACTCGATCATCTTCCTCACCATCAGTTTCGTTTGGTTTCGATTACTTATCTGGAGGGTCAGATCCTTGGGGAAAATCCACGGCTTTATAGCAGCAGCTGTTTTTTGCTGAGTAAGTTACTTTTGATTTTCTGCGGTTGCGTGGTTTCTTCCAGCTTGAATGTCAAGAAAGAAAGACCTGTCTTTCAGTTTCTGGGCATTTTCTAGGGTTGCATTTCGTCTACTTGAGGAAGACCAATTTTATAGCCTGTTCGATGAATGGGATCTGTCTTTAATCGATTCAGAGAATTTGTTGTTGTTATTCAGGTCAAGCTTGAACTTTTCCAGGAGATTTCGATTGAAGCTGGTCTCACACATAGAGGACAACATTCAAAGTACGGATTCACGATTTTTCACCATTTCCTTGCCCATCTAATCTGTAAATTCTTTACTCTTGGTTTGACTTTGCCTTCTGGATTTCTTTAATTATTTTTTGGTAATAAATTTGCCATCTTTTTGATGTGTGGAACTGGAGCTGTAGAGCAATCGAGAATCTGTGGAATGTTATGTAAATTGTTTTAGTTTTGTGATTTAAATTTTGGTTTTTGAATTCCGACCCCAAACCGGAAAATGGGAAGCTCTTTGGCCATTGAGCAGCAGCAGATGCAGCTATTACTGAGCTTTTGTGGTTTAAACTCGTTGAATTTAGGATATAGAAAATGGATCTATGAACATGCTGATGGGTTTTAAGCAAAGTTTCAACTTTTTGACTGGATTTACATCTGTGGCATTAGGATTCATGTAGTAGTTATAGCCTTATAGGCCAAATACAAAAGCTATGCTTGCTTTTACTTTTCTCTGTGATTCTTCCCTTGAATTAGCTTTATAAATAAATATGGTGATTTTAATTTGAATTACAGTTTTCTTAATGATGGAGTGGAGAAACTCACCAAAAGTTGTTTCTGCTAAAAGCCTGTTACTTATGGTTTGCTTTAGGTCCATGTGAGGCTTTATCTTTTGGGAATCTTCTTTTCTTGCTGCGTGTCCTTCCTCACTCATCCCACCCACCTAACCCACCCTCTCCTTTTTTTTTGTTCTTTCTCACTGCAAATGGTTATAAATTATTAAATTTTAGTTAGTTTAAATTGGTACCATTTCAACTTAGCTTTTGCAGATTGTGTTTGTTCGTTGACTTGAGTTTGATCAAAAGCTTGGGGAAGGAAGGATGGTTTGATTTCTCAATGCTATAGCAATCAAGAGCAGAATGTCTTTCCGCAGCATTGTTCGTGATGTGAGGGATGGGATTGGAAGCTTATCGAGGCGTAGTTTTGATGTGAGGTTGCTTGGATTGCACAGTCGAGGGAAATCACACAGTTCAGTTCACGAATTGCACGATCACCCCACTGTGTTTCAAAACAGTCGTTGGGCTAGTCTTCCACCTGAGCTTCTACACGATGTGATTAAGAGATTAGAAGCTAGTGAAAGCACATGGCCTGCTCGAAAACACGTTGTTGCTTGTGCTGCTGTTTGCAGATCATGGAGGAATATTTGCAAAGAAATTGTGAAAAACCCTGAAATTTCCGGGAAAATAACCTTCCCAGTTTCATTGAAGCAGGTACCCAAGTTTGGTCCTTTATTTATGCAAAGCATTGCCATAGGCTGCAAACTGATGAATATTTCCTTGATTTTGCTTTCACAGCCAGGGCCTCGAGATGGAACTATGCAGTGTTTCATTAAAAGGGATAAATCTAATTTAACATACCATCTCTTCCTTTGCCTTAGTCCTGGTAAGCTGAATTAAAGAGCCTTATCATGTGAAATGGGTGTAGCAATTTCATTCCTTTGATGTCTTTAACAATTGTGCTTCGTCAAATTTGCAGCTTTGCTTGTAGAGAATGGAAAGTTTCTTCTTTCTGCAAAAAGGACACGAAGAACGACCTACACAGAATATGTTATATCCATGGATGCAGATAATATTTCGAGATCAAGTAGCACTTACATAGGCAAACTCAGGTTTGGAAATCTCAGTAACCTCCATGTTTGTATCTATTTGAACTTCCTTTACCCAGTTTGGAAATTGAATATGCTTCATCCACTTAATTTCAGGTCAAATTTCCTTGGAACGAAGTTCATAATCTACGACACCCAACCTTCCCATAATAACGCCCAACTCTCCCCTCCAGGGCGTAGTCGAAGAGTCTACTCCAAAAAAGTGTCTCCCAAAGTCCCGACTGGAAGCTACAACATAGCCCAAGTGAGTTATGAGCTTAATGTGCTTGGGACCCGAGGCCCACGTAGAATGCACTGCCAGATGCACTCGATCCCGACCTCTTCCATTGAGCCTGGAGGAACTGTGCCAGGTCAGGCTGAGCTCGTCCCTCGGTCACTGGAGGATTCCTTCCGCAGCATCTCCTTCTCCAAGCGCATTGACTCATCCACAGAGTTCAGCAGCTCTCGATTCTCAGACATCGTAGGGCCCAGAGACGAGGAAGGAGAAGAAGGTGATGGAAAGGACAGACCTTTGGTGTTAAAGAACAAGGCTCCAAGGTGGCATGAACAGCTGCAGTGTTGGTGTCTTAACTTCAGAGGACGTGTGACTGTGGCTTCTGTGAAGAATTTCCAACTGATCGCAGCAAATCATCAGCCTGCAGGTGCACCCACCCCATCTCAACCTGCACATTCAGATCACGACAAGATCATACTTCAGTTTGGGAAGGTCGGTAAGGACATGTTCACGATGGATTATCGTTACCCTCTTTCTGCTTTCCAGGCTTTTGCAATCTGTCTGAGCAGCTTCGATACGAAATTGGCTTGTGAATAACTTCCTCACAAAACTCACCAAATCTTGGACGAGAGATGGGTTTGTTGTCATGTGTAGTAGTAGTCAATGAAAACTTGTTTACAGATCGTCGACTCCGAAAAGTGGGAGTTCTTGGTCTTTGACGAAAGGTTGACTGTCTGAAAAATGGAATGTTTACTAGTGTTTTCAATTCGAATGATATTTGTCTGCTTACGGTGGATGAGCCCAGACCAGGACCCCAGGTTGGGTGATTTGGTCTTGGTTTGGACCCTGATTAGAGGATTCCCGTGTGTCTCGAATCGAGTCAGGACTTGTTTGAAACATTAGTGTAAGTTTGTAGGGTTTAATTGTAACATTTAGAAAAATATTGTGATTAGTTGTATATCCCACGTTAAAGACATTTTTCCGAGATCGGAGCTTATTAGTTTCGTCCGATTTGGTAGTTATGTCAATATTGCATCACTCACAATTCCGTATTAATTGAAATTAGTTTTATTTGCATTATTAATCGATGTACATCAGTGTGTTAATGATAATATAATATGTATTTTGGATCCCAAACTGATTATTTTTCGTGATGGTACTCTTTTGAATTTAGACAAATTTTGTAGTTTTTTGAATTTCTCATAAATAAGAACTCTATTATCGATGAAATAAATTGTCTTTGCTTTTGTACTTGATCAAGTGTCTTTTCTACACATTCTTACTCAAAATATAGGATCAAATAAGGTTGTAAACCATTGTATATTCCACGTTAAAGACATTTTTTCGAGATCGTACCTTGTTAGTTTCGTCCGATTTCGTAATTCTGTAAATATCTCATCACCCACAACTTCGTATTCAGTAAAATTAGTTTTATTTGCATTATTACTCGATATACATCGTGGTATTAACGATAATATAATATATATTTTTGGATCCCAAATCAACTATTTACCGTGATGGTACCCCTTTGAGTTTCGACCGATTTTGTAGTTTTTTGAATTTCTTATCAATAGGAACTCTATTTTCGATAAAATAAATTGTGTTTGCTTTCGTACTTGATCAAGTATCTTTTCTACACATTCCTATTCAAAATATATGATCAAATAATGTGGTTATCAATTGTATATCCAACCTTAAAGACTTTTTTTTTTCTCCTAAGATCGTACCTTATTAGTTTCGTCCGATTTCGTATTTCTGTCAATATCTCATCACTCACAACTTCGTTTTTAGTTAAATTAGATTTATTCGCATTATCACTCGATATATATCGGGGTATTAACATCAACATATTTTCGGATCCCAAATCAACTATTTTCCATGATGGTACCTCATTCAGTTTGAATCGATTTTGTAGTTTTTTCAATTTCTCCTCAATCGGAACACTATTTTCGATGAAATAAATTGTGTTTGCTTTCGTACTTGATCAAGTATCTTTTCTACACATTCCTACTCAAAATATATGATCAAATAACGTGGTGATCAATTGTATATCCCACGTTAAAGACCTATTTCTGAGATCGTACCTTACTAGTTTCGTCCAATTTCGTAATTATGTTACTATCTCATCACTCACACCTTCGTGTTTAGTGAAATTAGCTTTATTCAGATTTTTACTCGAAATATATTGGAGTATTAATGTTAATATAATATATAATTTTGGATCTCAAATCAACTATTTTCAGTGATGGTATCCCTTTGAGTTTCAACCGATTTGGTAGTTTTTTGAATTTCTTTTCAATAGGAAATGTATTTTCGATGAAATAAATTATGTTTGCTTTCGTCATTGATCAAGTATATTTTCTACACATTCCCACTCAAAATAGATGATCAAATAACGTTGTGATTAGTTGTACATCCCACGTTAAAGACATTTTTCCGAGATCGTACCTTATTAGTTTCGTACAATTTCGTAGTTTTATCAATATCTCATCACCCATAACTTCGTTTTCGGTGAAATTAGTTTTATTTGCATTCTTACTCAATATATATCAGAATATTAACGTTAATATAATATAAAATTTTGGATTCCAAATCAACTATTTTCATTGATGGTACCCCTTTGAGTTTCGATCGATTTTGTTGTTTTTTCAATTTCTCCTCAATCGGAACTCAATTTTCTATGAAATAAATTGTGTTTGCTTTCATCATTGATCAAATATATTTTCTTCACATTCCTACTAAAAATATAGAATCAAATAACGTTGTGATCAATTGTATATCCCACCTTAAAGACGTTTTTCCGAGATCGTACCTTATTACGTTCGTCAGATTTCGTAGTTCTGTTAATATCTCATCACCCACAACTTCGTTTTCAGTGAAATTAGTTTTATTCGCATTATTACTCGATATACATCGGGGTATTAATGATCATATAATATATATTTTTCGATGCTAAATCAATTATTTTTCCTTTGAGTTTCGACCGATTTTATAGTTTTTTGAATTTATCCTCAATAAGAACTCTATTTTCGATGAAATAAATTGTGTTTGCTTTCGTACTTGATCAAGTATATTTTCTACACATTCCTACTCAAAATATAGGATCAAATAAGGTTGTGATCAATTGTATATTCCATGTTAAAGACATTTTTCCGAGATCGTACCTTATTAGTTTCGTCCGATTTCGTAGTTCTGTAAATATTTCATCACCCACAATTTCGTATTCAGTGAAATTAATTTTATTTGCATTATTAATCAATATACACCGTGGTATTAACGATAATATAGAATGTATTTTTGGATCCCAAATCAACTATTTACCGTGATGGTACCCATTTGAGTTTCAACTGATTTTGTAGTTTTTTGAATTTCTTCTCAATATGAACTCTATTTTCGATGAAATAAATTGTGTTTGCTTTCGTACTTAATCAAGTATCTTTTCTACACATTCCTACTCAAAATATATGATCAAATAACGTTGTGATCAATTGTATATCCGACCTTAAAGACTTTTTTCTAAGATCGTATCTTATTAGTTTCGTCCGATTTCGTAGTTCTGTAAATATCTCATCACCCACAACTTCGTATTCAGTGAAATTAGTTTTATTTTCATTGTTAATCCATATACATCAGCGGGTTAACGATAATATAATATATATTTTTGGATCCCAAATCAACTATTTTCCGTGATGGTACCCCTTTGAGTTTCGACCGATTTTGCAGTTTTTTAAATTTCTCCTCAATCAGAACTCTATTTTTGATGAAATAAATTGTGTTTGCTTTTGTACTTGATCAAGTATCTTTTCAACACATTTCTACTCAAAATATATGATCAAATAAGGTTGTGATCAATTGTATATCCCACGTTAAAGGCATTTTTTCGAGATCGTACCTTATTAGTTTCGTCCAATTTCGTAGTTCTGTCAATATCTCATCAATCAAAACTTCGTATTGAGTGAAATTAGTTTTATTTCCATTATTAATCGATATACATCGGTGTGTTAACGATAATATAATATATATTTTTGGATCCCAAATAACCTATTTTCCGTGATGGTACCCTTTAAGTTTCAACCGATTTTGTAGTTTTTTGAACTTCTCCTCAGTAGGATCTCTATTTTCGATGAAATAAATTGTGTTTGCTTTCATACTTTATCAAGTATCATTTCTGCACATTCTTACTCAAAATATAGGATCAAATAACGTTATGATAAGCTGTATATCCCACATTAAAGACCTTTTTCTGAGACCTCATCACCCACAACATCGTTTTCAATGAAATTAGTTTTATTCGCATCATTACTCGATATACATCGTGGTATTAACGATAATATAATATATATTTTTGGATCCCAAATCAATTATTTTCTGTGATGGTACACCTTTGAGTTTCGACCGATTTTGTAGTTTTTTTTAACTTCTCCTCAATCGGAACTCTATTTTCGATGAAATAAATTGTGTTTGCTTTCGTATTTGATCAAGTATCTTTCCTACACATCCCTACTCAAAATATAGAATCAAATATCGTGTCATCAACTGTATCTCATCAATCATAAGTTCGTAGTTTTAGTTAATATCTCATCCCTCATAAGTTTGTTTTTAGTTAAATTAGTTTTATTCATATTATTACTAGATATATATCGGGGTATTAATACTAACATAATATAAATTTTCGGATCCCAAATCAACTATTTTCAGTGATGGTACCCCTTTGAGTTTAGACCGATTTTGTAGTTTTTTGAATTTCTCCTCAATCAGAACTTTATTTTCGATGAAATAAACCGTGTTTGCTTTCGTATTTGATCAATTATGTTTTATAAATATTCCTACTAAAAATATAGGATCAAATAACGTGGTGATCAATTGTATATCCCACGTTAAAGTCGGTTTTGCTAGATCAGATCTTATTAGTTTCGTCCGATTTCGTAGTTCTATCAATATCGCATCACTCACAACTTCGTTTTCAGTGAAATTAATTTTATTCGCATTTTTACTCGATATATATCGGAATATTAACGTTAATATAAAATATATTTTTGGATCCCAAATCAACTATTTTCCGTGATGGTACCCGTTTGAGTTTCGACCGATTTTGTAGTTTTTTGAATTTCTCGTCAATAGGAACTCTATTTTCGATGAAATAAATTGTGTTTGCTTTGATCAAGTATCTTTGAAACACATTCCTACTAAAAATATTGTATCATATAACGCGGTGATCAATTGTATATCCCACTGTAAAGACATTTTTCTAAGATCGTACCTTACTAGTTTCGTCCAATTTCGTAGTTCTGTCAATATCTCATCACTCACACCTTCGTTTTCAGTGAAATTAGCTTTATTCGAATTCTTACTGGATATATATTGGAATATTAATGTTAATATAATATATATTTTTCGATCCTAAAACAACTATTTTCTGTGATGGTACCCCTTTGATATTCGACCGATTTTGTAGTTGTTTGAATTTCTCCTTAGTCGGAATTCTATTTTCGATTAAATAAATTGTGTTTGCTTTCTTAATTGATCAAGTATCTTTTCTACACATTTCTACTCAAAATATAGGATCCAATAAAGTTGTGATCAATTGTATATCCCACGTTAAAGACGTTTTTATGAGATCGGACCTTATTAGTTTTACCTGATTTCGTAGTTCTGTGAATAACTCATCGCTCACAACTTCGTTTTTTGTTAAATTAGTATTATTCGTATGATTAATCGTTATATATTGGAGTATTAATGTTAATATATTATATAATATTGAATCCGAAATAAACTATTTTCCATGATGGTACGTACCCCTTTGAGTTTCAACCGATTTTGTAGTTTTTTGAATTTCTCCTCAATCGGAACTTTATTTTCGATGAAATAAATTGTGTTTGCTTTCGTACTTGATCAATCATGTTTTATAAACATTCCCACTAAAAATATAGGATAAAATAATGTTGTGATCAATTGTATATCCCACGTTAAAGACGTTTTTCCTAGGTCGGATCTTATTAGTTTCGTTCGATTTCGTAGTTCTATCAATATCGCATCACTCACATCTTCGTTTTTAGTGAAATTAATTTTATTCGTATTCTTACTCGATCTATATCAGAATATTAACGTTAATATAAAATATATTTTTGGATTCCTAATCAACAATTTTCCGTGATGGTACACCTTTGAGTTTCGACCGATTTTGTAGTTTTTTTTAACTTCTCCTCAATCGGAACTCTATTTTCGATGAAATAAATTGTGTTTGCTTTCGTATTTGATCAAGTATCTTTCCTACACATCCCTACTCAAAATATAGAATCAAATATCGTGTCATCAACTGTATCTCATCAATCATAAGTTCGTAGTTTTAGTTAATATCTCATCCCTCATAAGTTTGTTTTTAGTTAAATTAGTTTTATTCATATTATTACTAGATATATATCGGGGTATTAATACTAACATAATATAAATTTTCGGATCCCAAATCAACTATTTTCAGTGATGGTACCCCTTTGAGTTTAGACCGATTTTGTAGTTTTTTGAATATCTCCTCAATCAGAACTTTATTTTCGATGAAATAAACCGTGTTTGCTTTCGTATTTGATCAATTATGTTTTATAAATATTCCTACTAAAAATATAGGATCAAATAACGTGGTGATCAATTGTATATCCCACGTTAAAGTCGGTTTTGCTAGATCAGATCTTATTAGTTTCGTCCGATTTCGTAGTTCTATCAATATCGCATCACTCACAACTTCGTTTTCAGTGAAATTAATTTTATTCGCATTTTTACTCGATATATATCGGAATATTAACGTTAATATAAAATATATTTTTGGATCCCAAATCAACTATTTTCCGTGATGGTACCCGTTTGAGTTTCGACCGATTTTGTAGTTTTTTGAATTTCTCGTCAATAGGAACTCTATTTTCGATGAAATAAATTGTGTTTGCTTTGATCAAGTATCTTTGAAACACATTCCTACTAAAAATATTGTATCATATAACGCGGTGATCAATTGTATATCCCACTGTAAAGACATTTTTCTAAGATCGTACCTTACTAGTTTCGTCCAATTTCGTAGTTCTGTCAATATCTCATCACTCACACCTTCGTTTTCAGTAAAATTAGCTTTATTCGAATTCTTACTGGATATATATTGGAATATTAATGTTAATATAATATATATTTTTCGATCCTAAAACAACTATTTTCTGTGATGGTACCCCTTTGATATTCGACCGATTTTGTAGTTGTTTGAATTTCTCCTAAGTCAGAATTCTATTTTCGATTAAATAAATTGTGTTTGCTTTCTTAATTGATCAAGTATCTTTTCTACACATTTCTACTCAAAATATAGGATCCAATAAAGTTGTGATCAATTGTATATCCCACGTTAAAGACGTTTTTATGAGATCAGACCTTATTAGTTTTACCTGATTTCGTAGTTCTGTGAATAACTCATCGCTCACAACTTCGTTTTTTGTTAAATTAGTATTATTCGTATGATTAATCGTTATATATTGAAGTATTAATGTTAATATATTATATAATATTGAATCCGAAATAAACTATTTTCCATGATGGTACGTACCCCTTTGAGTTTCAACCGATTTTGTAATTTTTTGAATTTCTCCTCAATCGGAACTTTATTTTCGATGAAATAAATTGTGTTTGCTTTCGTACTTGATCAATCATGTTTTATAAACATTCCCACTAAAAATATAGGATAAAATAATGTTGTGATCAATTGTATATCCCACGTTAAAGACGTTTTTCCTAGGTCGGATCTTATTAGTTTCGTTCGATTTCGTAGTTCTATCAATATCGCATCACTCACATCTTCGTTTTTAGTGAAATTAATTTTATTCGTATTCTTACTCGATCTATATCAGAATATTAACGTTAATATAAAATATATTTTTGGATTCCTAATCAACAATTTTCCGTGATGGTACACTTTTGAGTTTCGACTGATTTTGTAGTTTTTTGAATTTCTCCTCAATAGGAACTCTATTTTCGATGAAATAAATTGTGTTTGCTTTCGTACTTGATCAAGTATCTTTTAAACACATTCCTACTCAAAATATAGGATCAAATAACGTGGTGATCAATTGTATATCCCACGGTAAAGACCTTTTTCTAATATCGTACCTTACTAGTTTGGTCCAATTTCGTAGTTTTGTCAATATGTCATCACTCACACATTAATTTTCAGTGAAATTAGATTTATTCCCATTCTTACTCGATATATATTGGAGTATTAATGTTAATTTAATATGTATGTTTCGTATCCTAAAACAATAATTTTCTGTGATGGTACCCTTTGAGTTTCGACCGATTTTGTAGTGTTTTGAATTACTCCTCAAACAGAACTCTATTTTCGATTAAATAAATTGTGTTTGCTTTCGTACTTGATCAATTATGTTTTATAAATATTCCTACTAAAAATATAGGATCAAATAACGTGGTGATCAATTGTATATCCCACGTTAAAGTCGGTTTTGCTAGATCAGATCTTATTAGTTTCGTCCGATTTAGTAGTTCTATCAATATCGCATCACTCACAACTTCGTTTTCAGTGAAATTAATTTTATTCGCATTCTTACTCGATATATATCGGAATATTAACGTTAATATAAAATATATTTTTGGATCCCAAATCAACTATTTTCCGTGATGGTACCCGTTTGAGTTTCGACCGATTTTGTAGTTTTTTGAATTTCTCGTCAATAGGAACTCTATTTTCGATGAAATAAATTGTGTTCGGTTTCGTACTTGATCAAGAATCTTTTAAACACATTTGTACTCAAAAGATAGGATCAAATAACGCGGTGATCAATTGTATATCCCACTATAAATACCTTTTTCTGAAATCGTACCTTACTAGTTTCGTCCAATTTCGTAGTTCTGTCAATATCTCATCACTCACACTTTCTTTATTAGTGAAATTATCTTTATTCATATTCTTACTCGATATATATTGGAGTATTAATGTTCATATAATATATATTTTTCGATCCTAAAACAACTATTTTCTGTGATGGTACCCCTTTGAGTTTCAACCGATTTTGTAGTTTTTTGAATTTCTCCTCAATCAGAACTTTATTTTCGATGAAATAAATTGTGTTTGCTTTTGTACTTGATCAAGCATGTTTTCTACACATTCCTACTAAAAATATAGGATAAAATAACGTTGTTATCAATTGTATATCCCACGTTAAAAACGTTTTTTCTAGATCGGATCTTATTAGTTTCGTTTGATTTCGTAGTTCTATCAATATCGCATCACTCTCAACTTCGTTTTCAGTGAAATTAATTTTATTCGCATTCTTACTCGATATATATCGGAATATTAACGTTAATATAGAATATATTTTTGGATCCCAAATCAACTATTTTCCGTGATGGTACCCTTTTGAGTTTCGACCGATGTTGTAGTTTTTTGAATTTCTCGTCAATAGGAACTCTATTTTCGATGAAATAAATTGTGTTTGCTTTCGTACTTGATCAAGTATCTTTTAAACACATTCCAACTCAAAATATAGGATCAAATAACGTGGTGATCAATTGTATATCCCACGGTAAAGACCTTTTTCTGAGATCGTACCTTACTAGTTTCGTCCAATTTCGTAGTTCTGTCAATATCTCATCACTCACACCTTCGTTTTCAGTGAAATTAGCTTTATTCACATTCTTACTCAATATATATTGGAGTATTAATGTTCATATAATATATATTTTTCGATCCTAAAACAACTATTTTCTGTGATGGTACCCCTTTGAGTTTCGACCGATTTTGTAGTTTTTTGAATTTCTCCTCAATCGGAACTCTATTTTCGAAGAAATAAATTGTGTTTACTTTCGTACTTGATCAATCATGTTTTATAAAAATTCCTACTAAAAATATAGGATAAAATAACGTTGTGATCAATTGTATATCCCACGTTAAAAACGTTTTTTCTAGATCGGATCTTATTAGTTTCGTTTGATTTCGTAGTTCTATCAATATCGCATCACTCTCAACTTCGTTTTCAGTGAAATTAATTTTATTCGCATTCTTACTCGATATATATCGGAATATTAACGTTAATATAGAATATATTTTTGGATCCCAAATCAACTATTTTCGGTGATGGTACCCTTTTGAGTTTCTACAGATGTTGTAGTTTTTTGAATTTCTACTCAATAGAAACTCTATTTTCGATGAAATAAATTGTGTTTGCTTTCGTACTTGATCAAGTATATTTTAAACACATTCCTACTCAAAATATAGGATCAAATAACGTGGTGATCAATGGTATATCCCACGTTAAAGACATTTTTCTGAGATCGTACCTTACTAGTTTCGTCCAATTTCGTAATTCTGTCAATATTTCATCACTCACACCTTCGTTTTCAGTGAAATTAGTTTATTCGCATTCTTTCTCGATATATATTGGAGTATTAATGTTAATATAATATATATTTTTCGATCCTAAAACAACTATTTTCTGTGATGGTACCCCTTTGAGTTTCGACCGATTTTGTAGTTTTTTGAATTTATCCCCAATCAGAACTCTATTTTCTTTGAAATAAATTGTGTTTGCTTTCGTACTTGATCAAGCATGTTTTCTACACATTCCTACTAAAAATATAGGATAAAATAACGTTGTGATCAATTGTATATCGGACATTACAGACGTTTTTGCTAGATCAGATCTTATTAGTTTCGTCTAATTTCGTAGTTCTATCAATATCGCATCACTCACAACTTTGTATTCAGTGAAGTTGATTTTATTCGCATTCTTACTCGATATATATTGGAATATTAACTTTAATATAAAATATATTTTTGGATCCCAAATCAACAATTTTCTGTGAATGTACCAGTACCCCTTTGAGTTTCAACCGATTTTGTTGTTTTTCAAATTTCTCCTTAATAGGTACTCTATTTTCGATGAAATAAATTGTGTTTGGTTTCGTACTTGATCAAGTATCTTTTAAACACAACCCTACTCAAATATAGGATCAAATAACGTGGTGATCAATTGTATATCCCACTGTAAAGACCTTTTTCTAAGATCGTACCTTACTAGTTTCGTCCAATTTCGTAGTTCTGTCAATATCTCATCACTCACACTTTCTTTATTAGTGAAATTATCTTTATTCATATTCTTACTCGATATATATTGGAGTATTAATGTTCATATAATATATATTTTTCGATCCTAAAACAACTATTTTCTGTGATGGTACCCCTTTGAGTTTCAACCGATTTTGTAGTTTTTTGAATTTCTCCTCAATCAGAACTTTATTTTCGATGAAATAAATTGTGTTTGCTTTTGTACTTGATCAAGCATGTTTTCTACACATTCCTACTAAAAATATAGGATAAAATAACGTTGTTATCAATTGTATATCCCACGTTAAAAACGTTTTTTCTAGATCGGATCTTATTAGTTTCGTTTGATTTCGTAGTTCTATCAATATCGCATCACTCTCAACTTCGTTTTCAGTGAAATTAATTTTATTCGCATTCTTACTCGATATATATCGGAATATTAACGTTAATATAGAATATATTTTTGGATCCCAAATCAACTATTTTCCGTGATGGTACCCTTTTGAGTTTCGACCGATGTTGTAGTTTTTTGAATTTCTCGTCAATAGGAACTCTATTTTCGATGAAATAAATTGTGTTTGCTTTCGTACTTGATCAAGTATCTTTTAAACACATTCCAACTCAAAATATAGGATCAAATAACGTGGTGATCAATTGTATATCCCACGGTAAAGACCTTTTTCTGAGATCGTACCTTACTAGTTTCGTCCAATTTCGTAGTTCTGTCAATATCTCATCACTCACACCTTCGTTTTCAGTGAAATTAGCTTTATTCACATTCTTACTCAATATATATTGGAGTATTAATGTTCATATAATATATATTTTTCGATCCTAAAACAACTATTTTCTGTGATGGTACCCCTTTGAGTTTCGACCGATTTTGTAGTTTTTTGAATTTCTCCTCAATCGGAACTCTATTTTCGAAGAAATAAATTGTGTTTACTTTCGTACTTGATCAATCATGTTTTATAAAAATTCCTACTAAAAATATAGGATAAAATAACGTTGTGATCAATTGTATATCCCACGTTAAAAACGTTTTTTCTAGATCGGATCTTATTAGTTTCGTTTGATTTCGTAGTTCTATCAATATCGCATCACTCTCAACTTCGTTTTCAGTGAAATTAATTTTATTCGCATTCTTACTCGATATATATCGGAATATTAACGTTAATATAGAATATATTTTTGGATCCCAAATCAACTATTTTCGGTGATGGTACCCTTTTGAGTTTCTACCGATGTTGTAGTTTTTTGAATTTCTCGTCAATAGGAACTCTATTTTCGATGAAATAAATTGTGTTTGCTTTCGTACCTGATCAAGTATCTTTTAAACACATTCCTACTAAAAATATAGGATCAAATAACGTGGTGATCAATTGTATATCCCACTGTAACGACCTTTTTCTTGAGATCGTACCTTACTAGTTTCGTCCAATTTCGTAGTTCTGTCAATATCTCATCACTCACACCTTCTTTTTCAGTGAAATTAGCTTTATTCACATTCTTACTTGATATATATTGGAGTATTAATGTTCATATGATATATATTTTTCGATCCTAAAACAACTATTTTCTGTAATGGTACCCCTTTGATATTCAACCAATTTTGTAGTTTTTTGAATTTCGCCTTAGTCGGAATTCTATTTTCGATTAAATAAATTGTGTTTGCTTTCGTACCTGATCAAGTATCTTTGAAACACATTCCTACTAAAAATATTGTATCAAATAACGCGGTGATCAATTGTATATCCCACTGTAAAGACCTTTTTCTAAGATCGTACCTTACTAGTTTCGTCCAATTTCGTAGTTCTGTCAATGTCTCATCACTCACACCTTCGTTTTCAGTGAAATTAGCTTTATTCGAATTCTTACTGGATATATATTGGAGTATTAATGTTAATATAATATATATTTTTCGATCCTAAAACAACTATTTTCTGTGATGGTACCCCTTTGATATTCGACCGATTTTGTAGTTTGTTGAATTTCTCCTTAGTCGGAATTCTATTTTCGATTAAATAAATTGTGTTTACTTTCTTAATTGATAAGTATCTTTTCTACACATTCCTACCTAAAATATAGGATCCAATAACGTTGTGATCAATTGTATATCCCACGTTAAAGACGTTTTTATGAGATCGGACCTTATTAGTTTTACCTGATTTCGTAGATCTGTGAATAACTCATCGCTCACACCTTCGTTTTCAGTGAAATTAGCATTATTCGCATTCTTACTCGATATATATTGGAGTATTAATTTTAATATAAAATATATTTGTGGATGCCAAATCAACATTTTATGTGATGGTACCCCTTTGATTTCGACCGATTTTGTAGTTTATTAAATTTCTCCTCAATAGGTACTATATTTTCGATGAAATAAATTGTGTTTGGTTTCGTACTTGATCAGTATCTTTTAAACACATTCCTACTAAAAATATAGGATCAATTAATGTGGTGATCAATTGTATATCCCACTTTAATGACCTTTTCTGAGATCGTACCTTACTAGTTTCGTCCAATTTCGTAGTTCTGTCAATATCTCATCACTCACATATTCTTTTTCAGTGAAATTAGCTCTATTAAAATTCTTACTCTATATATATTGGATTATTAATATTAATATAATATATATTTTTCGATCCTAAAACAACTATTTTCTGTGATGGTACCCCTTTGAGTTTCGACCGATTTTGTAGTTTTTTGAATTTCTCCTCAATCGGAACTCTATTTTCGATGAAATAAATTGTGTTTGCTTTCGTAATTGATCAAGCATGTTTTCTACGCACTCCTACTAAAAATATAAGATAAATAACGTTGTGATCAATTGTATATCCCACATTAAAGACGTTTTTTCTAGATCGGATCTTATTTGTTTCGTCTAATTTCGTAGTTCTATCAATATCGCGTCAGTCACAACTACGTTTTCAGTGAAGTTAATTTTATTCGCATTCTTACTCGATATATATTGGAATATTAATGTTAATATGAAATATATTTTTGGATCCCAAATCAACAATTTTCTGTGATGGTACCCCTTTGAGTTTCGACCGATTTTGTAGTTTATTAAATTTATCCTTAATAGGTACTCTATTTTCGATGAAATAAATTGTGTTTGGTTTCGTACTTGATCAAGTATCTTTGAAACACATTCCTACTAAAAATATTGTATCAAATAACGCGGTGATCAATTGTATATCCCACGGTAAAGACCTTTTTCTAAGATTGTACCTTACTAGGTTCGTCCAATTTCGTAGTTTTGTCAATATCTCATCACTCACACATTCGTTTTCAGTGAAATTAGCTTTATTCGCATTCTTAGTCGATATATATTGGAATATTAACTTTAATATAAAATATATATTTGGATCCCAAATCAACAGTTTTATGTGATGGTACCCCTTCGAGTTTCGACCGATTTTGTAGTTTATTAAATTTCTCCTCAGTAGGTACTATATTTTCGATGAAATAAATTGTGTTTGGTATCGTACTTGATCAGTATCTTTTAAACACATTCCTACTCAAAATATAGGATCAATTAACGTGGTGATCAATTGTATATCCCACTGTAATGACTTTTTTCTGAGATCGCACCTTACTAGTTTCGTCCAATTTCGTAGTTCTGTCAATATCTCATCACTCACACCTTCTTTTTCAGTGAAATTAGCTTTATTCACATTCTTACTCAATATATATTGGAGTATTAATGTTCATATAATATATTTTTTTCAATCCCAAAACAACTATTTTCTGTGATGATACCCCTTTGAGTTTCAACCGATTTTGTAGTTTTTTGAATTTCTCTTCAATCGGAACTCTATTTTCGATGAAATAAATTGTGTTTGCTTTCTTAATTGATCAAGTATCTGTTCTACACATTCCTACTCAAAATATAAGATCCAATAACGTTGTGATCAATTGTATATCCCACGTTAAAGACGTTTTTATTAGATCGGACCTTATTAGTTTTACCTGATTTCGTAGTTCTGTGAATAACTCATCGCTCACAACTTCGTTTTTTGTTAAATTAGTTTTAGTCTCACGATTACTCGTTATATATTGGAGTATTAATGTTAATATAATATATAATTTTGAATCCGAAATCAACTATTTTCCGTGATGGTACCCCTTTGAGTTTCGATCGATTTTGTAGTTTTTTAAATTTCTCCTCAATAGGAACTCTATTTTCGATGAAATAAATTGTGTTTACTTTCGTACATGATCAAGTATCTTTTAAACCCATTCATACTCAAAATATAGGATCAAATAACGTGGTGATCAATGGTATATCCCACGGTAAAGACCTTTGTCTGATTTCGTAGTTCTATCGATATCGCATCACTCACAACTTCGTTTTCAGTGAAATTAATTTTATTCGCATTCTTACTCGATATATATTGGAATATTAACGTTAATATAAAATATATTTTTGGATCCCAAATCAACAATTTTCTGTGATGGTACCCCTTTGAGTTTCGACCGATTTTTAGCTTTTTGTAATTCTCCTTAATGAGAACTCTCTTTTCGATAAATTAACTATGTTTGCTTTCGTACTTGATCAAGTATCTTTTAAACACATTCCTACTCAAAATATAGGATCAAAGAAGGTGCTGATCAATGGTATATCCCACGGTAAAGACCTTTTTCTAAGATTGTACCTTACTAGGTTCGTCCAATTTCGTAGTTTTGTCAATATCTCATCACTCACACATTCGTTTTCAGTGAAATTAGCTTTATTCGCATTCTTAGTCGATATATATTGGAATATTAACTTTAATATAAAATATATATTTGGATCCCAAATCAACAGTTTTATGTGATGGTACCCCTTCGAGTTTCGACCGATTTTGTAGTTTATTAAATTTCTCCTCAGTAGGTACTATATTTTCGATGAAATAAATTGTGTTTGGTATCGTACTTGATCAGTATCTTTTAAACACATTCCTACTCAAAATATAGGATCAATTAACGTGGTGATCAATTGTATATCCCACTGTAATGACTTTTTTCTGAGATCGCACCTTACTAGTTTCGTCCAATTTCGTAGTTCTGTCAATATCTCATCACTCACACCTTCTTTTTCAGTGAAATTAGCTTTATTCACATTCTTACTCAATATATATTGGAGTATTAATGTTCATATAATATATTTTTTTCAATCCCAAAACAACTATTTTCTGTGATGATACCCCTTTGAGTTTCAACCGATTTTGTAGTTTTTTGAATTTCTCTTCAATCGGAACTCTATTTTCGATGAAATAAATTGTGTTTGCTTTCGTACTTGATCAAGTATCTTTTAAACACATTCCTACTCAAAATATAGGAACAAATAACGTGGTGATCAATTATATATCCCACTGTAAAGACCTTTTTCTGAGATCGTACCTTACTAGTTTCGTCCAATTTCGTAGTTCTGTCAATATCTCATCACTCACACCTTCTTTTTCAGTGAAATTAGCTTTATTCACATTCTTACTCAATATATATTGGAGTATTAATGTTCATATAATATATATTTTTCGATCCTAAAACAACTATTTTCTGTGATGGTACCCCTTTGAGTTTCGACCGATTTTGTAGTTTTTTGAATTTCTCGTCAATAGGAACTCTATTTTCGAAGAAATAAATTGTGTTTGCTTTCGTACTTGATCAATTATGTTTTATAAATATTCCTACTAAAAATATAGGATCAAATAACGTGGTGATCAATTGTATATCCCATGTTAAAGTCGGTTTTGCTAGATCGGATATTATTAGTTTCGTCCGATTTCGTAGTTCTATAAATATCGCATCACTCACAAATTCGTTTTCAGTGATATTAATTTTATTCGCATTCTTACTCGATATATATCGGAATATTAACGTTAATATAAAATATATTTTTGGATCCCAAATCAACTATTTTCCGTGATGGTACTACCCGTTTGAGTTCGACCGATTTTTTTGTTTTTTGAATTTCTCGTCAATAGGAACTCTATTTTCGATAAAATAAATTGTGTTTGCTTTCGTACTTGATCAAGTATCTTTGAAACACATTCCTACTAAAAATATTGTATCAAATAACGCGGTGATCAATTGTATATCCCACTGTAAAGACCTTTTTCTAAGATCGTACCTTACTAGTTTCGTTCAATTTCGTAGTTCTGTCAATATCTCATCACTCAAACCTTCGTCTTCAGTGAAATTAGATTTATTCAAATTCTTACTGGATATATATTGGAGTATTAATGTTAATATAATATATATTTTTCGATCCTAAAAAAACTATTTTCTGTGATGGTACCCCTTTGATATTCGACCGATTTTGTAGTTTTTTGAATTTCTCCTTAGTCGGAATTCTATTTTCCATTAAATAAATTGTGTTTGCTTTCTTAATTGATCAAGTATTTGTTCTACACATTCCTACTCAAAATATAAGATCCAATAACGTTGTGATCAATTGTATATCCCACGTTAAAGACGTTTTTATTAGATCGGTCCTTATTAGTTTTACCTGATTTCGTAGTTCTGTGAATAACTCATCGCTCACAACTTCGTTTTTTGTTAAATTAGTTTTATTCGCACGATTACTCGTTATATATTGGAGTATTAATGTTAATATAATATATAATTTTGAATCCGAAATCAACAATTTTCCGTGATGGTACCCCTTTGAGTTTCGATCGATTTTGTAGTTTTTTAAATTTCTCCTCAATAGGAACTCTATTTTCGATGAAATAAATTGTGTTTACTTTCGTACATGATCAAGTATCTTTTAAACCCATTCATACTCAAAATATAGGATCAAATAACGTGGTGATCAATGGTATATCCCACGGTAAAGACCTTTGTCTGATTTCGTAGTTCTATCGATATCGCATCACTCACAACTTCGTTTTCAGTGAAATTAATTTTATTCGCATTCTTACTCGATATATATTGGAATATTAACGTTAATATAAAATATATTTTTGGATCCCAAATCAACAATTTTCTGTGATGGTACCCCTTTGAGTTTCGACCGATTTTTAGCTTTTTGTAATTCTCCTTAATGAGAACTCTCTTTTCGATAAAATAAACTATGTTTGCTTTCGTACTTGATCAAGTATCTTTTAAACACATTCCTACTCAAAATATAGGATCAAAGAAGGTGGTGATCAATTGTATATCCCAATGTAAAGACCTTTTCCTGAGATTGTACCTTACTAGTTTCGTCCAATTTCGTAGTTCTGTCAATATCTCATTACTCACACATTCGTTTTCAGTGAAATTAGCTTTATTCGCATTCTTAGTCGATATATATTGGAATATTAACGTTAATATAAAATATATATTTGGATCCCAAATCAACAGTTTTATGTGATGGTACCCCTTCGAGTTTCGACCGATTTTGTAGTTTATTAAATTTCTCCTCAGTAGGTACTATATTTTCGATGAAATAAATTGTGTTTGGTATCGTACTTGATCAGTATCTTTTAAACACATTCCTACTCAAAATATAGGATCAATTAACGTGGTGATCAATTGTATATCCCACTGTAATGACTTTTTTCTGAGATCGCACCTTACTAGTTTCGTCCAATTTCGTAGTTCTGTCAATATCTCATCACTCACACCTTCTTTTTCAGTGAAATTAGCTTTATTCACATTCTTACTCGATATATATTGGAGTATTAATGTTCATATAATATATATTTTTCGATCCTAAAACAACTATTTTCTGTGATGGACCCATTTGAGTTTCGACCGATTTTGTAGTTTTTTGAATTTCTCCTCAATTAGAACTTTATTTTCGATGAAATAAACTGTGTTTGCTTTCGTATTTGATCAATTATATTTTATAAATATTCCTACTAAAAATATAGGATCAAATAACGTGGTGATCAATTGTATATCCCACGTTAAAGTCGGTTTTGCTAGATCAGATCTTATTAGTTTCGTCCGATTTCGTAGTTCTATCAATATCGCATCACTCACAACTTCGTTTTCAGTGAAATTAATTTTATTCGCATTCTTACTCGATATATATCGGAATATTAACGTTAATATAAAATATATTTTTGGATCCCAAATCAACTATTTTCCGTGATGGTACCCGTTTGAGTTTCGACCGATTTTGTAGTTTTTTGAATTTCTCGTCAATAGGAACTCTATGTTCGATGAAATAAATTGTGTTTGCTTTCGTACTTGATCAAGTATCTTTGAAACACATTCCTACTAAAAATATTGTATCAAATAACGCGGTGATCAATTGTATATCCCACTGTAAAGACATTTTTCTAAGATCGTACCTTACTAGTTTCGTCCAATTTCGTAGTTCTGTCAATATCTCATCACTCACACCTTCGTTTTCAGTGAAATTAGCTTTATTCGAATTCTTACTGGATATATATTGGAATATTAATGTTAAAATAATATATATTTTTCGATCCTAAAACAACTATTTTCTGTGATGGTACCCCTTTGATATTCGACCGATTTTGTAGTTGTTTGAATTTCTCCTTAGTCGGAATTCTATTTTCGATTAAATAAATTGTGTTTGCTTTCTTAATTGATCAAGTATCTTTTCTACACATTTCTACTCAAAATATAGGATCCAATAACGTTGTGATCAATTGTATATCCCACGTTAAAGACGTTTTTATGAGATCGGACCTTATTAGTTTTACCTGATTTCGTAGTTCTGTGAATAACTCATCGCTCACAACTTCGTTTTTTGTTAAATTAGTATTATTCGTATGATTAATCGTTATATATTGGAGTATTAATGTTAATATATTATATAATTTTGAATCCGAAATAAACTATTTTCCATGATGGTACGCACCCCTTTGAGTTTCAACCGATTTTGTAGTTTTTTGAATTTCTCCTCAATCGGAACTTTATTTTCGATGAAATAAATTGTGTTTGCTTTCGTACTTGATCAATAATGTTTTATAAACATTCCCACTAAAAATATAGGATAAAATAATGTTGTGATCAATTGTATATACCACGTTAAAGACGTTTTTCCTAGGTCGGATCTTATTAGTTTCGTTCGATTTCGTAGTTCTATCAATATCGCATCACTCACATCTTCGTTTTTAGTGAAATTAATTTTATTCGTATTCTTACTCGATCTATATCAGAATATTAACGTTAATATAAAATATATTTTTGGATCCCTAATCAACAATTTTCCGTGATGGTACCCTTTTGAGTTTCGACTGATTTTGTAGTTTTTTGAATTTCTCCTCAATAGGAACTCTATTTTCGATGAAATAAATTGTGTTTGCTTTCGTACTTGATCAAGTATCTTTTAAACACATTCCTACTCAAAATATAGGATCAAATAAGGGGTTGATCAATTGTATATCCCACGGTAAAGACCTTTTTCTAATATCGTACCTTACTAGTTTGGTCCAATTTCGTAGTTTTGTCAATATGTCATCACTCACACATTAATTTTCAGTGATATTAGATTTATTCCCATTCTTACTCGATATATATTGGAGTATTAATGTTAATTTAATATGTATGTTTCGTATCCTAAAACAATAATTTTCTGTGATGGTACCATTTGAGTTTCGACCGATTTTGTAATGTTTTGAATTACTCCTCAAACAGAACTCTATTTTCGATTTAATAAATTGTGTTTACTTTCGTACTTGATCAATTATGTTTTATAAATATTCCTACTAAAAATATAGGATCAAATAACGTGGTGATCAATTGTATATCCCACGTTAAAGTTGGTTTTGCTAGATCGGGTCTTATTAGTTTCGTCCGATTTAGTAGTTCTATCAATATCGCATCACTCAGAACTTCGTTTTCAGTGAAATTAATTTTATTCGCATTCTTACTCGATATATATTGGAATACTAATGTTAATATAAAATATATTTTTGGATCCCAAATCAACAATTTTCTGTGATGGTACCCCTTTGAGTTTCAACCAATTTTGTAGTTTTTTAAATTTCTCCTTAATAGGTACTCTATTTTCGATGAAATAAATTGTGTTTGCTTTCGTACTTGATCAAGTATCTTTTAAACACATGCCTACTCAAAATATAGGATCAAATAAGGGGGTGATCAATTGTATATCCCACGGTAAAGACCTTTTTCTAATATCGTACCTTACTAGTTTGGTCCAATTTCGTAGTTTTGTCAATATGTCATCACTCACACATTAATTTTCAGTGAAATTAGATTTATTCCCATTCTTACTCGATATATATTGGAGTATTAATGTTAATTTAATATGTATGTTTCGTATCCTAAAACAATAATTTTCTGTGATGGTACCCTTTGAGTTTCGACCGATTTTGTAATGTTTTGAATTACTCCTCAAACAGAACTCTATTTTCGATTTAATAAATTGTGTTTGCTTTCGTACTTGATCAATTATGTTTTATAAATATTCCTACTAAAAATATAGGATCAAATAACGTGGTGATCAATTGTATATCCCACGTTAAAGTTGGTTTTGCTAGATCGGGTCTTATTAGTTTCGTCCGATTTAGTAGTTCTGTCAATATCGCATCACTCACAACTTCGTTTTCACTGAAATTAATTTTATTCGCATTCTTACTCGCTATAGATCGGAATATTAACATTAATATAAAATATATTTTTGGATCCCAAATCAACTATTTTCCGTGATGGTACCCCTTGAGTTTCGACTGATTTTGTAGTTTTTTGAATTTCTCGTCAATAGGAAAACTCTATTTTCGATGAAATAAATTGTGTTTGCTTTCGTACTTGATCAAGTATCTTTTAAACACATTCCTACTGAAAATATAGGATCAAATAACGTGGTGATCAATTGTATATCTCACTGTAAAGTCCTTTTTCTGAGATCGTACCTTACTAGTTTCGTCCAATTTCGTAGTTCTGTCAATATCTCATCACTTACACCTTCTTTATCAGTGCAATTAGCTTTATTCACATTCTAACTCGATATATATTGGAGTATTAATGTTAATATAATATATATTTTTTTCGATCCTAAAACAACTATTTTCTGTGATGGTACCCCTTTGAGTTTCAACCGATTTTGTAGTTTTTTGAATTTCTCCTCAATCGGAACTTTATTTTCGATGAAATAAATTGTGTTTGCTTTCGTACTTGATCAATCATGTTTTATAAACATTCCCACTAAAAATATAGGATAAAATAATGTTGTGATCAATTGTATATCCCACGTTAAAGACGTTTTTCCTAGGTCGGATCTTATTAGTTTCGTTCGATTTCGTAGTTCTATCAATTTCGCATCACTCACATCTTCGTTTTTAGTGAAATTAATTTTATTCGTATTATTACTCGATCTATATCGGAATTTTAATGTTAATATAAAATATATTTTTGGATTCCTAATCAACAATTTTCCGTGATGGTACACTTTTGAGTTTCGACTGATTTTGTAGTTTTTTGAATTTCTCCTCAATAGGAACTCTATTTTCGATGAAATAAATTGTGTTTGCTTTCGTACTTGATCAATTATCTTTTAAAAACATTCCTACTCAAAATATAGGATCAAATAAGGGGGTGATCAATTGTATATCCCACGGTAAAGACCTTTTTCTAATATCGTACCTTACTAGTTTGGTCCAATTTCATAATTTTGTCAATATGTCATCACTCACACATTAATTTTCAGTGAAATTAGATTTATTCCCATTCTTACTCGATATATATTGGAGTATTAATGTTAATTTAATATGTATGTTTCGATCCTAAAACAACAATTTTCTGTGATGGTACCCCTTTGAGTTTCGACCGATTTTGTAATTTTTTGAATTACTCCTCAAACAGAATTCTATTTTCGATGAAATAAATTGTGTTTGTTTTCATACTTGATCAATTATGTTTTATAAATATTCCTCCTAAAAATATAGGATCAAATAACGTGGTGATCAATTGTATATCCCACGTTAAAGTCGGTTTTGCTAGATCAGATCTTATTAGTTTCGTCCGATTTAGTAGTTCTATCAATATAGCATCACTCACAAATTCGTTTTCAGTGAAATTAATTTTATTCGCATTCTTACTCGCTATAGATCGGAATATTAACGTTAATATAAAATATATTTTTGGATCCCAAATCAACTATTTTCCGTGATGGTACCCCTTGAGTTTCGACTGATTTTGTAGTTTTTTTGAATTTATCGTCAATAGGAAAACTCTATTTTCGATGAAATAAATTGTGTTTGCTTTCGTACTTGATCAAGTATCTTTTAAACACATTCCTACTGAAAATATAGGATCAAATAACGTGGTGATCAATTGTATATCTCACTGTAAAGTCCTTTTTCTGAGATCGTACCTTACTAGTTTCGTCCAATTTCGTAGTTCTGTCAATATCTCATCACTCACACCTTCTTTATCAGTGAAATTAGCTTTATTCACATTCTAACTCGATATATATTGGAGTATTAATGTTAATATAATATATATTTTTCGATCCTAAAACAACTATTTTCTGTGATGGTACCCCTTTGAGTTTCAACCGATTTTGTAGTTTTTTGAATTTCTCCTCAATCGGAACTTTATTTTCGATGAAATAAATTGTGTTTGCTTTCGTACTTGATCAATCATGTTTTATAAACATTCCCACTAAAAATATAGGATAAAATAACGTTGTGATCAATTGTATATCCCACGTTAAAGACGTTTTTCCTAGGTCGGATCTTATTAGTTTCGTTCGATTTCGTAGTTCTATCAATATCGCATCACTCACATCTTCGTTTTTAGTGAAATTAATTTTATTCGCATTCTTACTCGATCTATATCGGAATATTAAAATATATTTTTGGATCCCTAATCAACAATTTTCCGTGATGGTACCCTTTTGAGTTTCGACTGATTTTGTAGTTTTTTGAATTTCTCCTCAATAGGAACTCTATTTTCGATGAAATAAATTGTGTTTGCTTTCGTACTTGATCAAGTATCTTTTAAACACATTCCTACTCAAAATATAGGATCAAATAAGGGGGCGATCAATTGTATATCCCACGGTAAAGACCTTTTTCTAAGATCGTACCTTACTAGTTTGGTCCAATTTCGTAGTTTTGTCAATATGTCATCACTCACACATTAATTTTCAGTGAAATTTGCTTTATTCCCATTCTTACTCGATATATATTGGAGTATTAATGTTAATTTAATATGTATGTTTCGATCCTAAAACAACAATTTTCTGTGATGGTACCCCTTTGAGTTTCGGCCGATTTTGTAGTTTTTTGAATTACTCCTCAAACAGAACTCTATTTTCGATGAACTAAATTGTGTTTGCTTTCGTACTTGATCAATTATGTTTTATAAATATTCCTACTTAAAATATAGGATCAAATAACGTGGTGATCAATTGTATATCCCACGTTAAAGACGTTTTTCCTAGGTCGGATCTTATTAGTTTCGTTCGATTTTGTAGTTCTATCAATATCGCATCACTCACAAATTCGTTTTCAGTGAAATTAATTTTATTCGCATTCTTAGTCGATATATATCGGAATATTAACGTTAATATAAAATATATTTTTGGATCCCAAGTCAACTATTTTTCGTGATGGTACCCCTTTGAGTTTCGACCGATTTTGTAGATTTTTGTATTTCTCTTCAATAGGAACTCTATTTTCGATGAAAGAAATTGTGTTTGCTTTCGTACTTGATCAAGTATCTTTTAAACAAATTCCTACTCAAAATATAGGATCAAATAAAGTGGTGATCAATCGTATATCCCATGTTAAAGACTTTTTTCAAAGATCGTACCTTACTAGTTTGGTCCAATTTCGTAGTTTTGTCAATATCTCATCACTCACACATTAATTTTCAGTGAAATTAGCTATATTCGCATTCTTACTCGATATATATTGGAGTATTAATGTTAATTTAATATGTATGTTTCGATCCTAAAACAACAATTTTCTGTGATGGTACCCCTTTGAGTTTCGACCGATTTTGTAGTTTTTTGAATTACTCCTCAAAGAGAACTCTATTTTCGATTAAATAAATTGTGTTTGCTTTCGTACTTGATCAATTATGTTTTATAAATATTCCTACTAAAAATATAGGATCAAATAACGTGGTGATCAATTGTATATCCCACGTTAAAGTCGGTTTTGCTAGATCGGATCTTATTAGTTTCGTCCGATTTCGTAATTCTATCAATATCGCATCACTCACAACTTCGTTTTCAGTTAAATTAATTTTATTTGCATTATTACTCGATATATATCGGAATATTAACGTTAATATAAAATATATTTTTGGATCCCAAATCAACTATTTTTCGTGTTGGTACCCCTTTGAGTTTCGACCAATTTTGTAGGTTTTTTAATTTATTTTCAATAGGAACTCTATTTTCGATGAAATAAATTGTGTTTGCTTTCGTACTTGATCAAGTATCTTTTAAACACATTCCTACCCAAAATATAGGATCAAATAAGGTGGTGATCAATGGTATATCCCACGGTAAACACCTTTTTATGAGATCGTACCTTACTAGTTTCGTCCAACTTCGTAGTTCTGTCAATATCTCATCACTCACACCTTCGTTTTCAGTGAAATTAGCTTTATTCGCATTTTTACTCGATACATATTGGAGTATTAATGTTAATATAATATATATTTTTCTATCCTAAAACAACTATTTTCTGTGATGCCTTTGAGTTTCAACCGATTTTGTAGTTTTTTGAATTTCTCCTCAATCGGAACTCTATTTTCGATGAAATAAATTGTGTTTTCTTTCGTACTTGATCAATTATGTTTTATAAATATTCCTACTAAAAATATTGGATAAAATAACATTGTGATCAATTGTATATCCCACGTTAAAGACGTTTTTGCTAGATCGGATCTTATTAGTTTCGTCTGATTTCGTAGTTCTATCAATATCGCATCACTCACAACTTCGTTTTTAGTGAAATTAATTTTATTCGCATTCTTACTCATTATAGATCGGAATATTAACGTTAATATGAAATATATTTTTGGATCCCAAATCAACTATTTTCCGTGATGGTACCCCTTTGAGTTTCGACTGATTTTGTAGTTTTTTGAATTTCTCTTCAATAGGAACTCTATTTTCGATGAAATAAATTGTGTTTGCTTTCGTACTTGATCAATTATCTTTTAAACACATTCCTAATCAAACTATAGGATCAAATAAGGTGGTGATCAATTGTATATCCCACTATAAAGACCTTTTCCTGAGATCGTACCTTACTAGTTTCGTCCAATTTCGTAGTTATATCAATATTTCATCACTCACACATTCATTTTTAGTGAAATTAGCTTTATTCGCATTATTACTCGATATATATTGGAGTATTAATGTTAAGTCTGATTTCGTAGTTCTATCAATATCGCATTACTCACAACTTCGTTTTCAGTGAAATTAATTTTATTCTCATTCTTAATCGATATATATCGGAATATTAACGTCAATATAAAATATATTTTTGGATCCCAAATCAACTATTTTCCGTGATGGTACCCATTTGAGTATCAACCGATTTTGTAGTTTTTTGAATTTCTCCTCAATCGGAACTCTATTTTAGTTAAAATAAATTGTGTTTCCTTTCGTACTTGATTAATTATGTTTTATCAATATTCCTACTAAAACTATAGGACAAAATAACGTTGTGATCAATTGTATATCCCACGTTAAAGACGTTTTGTTAAATTAGTTTTATTCGCATGCTTACGCGTTATATATTTGAGTATTAACGTTAATATAATATATAATTTTGGATCCCAAGTCAACTATTTTCCGTGATGGTACCGCTTTGAGTTTCGACCGATTTTGTAGCTTTTTGAATTTCTCATTAATGAGAACTCTCTTTTCGATAAAATGAACTGTGTTTGCTTTCATACTTGATCAAGTATCTTTTAAACACATTCCTACTCAAAATATAGGATCAAATAACGTGGTGATCAATTGTATATCCCACTGTAAAGACCTTTTTCCTGAGATCGTACCTTACTAGTTTCGTCCAATTTCGTAGTTCTGTCAATATCTCATCACTCACATCTTCGTTTTCAGTGAAATTAGCTTTATTTGCATTCTTACTCGATATATATTGGAATATTAACGCTAATATAAAATATATTTTTGGATCCCAAATCAACAATTTTCTGTGATGTTACCCCTTTGAGTTTCGACCGATTTTGTAGTTTTTTAAATTTCTCCTCAATAGGTACTCTATTTTCGATGAAATAAATTGTGTTTGCTTTCGTACTTGATCAAGCATGTTTTCTACACATTCCTACTAAAAATATAGGATCAAATAACGTGGTGATCAAATGTATATCCCACGTTAAAGATGTTTTTGCTAGATCGGATCTTATTAATTTCGTCCGATTTTGTAGTTCTATCAATATCGCATCACTCACAACTTCGTTTTCAGTGAAATTAATTTTATTCGCATTTTTAATCGTAATGGATCGGAATATTATCGTTAATATAAAATATATTTTTGGATCCCAAATCAACTATTTTTCGTGATAGTACCCCTTTGTGTTTCGACCGATTTTGTAGGTTTTTGAATTTCTCTTCAATAGGAACTATATTTTCGATGAAATATATTGTGTTTGCTTTCGTACTTGATCAAGTATCTTTTAAACACATTCCTACTCAAAATATAGGATCAAATAAGGTGCTGATCAATGGTATATCCCACGGTAAAGACCTTTTTCTAAGATTGTACCTTACTAGTTTCGTCCAATTTCATAGTTTTGTCAATATCTCATCACTCACACCTTCGTTTTCAGTGAAATTAGCTTTATTCGCATTCTTACTCGATATATATTGGAGTATTAATGTTAATATAATATATATTTTTCGATCCTAAAACAGCTATTTTATGTGATGGTACCCCTTTGAGTATCGACTGATTTTGTAGTTTTTGAATTTCTCCTCAATCGGAACTCTATTTTCGATGAAATAAATTATGTTTGCTTTCGTACTTGATCAAGTATCTTTTAAACATATTCCTACTCAAAATATAGGATCAAATAAGGTGGTAATCAATTGTATATCCCACTGTAAAGACCTTTTTCTCAGATCGTACCTTACTAGTTTCGTTCAATTTCGTAGTTCTGTCAATATCTCATCACTCACACATTAGTTTTCAGTGAAATTAGCTTTATTCGCATTCTTCCTCGATATATATTGGAGTATTAATGTTAATCTAATATATATTTTTCGATCCTAAAACAACTATTTTCTGTGATGGTACCCCTTTGATATTCGACCGATTTTGTAGTTGTTTGAATTTCTCCTTAGTCGAAATTCTTTTTTCGATTAAATAAATTGTGTTTGCTTTCTTAATTGATCAAGTATCTTTTCTACACATTCCTACTCAAAATATAGGATCCAATAACGTTGTGATCAATTGTATATCCCATGTTAAAGACGTTTTTACGAGATCAGACCTTATTAGTTTTACCTGATTTCGTAGTTCTGTGAATAACTCATCACTCACAACTTCGTTTTTTGTTAAATTAGTTTTATTCGCATGCATACTCGTTATATATTTGATTATTAATGTTAATATAATATATAATTCTGGATCCCAAATCAACTATTTTCCGTGATGGTACCCCTTTGAGTTTCGACTAATTTTGTAGATTTTTGAATTTCTCGTTAATAGGAACTCTCTTTTCGATAAAATGAACTGTGTTTGCTTTCATACTTGATCAAGTATCTTTTAAACACATTCCTACTCAAAATATAGGATCAAATAACGTGGTGAATAATTGTATATCCCACTGTAAAGACCTTTTTCTGAGATCGTTCCTTACTAGTTTCGTCCAATTTCGTAGTTCTGTCAATATCTCATCACTCACATCTTCGTTTTCAGTGAAATTAGATTTATTCGCATTCTTACTCGATATATATTGGAGTATTAATGTTAATATAATATATATTTTTCGATCCTAAAACAACTATTTCATGTGATGGTACCCCTTTGATTATCGACTGATTTTGTAGTTTTTGAATTTCTCCTCAATCGGAACTCTATTTTCGATGAAATAAATTATGTTTGCTTTCGTACTTGATCAAGTATCTTTTAAACACATTCCTACTCAAAATATAGGATCAAATAACGTGGTGATCAATTTTATATCCCACTGTAACGACCTTTTCTTGAGATCGTACCTTACTAGTTTCGTCCAATTTCGTAGTTCTGTCAATATCTCATCACTCACACCTTCGTTTTCAGTGAAATTAGCTTTATTCGCATTCTTACTCGATATATATTGGAATATTAACGTTCATATAAAATATATTTTTGTATCCCAAATCAAAAAATTTCTGTGATGGTACCCCTTTGAGTTTAGACAGATTTTGTAGTTTTTTAAATTTCTCCTCAATAGGTACTCTATTTTCGATGAAATAAATTGTGTTTGCTTTCGTACTTGGTCAAGCATGTTTTCTACACATTCCTACTAAAAATATAGGATCAAATAACGTGGTGATCAATTGTATATCCCACGTTAAAGACGTTTTTGGTAGATCGGATCTTATTAGTTTCGTCCGATTTCGTAGTTCTATCAATATCGCATCACTCACAACTTCGTTTTCAGTGAAATTAATTTTATTCGCATTCTTACTCGTTATAGATCGGAATATTAACGTTAATATAAAATATATTTTTGGATCCCAAATCAACTATTTTCCGTGATGGTACCCCTTGAGTTTCGACTGATTTTGTAGGTTTTCGAATTTCTCGTCAATAGGAACTCTATTTTCGATGAAATAAATTGTGTTTGCATTCGTACTTGATCAAGTATCTTTTAAACACATTCCTACTGAAAACTTAGGATCAAATAACGTGGTGATCAATTGTATATCCCACTGTAAAGTCCTTTTTCTGAGATCGTACCTTACTAGTTTCGTGCAATTTCGTAGTTCTGTTAATATCTCATCACTCACTCCTTCGTTTTCAGTAAAATTAGCTTTATTCGCATTCTTACTCGATATATATTGGAATATTAATGTTAATATAATATATATTTTTCGATCCTAAAACAACTATTTTCTGTGATGGTACCCCTTTGATATTCGACCGATTTTGTAGTTTTTTGAATTTATCCTTAGTCAGAATTCTATTTTCGATTAAATAAATTGTGTTTGCATTCTTAATTGATTAAGTATCTTTTTTACACATTCCTACTCAAAATATAGGATCCAATAAAGCTGTGATCAATTGTATATCCCACGTTAAAGACGTTTTTACGAGATCGGACTTTATTAGTTTTACCTGATTTCGTAGTTCTGTGAATAACTCATCACTCACAACTTCGTTTTTAGTTAAATTAGTTTTATTCGCATGCTTACTCGTTATATATTTGAGTATTAATATTAATATAATATATAATTTTGGATCCCAAATCAACTATTTTCTGTGATGGTACCCCTTTGAGTTTCGACCGATTTTGTAGCTTTTTGAATTTCTCCTTAATGAGAACTCTCTTTTCGATAAAATGAATTGTGTTTGCTTTCATACTTGATCAAGTATCTTTTAAACACATTCCTACTCAAAATATAGGATCAAATAAGGTGGTGATCAATTTTATATCCCACTGTAAAGACGTTTCTTGAGATCGTACCTTACTAGTTTCGTCCAATTTCGTAGTTCTGTCAATATCTCATCACTCACACCTTCGTTTTCAGTGAAATTAGCTTTATTCGCATTCTTACTCGATATATATTGGAATATTAACGTTAATATAAAATATAATTTTGGATCCCAAATCAACAATTTTCTGTGATGGTACCCCTTTGAGTTTCGACCGATTTTGTAGTTTTTTAAATTTCTCCGCAATAGGTGCTCTATTTTCGATGAAATAAATTGTGTTTGCTTTCGTACTTGATCAAGCATGTTTTCTACATATTCCTACTAAAAATATAGGATCAAATAACGTGGTGATCAATTGTATATCCAACGTTAAAGACGTTTTTGCTAGATCGGATCTTATTAGTTTCGTCTGATTTCGTAGTTCCATCAATATCGCATCACTCACAACTTCGTTTTCAGTGAAATTAATTTTATTCGCATTCTTACTCGTTATAGATCGGAATATTAATGTTAATATAAAATATATTTTTGGATCCCAAAACAACTATTTTCTGTGATGGTACCCCTTGAGTTTCGACTGATTTTGTAGATTTTTGAATTTCTCGTTAATAGGAACTCTATTTTCGATGATATAAATTGTGTTTGCATTCGTACTTGATCAAGTATCTTTTAAAAACATTCCTACTGAAAATATAGGATCAAATAACGTGGTGAATAATTGTATATCCCACTGTAAAGACCTTTTTCTGAGATCGTTCCTTACTAGTTTCGTCCAATTTCGTAGTTCTATCAATATCTCATCACTCACATCTTCGTTTTCAGTGAAATTAGATTTATTCGCATTCTTACTCGATATATATTGGAGTATTAATGTTAATATAATATATATTTTTCGATCCTAAATCAACTATTTCATGTGATGGTACCCCTTTGAGTATCGACTGATTTTGTAGTTTTTGAATTTCTCCTCAATCGGAACTCTATTTTCGATGAAATAAATTATGTTTGCTTTCGTACTTGATCAAGTATCTTTTAAACACATTCCTACTCAAAATATAGGATCAAATAAGGTGGTAATATTGTATATCCACTGTAGAGACCTTTTTCTCAGATCGTACCTTACTAGTTTCGTCCAATTTCGTAGTTCTGTCAATATCTCATCACTCACATCTTCGTTTTCAGTGAAATTAGATTTATTCGCATTCTTACTCGATATATATTGGAGTATTAATGTTAATATAATATATATTTTTCGATCCTAAAACAACTATTTCATGTGATGGTACCCCTTTGAGTATCGACTGATTTTGTAGTTTTTGAATTTCTCCTCAATCGGAACTCTATTTTCGATGAAATAAATTATGTTTGCTTTCGTACTTGATCAAGTATCTTTTAAACACATTCCTAATTAAAATATAGGATCAAATAAGGTGGTAATCAATTGTATATCCCACTGTAAAGACCTTTTTCTCAGATCGTACCTTACTAGTTTCGTCCAATTTCGTAGTTTTGTCAATATCTCATCACTCACACCTTCGTTTTCAGTGAAATTAGCTTTATTCGCATTCTTACTCGATATATATTGGAATATTAACGTTAATATAATAATATTTTTGGATCCCAAATCAACAATTTTCTGTGATGGTACCCCTTTGAGTTTCGACCGATTTTGTAGTTTTTTAAATTTCTCCTCAATAAGTACTCTATTTTCGATGAAATAAATTGTGTTTGCTTTCGTACTTGATCAAGCATGTTTTCTACACATTCCTAATAAAAATATAGGATCAAATAACGTGGTGATCAATTGTATATCCCACGTTAAAGATGTTTTTGGTAGATCGGATCTTATTAGTTTCGTCCGATTTCGTAGTTCTATCAATATCGCATCACTCACAACTTCGTTTTCAGTGAAATTAATTTTATTCGCATTCTTACTCGTTATAGATCAGAATATTAAAGTTAATATAAAATATATTTTTGGATCCAAAATCAACAATTTTCCGTGATGGTACCCCTTGAGTTTCGACTGTTTTTGTAGGTTTTTGAATTTCTCATCAATAGGAACTCTATTTTCGATGAAATAAATTGTTTTTGCTTTCGTACTTGATCAAGTATCTTTTAAACACATTCCTACTGAAAATATAGGATCAAATAACGTGGTGATCAATTGTATATCCCACTGTAAAGTCCTTTTTCTGAGATCGTACCTTACTAGTTTCGTGCAATTTCGTAGTTCTGTTAATATCTCATCACTCACTCCTTCGTTTTCAGTAAAATTAGCTTTATTCGCATTCTTACTCGATATATATTAGAGTATTAATGTTAATATAATATATATTTTTCGATCCTAAAACAACTATTTTCTGTGATGGTACCCCTTTGATATTCGACCGATTTTGTAGTTTTTTGAATTTATCCTTAGTCAGAATTCTATTTTCGATTAAATAAATTGTGTTTGCATTCTTAATTGATTAAGTATCTTTTTTACACATTCCTACTCAAAATATAGGATCCAATAACGCTGTGATCAATTGTATATCCCACGTTAAAGACGTTTTTACGAGATCGGACTTTATTAGTTTTACCTGATTTCGTAGTTCTGTGAATAACTCATCACTCACAACTTCGTTTTTAGTTAAATTAGTTTTATTCGCATGCTTACTCGTTATATATTTGAGTATTAATGTTAATATAATATATATATTTCGATCCTAAAACAACTATTTTCTGTGATGGTACCCCTTTGATATTCGACCGATTTTGTAGTTTTTTGAATTTATCCTTAGTCGGAATTCTATTTTCGATTAAATAAATTGTGTTTGCATTCTTAATTGATTAAGTATCTCTTTTACACATTCCTACTCAAAATATAGGATCCAATAACGCTGTGATCAATTGTATATCCCACGTTAAAGACGTTTTTACGAGATCGGACTTTATTAGTTTTACCTGATTTCGTAGTTCTGTGAATAACTCATCACTCACAACTTCGTTTTTAGTTAAATTAGTTTTATTCGCATGCTTACTCGTTATATATTTGAGTATTAATGTTAATATAATATATAATTTTGGATCCCAAATCAACTATTTTCTGTGATGGTATCCCTTTGAGTTTCGACCGATTTTGTAGTTTTTTAAATTTCTCCGCAATAGGTGCTCTATTTTCGATGAAATAAATTGTTTTTGCTTTCGTACTTGATCAAGCATGTTTTCTACATATTCCTACTAAAAATATAGGATCAAATAGCGTGGTGATCAATTGTATATCCAACGTTAAAGACGTTTTTGCTAGATCGGATCTTATTAGTTTCGTCCGATTTCGTAGTTCTATCAATATCGCATCTCTCACAACTTCGTTTTCAGTGAAATTAATTTTATTCGCATTCTTACTCGTTATAGATCGGAATATTAACGTTAATATAAAATATATTTTTGGATCCCAAAACAACTATTTTCTGTGATGGTACCCCTTGAGTTTCGACTGATTTTGTAGATTTTTGAATTTCTCGTTAATAGGAACTCTTTTTTCGATGATATAAATTGTGTTTGCATTCGTACTTGATCAAGTATCTTTTAAAAATATTCCTACTGAAAATATAGGATCAAATAACGTGGTGAATAATTGTATATCCCACTGTAAAGACCTATTTCTGAGATCGTACCTTACTAGTTTCGTCCAATTTCGTAGTTCTATCAATATCTCATCACTCACATCTTCGTTTTCAGTGAAATTAGATTTATTCGCATTCTTACTCGATATATATTGGAGTATTAATGTTAATATAATATATATTTTTCGATCCTAAAACAACTATTTCATGTGATGGTACCCCTTTGAGTATCGACTGATTTTGTAGTTTTTGAATTTCTCCTCAATCGGAACTCTATTTTCGATGAAATAAATTATGTTTGCTTTCGTACTTGATCAAGTATCTTTTAAACACATTCCTATTCAAAATATAGGATCAAATAACGTGGTGATCAATTGTATATCCAACGTTAAAGACGTTTTTGCTAGATCGTACCTTACTAGTTTCGTCCAATTTCGTAGTTGTGTCAATATCTCATCACTTACACCTTCGTTTTCAGTGAAATTAGCTTTATTCGCATTCTTACTAGATATATATTGGAATATTAACGTTAATATAAAAATATTTTTGGATCCCAAATCAACAATTTTCTGTGATGGTACCCCTTTGAGTTTCGATCGATTTTGTAGTTTTTTAAATTTCTACTCAATAAGTACTCTATTTTCGATGAAATAAATTGTGTTTGCTTTCGTACTTGATCAAGCATGTTTTCTACACATTCCTAATAAAAATATAGGATCAAATAGCGTGGTGATCAATTGTATATCCCACGTTAAAGATGTTTTTGGTAGATCGGATCTTATTAGTTTCGTCCGATTTCGTAGTTCTATCAGTATCTCATCACTCACAAGTTCGTTTTCAGTTAAATTAATTTTATTCGCATTCTTACTCATTATAGATCGGAATATTATCGTTAATATAAAATATATTTTTGGACCCCAAAACAACTATTTTCCGTGATGGTACCCCTTGAGTTTCGACTGATTTTGTAGATTTTTGAATTTCTCGTTAATAGGAACTCTATTTTCGATGAAATAAATTGTGTTTGCATTCGTACTTGATCAAGTATCTTTTAAAAAAATTCCTACTGAAAATATAGGATCAAATAACGTGGTGATCAATTGTATATCCCACTGTAAAGAGCTTTTTCTAAGATCGTACCTTACTAGTTTCGTCCAATTTCGTAGTTCTGTCAATATCTCATCACTCACATCTTCGTTTTCAGTGAAATTAGATTTATTCGCATTCTTACTCGATATATATTGGAGTATTAATGTTAATATAATATATATTTTTCGATCCTAAAACAACTATTTTATGTGATGGTACCCCATTGAGTATCGACTGATTTTGTAGTTTTTGAATTTCTCCTCAATCGGAACTCTATTTTCGATGAAATAAATTATGTTTGCTTTCGTACTTGATCAAGTATCTTTTAAACACATTCCTACTCAAAATATAGGATCAAATAAGGTGGTAATATTGTATATCCCACTGTAGAGACCTTTTTCTCAGATCGTACCTTACTAGTTTCGTCCAATTTCGTAGTTTTGTCAATATCTCATCACTCACATCTTCGTTTTCAGTGAAATTAGATTTATTTGCATTCTTACTCGATATATATTGGAGTATTAATGTTAATATAATATATATTTTTCGATCCTAAAACACCTATTTCATGTGATGGTACCCCTTTGAGTATCGACTGATTTTGTAGTTTTTGAATTTCTCCTCAATCGGAACTCTATTTTCGATGAAATAAATTATATTTGCTTTCGTACTAGATCAAGAATGTTTTCTACACATTCCTAATAAAAATATAGGATCAAATAACGTGGTGATCAATTGTATATCCCACGTTAAAGATGTTTTTGGTAGATCGGATCTTATTAGTTTCGTCCGATTTCGTAGTTCTATCAATATCGCATCACTCACAACTTCGTTTTCAGTGAAATTAATTTTATTCGCATTCTTACTCGTTATAGATCGGAATATTAACGTTAATATAAAATATATTTTTGGATCCCAAAACAACTATTTTCTGTGATGGTACCCCTTGAGTTTCGACTGATTTTGTAGATTTTTGAATTTCTCGTTAATAGGAACTCTTTTTTCGATGATATAAATTGTGTTTGCATTCGTACTTGATCAAGTATCTTTTAAAAATATTCCTACTGAAAATATAGGATCAAATAACGTGGTGAATAATTGTATATCCCACTGTAAAGACCTATTTCTGAGATCGTACCTTACTAGTTTCGTCCAATTTCGTAGTTCTATCAATATCTCATCACTCACATCTTCGTTTTCAGTGAAATTAGATTTATTCGCATTCTTACTCGATATATATTGGAGTATTAATGTTAATATAATATATATTTTTCGATCCTAAAACAACTATTTCATGTGATGGTACCCCTTTGAGTATCGACTGATTTTGTAGTTTTTGAATTTCTCCTCAATCGGAACTCTATTTTCGATGAAATAAATTATGTTTGCTTTCGTACTTGATCAAGTATCTTTTAAACACATTCCTATTCAAAATATAGGATCAAATAACGTGGTGATCAATTGTATATCCAACGTTAAAGACGTTTTTGCTAGATCGTACCTTACTAGTTTCGTCCAATTTCGTAGTTGTGTCAATATCTCATCACTTACACCTTCGTTTTCAGTGAAATTAGCTTTATTCGCATTCTTACTAGATATATATTGGAATATTAACGTTAATATAAAAATATTTTTGGATCCCAAATCAACAATTTTCTGTGATGGTACCCCTTTGAGTTTCGATCGATTTTGTAGTTTTTTAAATTTCTACTCAATAAGTACTCTATTTTCGATGAAATAAATTGTGTTTGCTTTCGTACTTGATCAAGCATGTTTTCTACACATTCCTAATAAAAATATAGGATCAAATAGCGTGGTGATCAATTGTATATCCCACGTTAAAGATGTTTTTGGTAGATCGGATCTTATTAGTTTCGTCCGATTTCGTAGTTCTATCAGTATCGCATCACTCACAAGTTCGTTTTCAGTTAAATTAATTTTATTCGCATTCTTACTCATTATAGATCGGAATATTATCGTTAATATAAAATATATTTTTGGATCCCAAAACAACTATTTTCCGTGATGGTACCCCTTGAGTTTCGACTGATTTTGTAGATTTTTGAATTTCTCGTTAATAGGAACTCTATTTTCGATGAAATAAATTGTGTTTGCATTCGTACTTGATCAAGTATCTTTTAAAAAAATTCCTACTGAAAATATAGGATCAAATAACGTGGTGATCAATTGTATATCCCACTGTAAAGAGCTTTTTCTAAGATCGTACCTTACTAGTTTCGTCCAATTTCGTAGTTCTGTCAATATCTCATCACTCACATCTTCGTTTTCAGTGAAATTAGATTTATTCGCATTCTTACTCGATATATATTGGAGTATTAATGTTAATATAATATATATTTTTCGATCCTAAAACAACTATTTTATGTGATGGTACCCCTTTGAGTATCGACTGATTTTGTAGTTTTTGAATTTCTCCTCAATCGGAACTCTATTTTCGATGAAATAAATTATGTTTGCTTTCGTACTTGATCAAGTATCTTTTAAACACATTCCTACTCAAAATATAGGATCAAATAAGGTGGTAATATTGTATATCCCACTGTAGAGACCTTTTTCTCAGATCGTACCTTACTAGTTTCGTCCAATTTCGTAGTTTTGTCAATATCTCATCACTCACATCTTCGTTTTCAGTGAAATTAGATTTATTTGCATTCTTACTCGATATATATTGGAGTATTAATGTTAATATAATATATATTTTTCGATCCTAAAACAACTATTTTATGTGATGGTACCCCTTTGAGTATCGACTGATTTTGTAGTTTTTGAATTTCTCCTCAATCGGAACTCTATTTTCGATGAAATAAATTATATTTGCTTTCGTACTAGATCAAGAATGTTTTCTACACATTCCTAATAAAAATATAGGATCAAATAACGTGGTGATCAATTGTATATCCCACGTTAAAGATGTTTTTGGTAGATCGGATCTTATTAGTTTCGTCTGATTTCGTAGTTCTATCAATATCGCATCACTCACAACTTCGTTTTCAGTGAAATTAATTTTATTCGCATTCTTACTCGTTATAGATCGGAATATTAACGTTAATATAAAATATATTTTTGGATCCCATAATAACTATTTTCCGTGATGGTACCCCTTGAGTTTCGACTGATTTTGTAGGTTTTTGCATTTCTCGTCAATAGGAACTCTATTTTCG